>JAKWBJ010000541.1:1200000-1800000 GCA_023159175.1 Wohlfahrtia magnifica | reverse complement strand
TGCTCAGAATACATACTTTACAGCCTCATTGATTCCAAGCCGCGCAGATGTGGCGAAGTTTACAAAATAAAGGTTAATCAACGAAATATTAATTTGTTGCTTTTGTTTTGCGCATCTTTATTCGGAAACCTTGCGTTTCAGCAGCCGTTTCTAAAATTTTAAAAGATCGCCAACACATAAAGATAGATGTACTCTTGGCTACGTAGCTTTTTCAAATGTCAAGCTATGATGCTAAGATTTAGCGGGAATATCAACAACAGATGTACCAACTAAACAAAAAAAACTCAAATCGGAACTATAGGACCGCCACACGAAGTTATTTCGAAAACTTTTTGATCAAGGTAGTATTTTGAAAACAACAGTGTTTAGTGGACAATCAACTACAAAGGCATGCGCTCTACGAAAAATACGAGTACTACGTAAAAATATATGATATTTAGGAATTAATTCCTTAATTTTGTTAGAACACATTCCGTTATAGTACCGATAGAACAATGAAACACGCGCCACATTGCGACGGTGCTCCAATGAATCGATAGAATGGGCTACACTACCGTCATTGATGAGCATCTTCGCCCTCTCCTGTACGCGGTCGAGAAGCTCCAAAATAGATTTTGAAGCACCGGCCCATACATGAGAGTTGTATTCCATTTTGGGTCGGATATAGGTCTTGTAAATATTAAGGAGATCAGATGGAGTGAAGTATTTCTTGCACCGTCTCAAAAAACCAAGGCACTTGAATGCTTCTTTCGACACTTGAAATATGTGATCATTCCAACGAACGTCACAGTGAATTCTCATGCCCAGAACATCAAGACCATCAGATTTCTCAATATCCACATTACCCATTGACACAGTTGACAGCACACCACCACGTCTGTGTGTTAAAAAACAACATTGAGTCTTAAGTGCATTAAAATCGACCCTGTTTGCACGACCCCACTCAGAGACTTTCACCAGGTCACTGTTTCATCCTTCTTGCCCCAACCTCCAGAGGGCTCGCTCTACGATCAAAAGAATATAAAATAGGATTAGAAGTGAGAAGAAAATCGTTAAGAAATATTAGAAAAAGAGTAGGAGAAAGAACAAAGCCTTGCGGTACCCCTGAGCTTAGCCTGAGACCCCATCTACAACCACTCTTATAGAGCGATCTCTGAGAAAACTCGATACAAATCGAGAGAAGTGACTACCGACACCAAAAGCATTAAGTTTCGAAATAAGAGCCTCGTGCCAAACTCTATCAAACGCCTTTGAGATATCTAGAGCCACAATCTTACTCTCGCCAAAACCATGAATGGACTTGTTCCACTTCTCCGAGAGCAACGCCAGCAGGTCACCAGTAGAACGGCCCTTTCGGAACCCGTACTGACGATCGCTAAGTAAATCGTTGGACTCCAGATATCCCACAAGGTGGTAATTAATCATACTCTCCATAACCTTGGAGAGTGCAAAACAAACTGCTATTGGACGGTAGTTCTCAGGGTTACTAGCCGCGCCCTTTTTGGGGATTGACGTTACATTAGCAACTTTCAAGCAAAATGGAAAAATACCGGCGCGATATAACGCACTGAATAGGTGAGCTAATGGACGAGCAGGCGTCGAAGAGCACTGCTTCAAAACTGGTGCAGGTATGCCATCCGGCCCAGAAGACTTGTTAACGTTGAGATTTGCAAGGACCCTTTTTACAGCACGAGCTCGATAGAATATACCAGGCATAGTTACTAATACTCTTTCAAGTTCGGGCAGTGGTTGAACGCTCTCCGGCAAGTGAGAATTACTTGCAAATATTTCGGCCAAAAGGTTTGCCTTTTCAACCGGGTTCGTGAATGTGTGGTCATTCTTTATAAGAGCAGGAAGCGAACTAGCGTTGTTCCTTAGCCTTTTAACGAATGACCAAAAGTTTTTACTACCCCGCGGAAAAGTAAGAATTTTAGCACGAAAGCGCTGCTAGTATAAAGCCTTTTCGCGTGATGATCTCTTGTTATTGCGCCAATTCCTGAACGCTTCCTCTTTGGATCTGACTGCCAATTTACACGTCAGATTAAACCAAGATTTGTTTCTAGGTTTAATCGAAAGCTTTTTGGATGGGATGAAAATATCCATTCCTAGCCTTATTATATTCACTACCATTTCTGCCATGGCATCGACGTTTGAGTCAAGGAAACAAAGTTTGCAATTAAAATGCCCAAAAATCGTTGAGCTCAGCCCAACAAGCATCCTCGTAGTTAAAAATAGAGCGTTCCGTAGCCATGGGTGGAACCTCGCAAAGAGCGGTGGACGAGAATGAGGCAAAAGTGCAAGAACCTCAACTACGTACTTTTCAGGGTGTGTAGTGAGAAAAGGTCGAGGGTATTGTTCTGGTGCTCATCTACACACGATATACGTGTAGGCTCATTCACTAATTGCGCAAGGTGATTGTGCGCGGCAAATAACTCAACGTATTGGCTTTCTGGAGTTGTACGGCCTGAATGGCGTAACCAAGACGAATTATGAACATTGAAATCACCAGCAACAACAATTTCACTGTTCGGATAATTCGAAAGGATACTCGATATTGAGTCGGAAAGAGAGTCGAAGCCAAATATGTTAACATCTCTTCCCGCGTTTGGGGATGAAGCTTAATCCTCTAGCTTATTAACTAAAAATAATTACAATTATTCATCAGCAATTGTGCATGTATCTTGGGCAGCTGATTTGTTTACTTTTGCTCTACCTTTCGTATTTCTCAAAAAACAAGGCGAATTCAAACCAGGTGACCTGGAGAGCTTTTTCTCTACCTCTCGTATTTCTCAAAAAACACGGCGAATTCAATCCAGGTGACCTTGTTTTGCTACGTAAACAACAGCTGATAAGTAACTATATGTCAAAACGATTCGCCATTACTTTTTTTTACAACAAATATATGTCACACAGTCAACTCGTTTACTTTTTGCTTACTTCAGGCACAGTGTATACAGTGACGACACACCAACAAAAATAACAACATACAACATAATTTTACAACTCAGTAGTACACGAGATAATAAATATTAACATAATATAGATATTTCTCTTTTTCGAGCTGAGCTGTAAAATTTTTTATTTTCTTTATTATTGTATTCTGACAATGTTTTTGGTTAAAATTAATGTTAAATTTTATTTCACATTTTTTACTTGCCTTTATTAGTTGAAAAAAGTACATCTATTTCATTAAATAGAACAGAATATTTTGTATATCTTTAAAAAATCACAACCAATTCAATTTTACTAAATTAAATTTTATTTTTATATACTTTTTTTAATATACATACGAAAAAGCATATATATTTTGTGCTTTTCGCACTGCGTGTTTTCTAACGGAAAATAATGTTGCTTTTTCTTTTACTCCAGCTTAGTCGTCACTATGTACACTGTGCTTCTGGGTTGCATTATTTTGACACAACGTTAAAGTCTGTTCACAGTGTTGTATTCGTTGTCAAAATGAAACCACCTTGTTAAATTCGCCTTGTCAAAAAACAAACACCCTTCAGTGTTGTCAATTATTGAAATATAAATAAATTGATGTACATAAATAATTTATTTTGATTTTTTTATTATATGTGGTTATAAATTAACATAAAAGCTAGAGGTTTACCGAAGTCTGAAATATGTTGATTGTGTTTGCTTTGTTGAGTTTATAAAATTAAAAACAAAATCATATTATTATGTTAATACTGCCGAGGGCGTTAACGAATTCTAACATTGTTAATAACAAATGCAAGATATTTTGTTTACTACCTTTGCTTTTATTCCTATGAGAAGCTTAGGGTCACAACAAAATCTTCAGATTTTAATCCATCTAATCACAAACATTTAATTCTTTCCGCTTTTTCCAATGCCTTTTTCATGCTACCCTATCAACGTGTGCGCCGGCTGACTTCGTCTATGGCTACCAGTGGACTACCTTGCAATTTCATTAAGGGAATTCCTTAGAAAAATTCAAACGAATTAGTCTTTGCTCTGTTAAAACCCATAGCCTAGTGTACGTGATTGTATTTGGCCAGTAAATTCTTAGCAAACACTTAAGACAACGTCCACCAATACAGAACTACTGAAGTGACGTTGGACTTAAAGATTCGTATTTACGTTTCACGTGAGATTGAAGAGCTTTTCTATAGGTTGGTAAGTGAACCGAAAGCTTGCAGAGTTTTTCTGATTCGGTTTTCAATATCCTCTGGACTTAACCTCTGTCCTTGAGATTACACAACCTAGTTATACAAAACTTGTACATCTTCTAGTAGTGTCATTTGGGTAAAATGGTCGCCTGTTACTTGTGCTTATTCGATTTTGTTTTGTCAACACATAAACATTATGAACTCTGTTTTGACAGCGAACGTAGCAACCGAGTCAAATTTACTAGTATTGTCCTCATAGTTGTGAGCAAGCAGACAGATATCGTACGCAAACTCGATATCTTTCAATATATAACTGGATTTTTAACTAAAGTTTGATCAGCCAACACACAGTACGTATGCAATCGGTCTTTTAAACAATTATAATAAATGGACGTACCTTATCTAACGCCAATTTGAATTTCGTTCAGGGCTAATCATATTAAAAGCACCTCTATATAAAAATCAGGCGATATTTAGGCCATGCCTCAAATTAACCTATGGGTTAGCTTTGGAAAATTTTGGTTCAAATTGGACAAAAATAATGTAAAGTTCATGCTTAGATAGGTATAGTAAATAGGACTAACGCATTGACATTCATAAGCAAGTTTAAACAGCTACGTATGCTAATTACAATAATCGATTGGTTTTAACCAAAAACTACAAGGTATTTTTAACCAATAAGAAAGTAAGCCGCAAAATTTCATTAGCATATCTTATTAATTGTGACCAGGACTTTAATAAAAAATGTACTTAGATAAAAATAATATGAAGTGCATATGTGGGAGTCGGTTTTAGTTTAGAAAAATTAACCTCTAACACCAAAAAAAGGAAATTGAATTAAATTTTTGTGAATTATTTAAGAAAATAAGATAAGTAAGCGTAAATATTTGGTTTTGGGTATGAAAATAATTTTCCTACAGTTTTTTATTTTAAAAAATAACGTTTTTCACAATTTATACAAGGAAGTTCTATGAAAAGAACATTTTAGCGTTTTTATACAATTTGCTTTAGATTATACATGGTTTGTGCTTGGCAACTCTGCACACTGCACAACAGATGACAAACAGTGGCAGAGGCCGCTACAGCGACGGCATTAAATACAACAACAAAAATAAAATTAGAAAAAAATAACAAAAAAAAACTTAACTGACGTGTAAATGAAAGAATTTCTATTCGATTTTATTTGTGACAGAGAAAAAATCTAAAGAAAAGGAAATTTAAAAATTTATTTTTTATAAAAAAGACAACCACCTGTTTACAAAACAAAATAAACATTCATCATTAATTAAATTAAATCAATTGTGTGTAAAACGCCAGCGTATTTGAGTGACTGACTGAATAACTGCAACGACATCAAAACAAAAAAAAAGAGAATCTTTGGAAATGTTACCGGAGAAAAGCCGCTTTCTAATATACGCTTTAGGCATATTCTTCTGTTATTTCCTCTATGGCATTGTCCAGGAGAAGATCACACGTGGCCGTTATGGTCAACAGACAAATGAAGATGGTACTGTAGGTGAAAGATTCCCCTATGCTTTGGCTTTGGTGTGGGTCCAATGTTTTTGTAATTTTATATTCGCCAAAGGTAGGTCAAATGCAAATGTATAGTCTGACAAAATAGATATTTATTAAATTTTATGCACTTTTTTCCCGCCTTAAAGGTCTGCTTACAGTTAAAACCCAAAAGGAAGACACAACCCATTCAGGTTATTATGCTGTCTGTGCGCTAACATATCTACTGGCTATGGTTTCATCAAATATGGCTCTCAGATGGGTACCATACCCTACTCAAGTGGTGGGTAAATCTGCCAAACCTATACCCGTTATGATTTTGGGTGTTCTACTGGGTCGTAAATCATATTCTTGGATACGTTATGCTTGTGTTACTACGATTGTTGCTGGTGTTGTATTGTTTATGTATAAAGAGGGAAAAACCCCATTGGCTGCCGCTGACAATAAGACTGGCTTGGGAGAGTTGCTTTTAATTTTAAGTTTAAGCATGGACGGTTTAACTGGTGCTGTGCAGGAACGCATGCGTTCGTCTAGTGCACCTTCGGGCCAACAAATGATGTTTGCCATGAATTTCTGGAGTACTTTAATGTTGGGCTTTGCCATGATTGTAACAGGTAAAAAGAGAGAGTATTTGTTAAGATAAGATTTGTTTGATTCGGATTGAAACAGGGATTAACGAGTGCGAGTATTATTTAAGTTATTGGGAAGGCCAAGCATACTAAGCTATATATTAAGGACGATTTCAAAGCTAGTAAATCAAATGAAACAATCACGGAAGACCTACTGGTCATCGCCTACGATATTGATTAAATTTAACAAGACGTGACAGTTTTGTTTTTAAATTAACCCCCTGTGAATGACGAGTTTTAATTGTCACTATTATACTGTCGTGGTAGAATATCAGGTACATTTTCAACGCTCTATACTTCCTTAATTTCAATTTTTAACCTGGATGCAATTCCCACATTCGTATACAAAAGAAATCTTATTCGATCGCACAAGTTTTGGACTACTTGGAATTTCCTTAAAGCCTAAGATCAACCAACAAACGACGCAAGAAGCAATAACTTGTTTATAAGGTGTACGCTGTTCAAAAATAAAAACAGGTGGTGGGCTGAATGAAGAGCAGGTTTTTTACAAATAGGGGAAAAATATTGACAGCAGCAAGCTTACGAGTCCCTGTCGAGAGTCTAAAAACATTTAAAAGTGTAAAAAACCAGAAAAGAAAAAAAAAACATTTATTTTAACCTTCCTGTGGTTTGAACCTTGTCTTCTATTACTTATTTTTCCACTTGCTAGTTTTTGTTTATTTGCTGTCTACAATCAATTTCATAAAATTTTGAATATTTTATTCGGTATTTTTACTTACATGGCATAACGGCGCAAACAGCTTTTTTTTGTTTATTAGCGTCTGCTAGACTACCACGTCAGTCGCAGAGGGTTAACATTATTTTCTCATCTGTTTCCTTAACTCTTATATATATGTAGACGAAAGTATTCAAATAAAAATTTATTATAATCTGTGATCTTCCTCCCTCTGCTTTCTTTTAGGTGAAGGCAAAGACTTCATACATTTTGCCACCCGTCATCCTGAACTATGGGGCCATCTGGCTTTACTGGCTCTATGCAGTTGTCTGGGCCAACTATTTATCTTCCTAATGGTAGCTGGTTTTGGACCCTTAGCATGTTCGGTTGTAACAACGACGCGTAAATTCTTCACTGTCTTGTGTTCAGTGATATTATTTGGCAATATTTTAATACCTCGACAATGGTTCGGAGCTGTGCTCGTATTTGCTGGTCTCTTCGCCGATATGTTTTATGGTAAGAAACCAGCACCTACTAAAAAACCCACAACGACCAAAGATAAAGATAAAGATTTCGAAGAGAAAAAAAATTTAATATCCTAGAATTTAATAGAAGACAACAGCATAGACTCTAATAGGAGCCTAAACGATGCAATTGTAATTATTTAAGTGAAAAGAGCAAAAAAGAAGAAACCAAACAGTGTGATTTTATTTCTATTCCATTATTTTTTAAAAATAATTTTCCATATATTTTTTTTATATTTCATTGAGGCATTTTTTTTACTTTGTTTTTAATAACAAAACCATATAAGAGATCATTTAAGTTTTTTAACTTATTTTTTAAACAAAACATTTTATACGAGAGTTCAAATTAGTAGCAAGAATTTAAATAGAATTAACAAAAAAGAAATAATTAATCTGTAGTTTTATTAGGTTATAATAGAAACGTATAAAAAAATTTAACCAAATTATCAATTAAAACAGAAATAAATCAAAACTAAACATAATCAAAGAGAAAATAGTTATAGGATCGCTTTGTCTTTTTTTTGTTTTTCTTTTTTTATAACAGGAAATAATGTTTTATGATTGAATACGATTTAAGAAATGGAAGAAAGTAACGTCCAATTTTTTGATTGCTTTCTTTTGAAGTAAAAACACTGCAGAAACACATCATACAGTTCTGGCCTTTACTTGCTGTTACACACAAACAACGAATGCTTATAATTCGCACGAGTATAGTTTAAACTGTGTACACCAATATCACAAAAAGAGAAGAAAGTCAACCTATGGCATCTCTTGTGATTTATTATCAGCATTATCCCTATGCGGAACATGTAGGTATTTTGAGCAGTGTTGGCAAAAACCCCGGTTTTTTAAATAAAACAACCCACTGGGTTTTTTGATTCTTTTTTTTCTTTTTTTTTTGGTTTTATAACCGCTTCCGAATTTCGTAGAAGTCGACAATTTTTGTTGTTGTTGGTACTACTAAATTTTTTTAGTATTTATAATGCAATTTTGCACTCCTAGTGCGATCAAGGCATCATTGTGTACTTTGAGCTACTAAAACTCGGTGATCGGAGCAGACTGTAATTACTTCGTTTAAAACGTGCATTATAAGAAAACTGCCGCAATATAAAGACAAACAGACAGATAAAGTTTTGCTTTTGCATGACAACGCTCGGTCTCACCTCGCCAAAGTTGCCAAACAATTGTTAGAAACAATTAAATGCCACACCCGCCGTAATCTTCAAATATTGATCCTTTTGAATAGTGTCTGTTTCGACGGATACAATATCTTTTGGCATGTCATCGAATCACTTCTTTTGAAGAAATATAAAATCAGCTTCAAAGTGTATCGCTTAAAAAGACGAGTAGTTTCCGGACATTGGCTCATAGGTGAGGAAAATAAGTAAGCAGTGATTTGATAAATTTTACTTTGTTAAATTTGTTAATTCATTATCTTTTTGAGCTAAAAAACGGACCAAATTAAATTATACTCCCAATATATAAAATGTAATTATTTTTATTGTAAAGAAACTACGAAAATCTTTAAGTAAAAAACCCACCCGGGTTTTTTAAATATAATATCCAATAAAACCACCAAGTGGGTTACTAACCCTGATTTTGAGACAGGTCGATGTAATTCCGAGCAGAGCGTATTATTACACCTCCACTCAAAGTCACTAAATAAAGGACGCATATACTTAGTTGGAGGTCCTGGCAGAATTATTAACTAAAATGATTAATAGAGTGGGCTATAGTATTTCCTCTCCTGATCTTAACATTATGGTCTTGCCTAGATTGTCTGATTATTGCAACGCCATTCAGGCGGAGATGATGGTTACTCGGAATGACGCTAATTGGCTTGCAAAGAACATAATTGCGATTGGGAGCGTCCATAACAATACGAACAGATGACTAGTGAACTATTTGCGTGGAAGATAGTCATTCGTGGAGTTTCGAAGCAAAAAGTCGAAATCCCGTAGAATCAAACAAGGAGTCCCGCAAGTAAGTGTACTTTCCCCAATCGCCATATGAGGGATCTTATAGATATCCTCACCAGCAGCATTTTGAGAGTTCAACTGTCCAAATCCACAGCTAAGTTATTTACCGCATGGGTGAAAGAAGTCAGGCTTGATCTTAATGTAATTGTCGATAGCACGAGAGTTCCGACAATAAATTACCCCAAAATCTTAGTACTCACATTCGACAGCCTCTTCTGGTCCTCTGCACTTGCCACTGCAATTAGTAACAAGGTGCTCAAGTCACTAGATGACAGTACTTGGAGCACTGATAAAGAGACCTTGTTGGCTACATACAAAACAATAAGCCGGTCAGTGATAAACTACGTAGCGCCCGTGTGTTCTTCAGTTGTTCAGTGAAGAAATCTACAGAGATGTCAAAATGCAGCACTAAGGAGGCCTAAGTTGCTATAGGCTTGCCATCGGAGGGAGCATCCGAACGGATTGCACACCTTAACGCTCCTCGTAGGAATATAAGGGCAGATCTTCGCCACCTTGAAGTGGAGATCAAACAATGTCTTAGGAATTCATTTGATCTTCACGCATATGACATCTCGAAAATACATTCATCGTGATACGTTTGAAAGGGTGCTGAGATTCACCTACGAAAAAGTCATTCTTAGAGACCGCCCATCCGCTGCAAAGAACAACGAAAAAACCTTTCCAGAGAGATCAGAGTTGTTCTGGTCACTGCACAAGGCTATCTATATTCGTACTGGGCTGGAATCAATGAAGATTTATCTGTAGTGCAAGGCAGACTACTCTGGTTCACAGATCACTCTGGAGCAATTCTAGGGAAGTGTTTCAACTCCTGTGCCTTAGAATAGGAGATGAAGAAGAAAAGGGGGAGAAGAATGACAAAATAACATAAATTCTTGTCACTTTTCTCTAATGGTGATAGTGAAATATTTCGACATCAGGTTATAAGGGTACCGGGACATAGCAATATTCCATAGAACTGTGTGGCAGATAAACTAACTAAACGGGGCAAAAGAAAACGTTAGTATGCCTACCTCTATTTGTCTTCTCTATCTTAAATGCTGGGTCAGCGATATGTTCTCCATATTGCTCTAACTGATCTTTTGGTCGAGATTGATGCCAACAAGACTAAGAGCTTAGTAAGACTAGGCAAGCATGATGTGGCATTGCTTAATAAAATAATTATTGAGACTTAAAGGTTCCCTAGTGATGACTTTCGGAGTAGCTATGGTCTCGCTCGTACGACTGCCCTGTAATAGAAAGGCTTAGTCTAAAATACCTAAGTGACTACTCATTCCGTTAACTTTGACAATGTTTCGAACATTCATTTGGAATATCTAGTAGATTTTTTAGTAAACCCTTATTGGTTTCATGTAAAGCCCGAAATTCAAATGTAGGTGAACTATGTGTTTGAGTTAGCGAGTGCTATGGACCTAAGAGCATCTGAGTAAACCTATTTATTGTACGTCTTACGTGCACATATAAGTGAAAACAAACTTTGGGACCCGTCGAAGCTAACCTTATTGAATTACAAAAAGTTGCTTTAGCTCACGCCCTTCCCTCCCAACCCCGGTGTAATTTCACCCATTTAGGAGTACATTTTGAAATTTTTAGATTTCAGACGCAATTGTAAACATATTTCCACCAAATTAGGTTAGATATACAAAAACCTTAATTCGGCCAAGTTTCATTCAAATTTAAGTCATTGTGTATGAGCTGAACGAAAACATAGTCCGATTATAACAAAACTAGAGTAATCCTTCCCGTGTTGTTGGGAGCCTTTATGTTGTATACCTATTATACCATTAAAATTAATGATTTGTATTGACTACCAAGTCACTTAGACCAAGTTCAGAAACTGTTATTCCTACCGTTCTCTAGATATATAAAAATCAAAATTTGATGCGTATGGTAAGTGCCACATCCACTTATTTAATTTCGCTCATATTTCGATTGATGATGTGGATTGACTACGAAGGTATTTAAACCAAATTCACAACCACTATTACCGTTTCAGTGATACACAAAAATCAATATTTACTTTGTACGGGAAGTGCCACTCCCACTTTTTGACTGATGATTTGTATTGAGCACAAAGAAATGCTGTAACAAATTTCGTTTTCAAGTAAAACATGCAACACAAAGGGGTTCGAATGTCAATAACTCGCGAACCAGTGGACCTAAAAAATCCTCATATACATAAAAACCTTCACCTTTCGGTTGGCGCATTTCAGAGAACATCAATTTAAATGCATTTTATAGTCCTCTTATATATATAGAGGAAGGTTTTTATGTATATGAGGATTTTGTAGGTCCACTGGTTCACTATAAAAAGCGTTCAATTGGATATAAGAGGATATATATACATATCTGTGGCAACAAGTCTGCAAATTGCTATATTTGAATATCTATCTTTATTATTATTACAGGGCTTCTAGAGAAAAAAGAACAGTTATTTGATTTAGAATTTAGGACAAACACTATCCATCGTCAGGTTTGAATTTTAATATTTAGGAAAAGATCTGTCCTATGAGACATTTCTTGACTATGTCACCAGAAGAACTTTATTATAAAAATTATTATAAATTCTATTAAAATATTATTTAGGCCGAAAAACTAGGTTTACTTTGCTTAGTTTTTGACGGATAAGAAATTAATGATGTTTTACTTACTTTGTATGGTATGTTTTCAAGGCATTATCTTTAAAATTATATATTAAATTAATATAAAAACATTTTTGATATAGAATTTGTTTTATATTTCAATTTTTTATAAAACAAAACCCTTAACAGAATTTAAATTTTCATTCTTATTAAATTGACGTTACAACACAAACTGTGGATATTAAAGGAAAACAATAACAAAACACACACTTTTGGCGCCAATTTCATGGCACACAGCTTCTGTATGCATGGGTTAGTTGTCTTATTAGATTATTGAAACCAATTGGCAACTTTATTAACAATAAAAACACTGTTTTACAATAAAAACAAACAGGAACTGAGTACTGAGAGAGTGTGTTCCGAGAGAGTATACAATTAAAAGAGAGAAAAACTGAGGAAGTGTAAAAATTGTCTTTAGTGTTGCTGCACTTGAATAACTAAAAGAAAATATGTGAATGAATGAAATTCTGTTTTGCAGTAGAGAGGAAGTCGTGAATTTATGCTCTTCCATTGCGGTCGCTAACGACTTACGGTTGGTGGTGAAAAAAGGAAAATTTTTTTATATAGAAAAGTGGAATTAAATGTTATAAAACAAATGATTAAAGAAAAAAAAGTATCCTTTTTGAATAAAGAAAAAGAATTAAAATAATTAAAGTGTTAAAAAGTCTGTAAAACTGAGAGAAGGTGAAAAAAATATTTTTTTCGTAAATGTTATAAGAGCAAGAAGAAGCAAAATTGAAAAGAAAAATCCTTAAGCTTTAAATTTAAATTAAATTTACTTACAAAAGCTTTTTTAAATAAAAAATCATATTCAAATTAGAAAAAAGTAACAAAGCCAACACAAAAACTAAATAAAATTTATTTAAAAATAAACCCGTATAATAAGAAAACGAAAAAAAGGTTCTTCCTTCTCTCTGAAGTGGAGTGATAGTGTAAGACTGTGTGTGTGATTTTGTTAAATAAATTCAACAACATTTGTTTAAACATCTTAAGCAGTTAAGGTGAGTATATGGAAAATCACTAAATTTTTACTTCTTCAGTATTTCTTAAAACTGCTAACAGGAACAAAACAACAACAATTATAAGTAACAAAAAAAAGAATTTCTTGTTCTTCCTCATTATACAGATACTTAATAACCTGCCACTACCCCCTTCCCAATTACTTTCCTTCGTTTACAACGCATCGTATTCTATACATATACTTTCTGTGTATTAGTTTTCTTCTCCTTATATCACATACACGCACACACACACACTTCACATGAAATAAATTCTTCTTGTGTTTTTTGTTTTTTCTGCTCTTTTATTAGCCTCGTTGTTGTTGTTCAGCTTATTTTCATCATACAACAAATTTGGTCAGCTGTTTTATGTTTTGGTCGGTATTTTCTTTTAGGCTGCAAATTCTTTCAAAAATAAAATTGATTTTTATCAGAAATTAAATTGAAAAAAAGAGAATGATATATTTAGATTATTTTTATTGCTTTTATTGGCATATAATAAACGTTTTTAAGTGATAACGGTTTTACTTTGTTTTTTTTTATCAAGTAATGCTTGTATTTTATTACTCTTACATATCCACACACACACACACACACACGCACGCACAGATGCGGGCATACATACACTCCAATAAGAATATAAATGCCGGTTATAGTAGAAATTGTTTATAACAGTTTTGTTGATGTTTTTAAAATAGCCTATTGGCTTGTAACTGTGAATTTAACTTCCTTTTTAAAGTTTTAAATTTGAATTTCAATTTGGCAAATAAAATTTTCGAGTAAAAAAGTGTATTTATTTTTAATATTAACAAAACAAACCAGTACACTGCATAAATGAACCATTTCATTTTAAAGAAACGACTCAAAATACACCAAAACCTCAATTTTTGCTGAAACTGATAATAATTATTTAAAAACAATTTATTACATTTTTTCTTTCTAAAACAAAAAACAAAAAATGCTACAGATAAGCTTAATGTAAATTAATGTGTTAATGCTATAAATAAATCATAAATTTAAGGTTAAATAAGAAAAAATGAAACAACGAATCAGTAAATTATTGTGGAAATAAAAAATATAATTTTATATTCCAAGTTTGTGGAATAGAAAGATTATTTTTATTGGCTTTATTGTGAGACAAGTTACAATCTAAATTTATTTAAAAATACAGCCTTTCTGGCAGCATATGTATTCAGCGTCATTTTTTGGAGCCAATAAAGGAACGAACCAATTTTTTCGGATCTGAATTAGACGTATTCCAATGATCGAAACAAATTATTATTATTATCATATTGACCAGGGACCATTGTAAGACCTTGCGATCAATAGTATCTATTGTGCCTCTTCCGGTATATAGTTTGTTCAGCAGATATGCTGCCTTTCTATGAACACCAGCAGATCTGAGACCTTACGAGTATGTCTACCTAAAAATATCCTCCTAAATCTATCAAAAACCCCACTTTCTGATGTCTGTGAGCACAGTCTACAAACATCCACATCTGTGACCGCCATCCTCTTAAGATGCTCAACTCCAGCCTGCCATACTTGAAAACTTCAGAACGACGCTATAATTTCGGACTAATCACCGCCTTAGAGCGGCAAAGTCCCCTTTGAGCAATCCAGCGTTGATTGGATTGAAGATGGTAGTGAGTGGTGCTGCACAGCTAGGTTCTGAACCGATATGGGTGTCTGCAACTTGTCGTAACAATAATTGATCACTCTAGATGTTGTACGATTTAAGCCAAATGCCCTTAAGGCAGCTTGGCTGTCAGAGACTGTATTAATGATCTCACCCTTAAGCCCACTGTCCAGGTTGATACCTGTACATATAGCAATTGTCATCATTTCAGCCTGGAAGATACTCAGTGATCTTCCCAGTAGATCTCCTACTCTCGGTTGGATCCATGAACACTAACACTGACATAGTCATTCATTTTTTATCCATCGGTGTACCAGTTTAGATCAAACTCAGTCCAAACTAAAAACCGGGGATTCAACACTCAATCTCCTGCCAAAGTACAGATCCAAAGGCATAACATCCAGAGCAGGAGATTGTTCTCCGACCATCTTGCGTAGAATGGACAGATCGAAACAAATAGTGGAGGATGTTTTTTAAGACTGATAGAGCTTTAAATTGTACAAAAAATTAAATTTTTAACCAAAAAAGATTTTATTCCAAGGACAAAATATGGCATTCTTCTCACCTTACTCTTCTTGAGAGCTTATGGCTTCCACATACTTCCTCATCTTACACGGTTCACCGCTGTTGTTTTTCTTCTTCCCATTTTAGATTATTCTACCCTAGTTCCTTTATAATTGTGCGCCTCTAAGTGTTTTATGGTCTACCACAATTTCTTGAGCCTTGGGATACCACACGAGTGCCGTACTAGAATGTTGTGACCGATCCACCTCCATTTCCTCATTGATCATGTTCCATAGCTCTGTGGTACTTCTGGTGTTAGGCCAGAATATTTTGCATACGATTTCGAGCCACATATTGATGAATACCTGGGGCTTGTGCGTAATGTTATTCGATACAAGCTAAGTTTTACTACATACAGCAGAACTGACTTAACACATGAGTTGAATAATCTCAATTTAGTTCGTTTATCGCTTCTTCTCCGTATTAACTGCAATCATTCGAATGTTTACATCTGTTTCTGCGCTGCCGTTAGTAGTTATTGTACTTCCTTAATACATGCTAGACGCCTTGACCGTACAGCATAATGTTTTTCGTGCTAGTATTGTTGATTTTCATAGTCTTGGTTTTCTTCGTATTAGTCTCAAGACCAGAATTGAGAACCTTCATTTTTGACTGCATATTACATATCTTATGCGACAGTTTCTTTACTCTGTTGTCACCCACATAGTCTTCAATTTCAACAGACTTTGTTTATTATATCATTCAGCACGATGGTGCTCAAGCCCAGCAAGCACGGATTTACGGTCTCGACTAACAGCCAGAAGCCTCGATTAAAAGTACAACTTCCTAAAAGCTTAATGGTCTTGATGGCATGCAACGATAACTCCGTTAAGTTATCGAAAAATGGCGATTCAAATGTAAGAAGTCTACGTTAAGCCAGAGACGGACATTGGCATATAAAGTCAGATACACTCTGTTCCTTCTCGTCAGATACCATTTGCAGGTAAGCACAGCTTTCCCGCATGGCCACCCAATTAGAAACATTCCTACGAACAAGCTTTAATAGTTGATTGTTGCACTTAAAATCCAATTTTGGCCAGCAGTGGTGAGTCCAGCAGTATTGCCAGATTTCTCCTCAGTCCAGAAATAATATTCATATTCGAAAGGGATCTGTTTGCCGGTTGGCTGTCTGAGAAGATAGAGATGCCAGTGGTCACCTGGACTGCAGAGGAACCTCAAATATCCTGTATCGACCATGTCAATGGCCTAAGAATAGTTGTGAAACAGTCAGTCGAATGGACATCACACCACACCTTCAATCATGCATATGGAGGGCTTTGTGCTGTAAAGGAGTACTTACCAAGAAAATATCCCTAATAAGAGGCTTATAAGCCAACGCTACCTGCGGCGCACTCCATGGAAACTTACTGAGCGATAGAATAACAATCAACGCGGCAGTATGGCAAAGGCGGGTGTTGTCCTTCTTTCTCTTTTACTGTGTCCTGGATCAAGTGATGGAAATGGTAACTTCACGCCAAACTGAAATACTATATCTTGATTATGCCATCTGTCACCTTTCCAATATATTCGCAGATATACAAACGAAACTGAACCTAGCTTGGGAAAGAGTAACCCGTGTGAGTATAATAGTAAACATTAGGAAAGTAAAACCTTTAGAATTAAATACATCAACTACTGAGAGGCTCTGCCTGGATGCCGAAGTAATATATAAGGTGCTCTCGTTTTGTTACCTTGGAAGCATTATCGACAAGATGGGCGGATCCAAGCGTTATGTTCTTAACCGGAAGAACAAAACCAAGCAAGCATTTGACCTTTTGTGCTCTTTCTGGAGATCGAACTATGTGTCCAGTAGGACGAAGTTAAGCTGTGCTATTTTATGGACGAGAATCATGAAATGCAGCATCTCTAGACATCCAGTCTGTTTAGTTTTTGACCAATAAATGTTTGCGGAAAATTTTGCGCGTATTCTATGCCAGAACAATTAACAACTGCATTGTGTGGGCATTAATACAACAGCATCCCACGCCCATCACACAGCTAGAGACGGCAAATTTAAGCGAAAGCAACAATTTTAAAACTAAGCTGGTAGATAGGTAGGTAAATTGGCTAGTTAACCTAGATGAGATCAACTACAATTAGCAACAAAGTACCATTTTTACCAAGCCAAGACCTCAGGTAAAGAAGCACCTTAAAGGATAAGGAAAGCAAAGCGGAATTATAGCCACCTTGAGCTGCTTATGAAATAGGAAAGATCAAGAGGATTTGCACACTGCGCCAAACCACTGAAGAAAGATACGCCAATGTACTGCAGTAGTTTGCTCGCAAGAGCCGGACATTCACAGAGAAAGTGATCGATTATCTCACTCTCAAAGATGCTTTTGCAGCTTCTGCAGTGAAGGTTGAAGGGCAAGCTCTTTTTTTCCGCTAGCGTTCCGATTATCCAATGACCCGTGTACACTGCAATGAGCTTGAAAACCGAGTGGTGGAGAGTTTTGAGTAGTTAGAGTGTCTTGCCACTGTCTTACCGAGGCCACAGCGTCCTCGAGATAGCACAAGACGAGACTGAACTCTACCATCTGTTCTGTGCCCTCTCACGAAAGAAACTATAGATTTCCTCTTTGACTGATAGAGTCTGCCTTTTCATTAAGTAACGGTGTCTCTGAACCAGGAACCTAAATCAAGAACATGGCACATGTACCACCGCGAAGCTTTATCTTCTCTTTACATTGTAGAATTAAAGCCAAGTTGCTACTAGACGACAGCAGGGTTCTGATAGCGAGCTGACTATCAGAGATAATCTAAGCTGAAATGGAATCCAATATTGTGCAATGAAAATGGTAAACTAGAATTTAATTGTCGCAGTCCTGTGCTCCTGATAGGAGTAAGATTATTAAATAATATTATTATATATGTACACATCAGAGGGAGGGAGCATGTTGAACCGAATTTGGACAATACAAAGCCGCTGAAGTCGAATTGAAATAATGGCCCACAGAGACTAATGTGACTGTTTAATGGAATATCACACTGGACAGGAGCACAATCTTAATGGGAACAGGACGAGTGAACTGCTCAAAAGAAGAAAGCCCGTGTTTAGAACGGTGGTGTACATTTTGATGGGATTGAGAGCACAGCTACATATGTATGTATGTATATATAGGATGAGCTGTGTTAAGTCTGATGATTGCCGAGTATGTGAGGAAGATGTTTAGACTTTTGAAATTTCCTCTGCAAAAGCTCTGCTTTTGATAATAATAGGGCAGTACACATTCAGCACGATCTAGTACCGGAAATTAATTTTCTCAATGGTATTGATTGGAGGATTGTTCTAGGGATCAAGTTTTTTAATGATGGGCAATATCGCGACGACGTTTTCACGGTGAATGGATATTGTTTTTTTTTTTGTTTTATTCGTGACTTACCGTTACACTACAGGCCCATAGTAGCTTACTGAATTACTGCCCTCGTATATTCCTAGCCAATTGGCCTGTTGAATATGTATTTTTCTTTTTTAATTTCATTTAAATAATTGTAGACTACAGATGGTCTACAAAATTTTATGACATGTAAAGAAAATGTGTATTAAATAAATGTTTTTCGCTTTATATTATAGCACGAATTATGCAAAATTGTTGTAGAAAAAAAAATAGAAGAAAAACTGTCTAAATATTGATTTTTTCTTCTATCTTTTTAATGGCTTAACGGTTTTTTTCTTCGTCCAATTGTTTGTAGTTGATTTTACTTTAAAAATAATAAAAAAACAAATACAGAAGAGGCAGCACAAATATCAACAACAACCACAACAAGACAAGAGAGGGTTTATTTATAGAAACATTTGCGTTCTGTGTTCTTTCGTTGAATTTCTTGGCCAAAACATGTGACAGATGACATCACTAGTCTGAGGGTTGTGTTGTATGTGTGTGTGCGTGCTCAACTAAATACTGTCTATTAAGCACTAAAGCCAATAACAACAACATTATAGTCGAATTATAAATATAAACATTCAAATATAAATAGAGGGTGGATTATAATAATAATAATAACTGTAATACTATTTATGAATGTTGTTGTTGTTGCTTTAAATGAAATATTTGAAAGAGCTCTCGTTCTCTCAACTCAACTCAACTTTTCTCTTTTCTTTTTTATTTTAACATATACACCGTAAGAAAAATATGTGATGATGAATGCAATTTTGTATACTTTTTGTTAAGCAGCGATAAAAATAGCGTCGAAGTCAAAACAAATTTAATGTCAAATGCGTTTATTGGCCTTTTTTTTAGAAAATTTTAAAGTAAAAGAGATTTAATTTTAATTTTTCGAATTTTTCTCTAACTTATCAAAGACAACGCGGCTAGAAAAACTGAAAAGAAATCATGTGAAAGAATTTGAATGTCTCATGACATTTCTTTTTTTCCTCAAAAGAACGTGTGGGACTTTTTTAATTTCATTTGCCTTTTTAGCAAACAAATTTTTTATTTCAGTATTTTTATTTTATTGTGATTATACGTTTATATTCATTTTTTTTTTTTTTTTTTGTAATAATAATGATTTAATGATTAAAAGACAAGGTTAATTTTTAATCTGTAATAAATAATTATTATCGAAATATTAAAAACATAAATAGTTGTTGTTGTTGTTGATAATTTAAAAAGATTTATGATGTTTTTCTGCCCATTTGTCTACTCACTACAACCGGAGGTTACTAATTTTAAATATGTATTGGGAGTAAAAAATAATTCGGTTCATTTTTTTCAATTCAAAAAATGCAAATCGTCATATGAAAACCAAAAAGTCAAATCTTGCATTACAAAAATTTTACAGGAGAAGCTAAAACTGTTTAAAATGTGAATTAAATCATTTAGGTTAAGCTTAGAATATTGTTGATAATAACGTTGTTTTCAATTGCAAAAGTGTAAAAATTCGTAGGAATATGTAAAGGGTCCGCCAAATAAATTTTTTTTTTTTTTTTGAAAATGCTATAAAAAAAACTACTGAATATTTTCTCAAATTTCCTTTTTTATTTGAAAGTACAATCCTTCCCGTTAATAATGGAAAATAATTTCATTGAAATGGCTGCCTCGGCTGGGCATGCAGTAGCCTACACGATCGGTCCAATTTTTAAGCACATTAGCGATTGTGTGCAGCTGTATTTCACCAATGGCTTTACGAATATTGTCCTTTAAAGCGCCAATTGCCTCTGGCTTGTTGGCGTAACACTTATCTTTGACGGCACCCCACAAATAATAGTCCAACGGTGTCAAATCGCCAAGGTGGCCAAACGACATCAGCTCTGCGGCTGATAATGCGATCTTCAAAAACAAGGCGCAAACATCGAGTGTAGCTTCGGCTGTGTGGTACGTAGCGCCATTCTGTTGAAACCAAGTGTTGCTAATATCCTCCTGTTCAATTTTTGTGAACAAAAATTTGTTCAACATGGCCCGATAACGATCGCCATTGACTGTAACGGCCACTCCCTGCTCATTTTTGAAAAAAAATGACCCGATTATGCCTCGGGACCAAAATCCGCACCAAACAGTGACTCGTCTTGGGTGTATCGGCTTTTCAATGTATGCGTGCAGGTTTTCTGTGCATACCCGCCAAGATCAAAATGAACTTCATCTGAAAATGAACTTCATCGGAAGGATAAAACTAATTATCTGTTAAATCAGACATGAGCTAAGTGTTACCATTCACGAAATAAGCACCTGTTGAAAAAAAAACGTTAGATGGCGGACCCTATATTTCGAAAGAATGTATTATAATCAATCAAAAAGTCGATTTCTAATTTTTTGTGGCTTAGGGCTTTTTGGATTTCATATGACGATATATTACACACATATGTATTTCCAAAAATAAGTCTTTTATTTTCAAACATACAGAAACTACTTGTTGCCACGAGCAAGGCCTATCTTAAATACTGAACTCACAATTTGAGTTGTTAGTTGGAACTTTCCACAAGCATACTAGGCGCTTCAGCTGCACTTTTGTGCAATCAAAACTTTACGCATATGCTGTTTAATTTTAAAAAATCTGACATTTTCAATCGCGTAATAAAAATCGTTCCACATGAAACTCAAAATATTTCAAACTGCATATTATCAGGAGATGTTAAATCCGTCCAATACCACGGCCATCAGCTGTTACTATTTAAAAATTTACCTGCCATACTTCGGAATCTTAGAACAACGCCCAAATTGCGGACTGATCGTCGCCCTAGAGCGACGAAGTCCCCTTTGAGCATTCCAGTGTTTTAAGCACCAAGTGCCCTTAAGGCAGCTTAGCTGTCAGAGAATATATTAATGGTTTTAGCCTTGAACCACTGTCCAGGTTGATCTCCGCACATATGACAGTGGTCATGATCTCAGCCTGGAAGACACTCAGTTGGATAGAAAAGTCTCGGTTGGGTTCATGAATACCAGCACCGACACAGTCATTCATTTTGAAGCCATCGGTATACCAGTTTGGATCAAAAACACTCCGAACTAAAACCCCATTAGACCAACAATTCCTTTCCGGGAATTCAGCCCTGAATCTCCTGCCAAAGAACAGAGTCAAAGCATGTATTGTCAAAGGCGCCGTGAATATCTAAGAAGGCACAAATAGCTACTTCCCTATCAGAGAATGCCCTTCCAATGAGATAAGACAAAGTGGCACCCTTCACGTACGCGAACTGACTCAGATAAAGAGGGCTTTCCACAAGGTACCTCTCCCTTATATAGACATATCCCTTATATAAACCAGGAGTATTAAATAGAAGATAACAGACAAAATAAGAGCCTTATTCATAAAAAAAGCGATTTGTCTTATTTCACAATAAATAACAAAGTCAGCACAAAAACCAGCTGCTGCTCCTAAAGGGTTCTACATCGACCAAGCTTTTGTGTAAGAGCTTCTTATGACTGAATTTATTCTACGCCCAGGGAGACGAAAACATTAATTGTCCAATTCTAGAAAAGGCAATAACGATTATATATCATCATTTTTCTTGACGTATTGGCAGCTATGGTAGTATTATTTATATGGCAGATCCATTCTCTTGAAATGAAATTCGAATCCATGGCGTTCGAAGAAAACTCATAGCTTGTACAGTCCTATACCTTTCAGAGTAGTTAGTAGACTCTGTGTTTTAAGATGGGCCATGAGTTTAACCAGCTTGAGAGTGATTTTTAAACCAATAACAACATTGCACCTATACCTCAACCACCATATCCAATTAAAATGCAAATGCAAACGTATGCCATTGCATGCTAACAAAAAAAAAAAAAACATTTTTCACAGATTTGCTTAGAGGATCCCTTTAAATGTTCGGTTAAAATAGCTTGTCTTTGGGCCTGTATCTTGAACACTGGTGTGGGCAAGTTAGCAAAATGCTTTTTATTTTTAGTAAAATGGTTACATTTGCTTATCTCACTATTCGAAAAGAAAATGCAAAGCTAGTTCAGAGAAATTGGGTGTAAAACCCGAAACTCGAATTCTTTCAAGATAACGATCTCATGCACGCATCAGGTGTAAGAAAGCTTTATTGATCCACAATTGTTGCAGACTTATAGAACCACATATGCAGAGTCCAAAACCTTATGTCTATGAGTTCATCAAAAAAAAGATCAAATGCTTGTTCGGCTTAATGTGACATTGTTCGCAATACAGAAATTAACTCTAAGAGGCTTACTAACTGATATGTGTGAAATTAAATACGAAAGTTAAATACGTTTTTCTTAACATAACAAAAACTTGTGTAAGTTAACAGAATATGTGTGAAGATAAATACGAATACGAAATATTTCTGTTAAGTTAACAGAAACTTCTATTTTAACATTACTTCCACAATTGTGGATTATAAAATACAATTTTGGATAAAAATAACTAAACAAAGGTAAAGAATTACAAAAATTTGAAAAAATATTTCTTAATTCTCAATACGTTAATTTTTGGTTTACTATAATAGCGTTGAATTAAATTGGCTGGTCGGCGGGGAGGAGAGGGAAAAATGAAAAAAAAAGTTAGCTTCGGTCTATATATCTCCAATATTTTTATATTTTTGTGGCCGATTTTTTATTGTTACTGTATCTCTCTACTTATATTTTTTTAAATTATCCTTTACTTTTATTTTTATACCAGATTGTTATAATATGTTATAATCCTCGATTGTGGAAGTAATGTTAACATAACAGTTTCTGTGAACTTAACAGAAAAATTTCATATTCGTATTTATCTTCACACATATTCTGTTAACTTACACAAGTCTTTGTTATGTTAAGAAAAACTTATTTAACTTTCGTATTAAACTTCACACACACTACTAACTGTACTAGACTATAAAGGATATGCGAATTACTAATGATTGGGCGATTATTGTTTTTAAGTAATTCAAACATAGCTTAGTCCCATTAGGCGTTGAGTTTAAGAAATTAAATAATTTTTTTTTTTTTTGTATTGAAAAATCAATAGGTATATTTGTTATATTTTTTACGGTTAGAGGACTTATCTATGAGAAAAGAAACGTGCCTGATTATGCGTTGGAGTTGCTGTATATGACAGAGGTGACCCAATATTTTGTTTTTCATAAAGTATCATATAGCCAGGCCCAATATTATTGCATAAAACTATTTTTAACAACCCAGCAATCAAATTAACTCTTTGCAATTTAGAGGTTTGATAGTTCCGTGTTAGTTTTCGCACGTAAATAAATAAATACAAAATAAAAATGTCGTCTCATTTTTCTCACAAGCCTTGTATTCTCCCAATTATTATCTCTTTTACTATTATTGATTATTTATTATTTTTTAATTTAAGCTTAATAGCAAAAATAAAGTCAATTTTTTTTTCTTTGTTGTGTTTTAATTGAAAATAAATATTTGCCAACACCATGAAGGATGATGATATACTTAGTTTCGCTTTTCTTTTTTTTTTTTGCTATGCTTTGAAACAGATCTGCTGCTGACCATTTGATCATCAATTAAAATACAAAAGAAAACACATACACACATACACAAATATGTGCACACAATTTTGTGCTGCTTGATGTCTGAGGGACACTTAAATTATTGTTTTTATTTTCATTTACTATATTGTGTTGTAGTTGTTTTAATATTTATTGTTGATACACATTCGTTTTGTTTCATTGTTATTATTTTTGATTAATTTATTTATAAATAAACAAAATAAATAATAAATAAACACAAGCATGCTCACGTTAAACTGTATGCATGCTTACACCCATTGTTATTTAAACTCTCAGAGAAAAATCGCCCAGCATCAATATAATAATGATTTTATTAAAAGTAACAGTACTTTTATTTTTAATTTGTAGAGCAATTGCATTTGTGTGCTCTAAAATATGTATGTAAATATGTATGTAATTGCATAGACGATAAGTGTTTTTAAATAGGGGTGTGTGAGTGTTGTAATTTGCCCGTGCAATACAAAGTTCAATCACTTGATAAAAAAATAGTGAAAATACATAAATTTTCTGTATAATATGCTTCGTAATTTTCTACTGCCATGGAGGACAATTCGTGAGATTGGCATTGGTAGATGTAACATTGAGGAACTCTGCACAGTGGATGCTAACGCTCTAAATGAGCGCTTCTTGAATACACCTCATGTACACCTAATAGCTTTTTTTTCTCCGTCACTCCTCTAGGGAGCATATTGGCTTTCCACAAAGCATATTTTGCTTTGTTTCAGTTTCTTTAATCAATTTGATATTTCAAGCTAAGTAGATGATTAATCCGCTGCAGCTTTCTCCATATGATTTTTTTGGTGTAGTGGTAAAGATCCTTGCTAATTGGTGGTGATCTTTACTTTAGCATTGTAACTTTTTCCCAGGAGGTGGCTTGTTTTTCCTGATCATTCGTCTGATGTTTTGTCATCATCGTTAGAGGTATGCGAGAAAGGTCAAAAGGGTTTTTTTCTTATTTTTTTAGATTGAGTTGTCTGGAGGGAAGAAGTTAAAGCCTTTTTTTATTATTAAACATTCGAAACCACAATTAAATTTTTTCCTCGCCATGTTCTCTGCTGGGGCTCGAACCTGGGTCGTTGTGTTGTTATGCGTGCGCTCTAATTTCTGTGATAATGCTCCGAACAATAATTTCCGCTTTGTTGGTGTGACACAGTGTGATGTATTATCTTGTATAATGTCGATAAAATCCAATGCTATTGGCGTGGATGGTATTGATCCCAGGTTTTTAAAGATTCCCGCCCCACAACTTCTTTCTTTCATTACTTTTGTTTTTAACAGAATATTTACTATCGATTGCTATCCTAGCATGTGGAAACTAGCGAAAGTTATTGCTATTCCCAAATCGAACTGTGAATATAGGCCGATAGCGATATTGTCATTTTTATCAAAAGTTTTTGAAAGGTTGATGCATAATCAAGTCACACAGTTCCTTGAGGCTAACAGTTTGCTTACTGATCGGCAATCTGGTTTTCGTAAAAATAATAGTTGTATTACGGCCCTGGTAGTTGTTGCAGAAAACATAAGACAGCAGATTGATGGTGGTAACGTCACATTTCTGATTCCTTTGGATCATTCCAGAGCCTTTGATACCGTTGATCACAGCGTTTTAATAAATAAACGTAAATATATGTTTGGATATGAATCGACTACTACAGACTTGATTCATTCATATCTAGTTGATAGATACCAATATGTTCAGACATCTACTGCACAGTCTAGATGTTTGCCATTGAGTCAAGGTGTTCTACAGGGCTCAATCTCAGGTCCTCTGCTGTTTTCTCTATATGTTAATGATCTTCAGACTGGACTTCAACATTGTAAGATGATGTTCAGCTATATATGAGCTGTAGCACCAAAGCTGTTGAGGAGTGTGTAAGGACCTTGAATCAGAAGCTAGATCATGTTTATAAAAGGGCCGCTGCTAATAGATTGCAAATTAATTCCACAAAGTCCAAGTGTCTAATTATAAGGAAGAGGTTATTGAGACTTGATTACCACCCAACTTTGGAATTGAACGGCCAGTCGATCGACATTGTACAATCTGCTAAATATCTTGGCCTATACTTTAATAACACTCTTACTTGGACAAACCATATTAATATAGTTTGTGGTCGGACGTTCTCGATGTTAAGAAACTTTTGACAGACTCAGTATTGTACCCCAATTAGGATTAGTACCCTAACTGATAATTCGTATTTAATACTGGTCTTATTGTATGGCTGTGCGTTATGTTTATGGTCTACGTAGGTATGATCATATTTCTACCTATGTAAGCTCGTTTTTTTGGCATGAGATTTGATAATTATTTACTGTTCTTGCATAAAATTATATATACACGTCAACGTCATCATCTACATGCGCGTTTAAACTTTTCAATGCTTGGAAGGGATAGAAGGCTTCTTGCATTTCGACATTGGACATTGACTTCTCGATATCATTTCTTTGATCATGCTGTCAGTCTCTGTAACGCAATCCCTTATGAATTGCAGGTGATTAGTAGCGCACACCGATTTAGGATATATATTGTATGTCATTTTTCGCGATTGCCTTGACATGATTATATAGATTTATTTAATCTTTTTTTATTCTTGTAATATTTTTGTATATGTTCAAATTTTGGAATATTTCACTTCATAATCTTTGTCAGTTTCATGTAATTATATTTTCATTTTATACTTAAATAATCTTGAATCTTATGCTAAAATTTAGATCAAATTGTACTAAGATTTTTGACATATACCGAAATTTCTTAAATTTTATACTAAAATTTGTGATTATTCGTTCTTTATTATTATTATAGTCATTATTTTAATGTTCAATTATTAATTTTAAGTTGTTAATGTCATTGCTTTCTTGATACCGTAATATATATACCCTCAGTTTCATACTGCACTATACGACTTAGGTCTTGTATATGGAAACATTGAAATAAATTAAATTAAAAAAAAAAAAAAATTATATTATGAGCAGTGTTGCCACAGTTTTTAATTTTTTCTAACCAAATTTTAATAAAAAAGTAACCAATTTGGATAAAAAATAAACAAAACTTCTAAACCTAAACAAATAAACCTCAAAGACGTTCTAATATAAGTAACTGTTTAGGCAGACCAAGGCCGATGAGTTGTGAGCAAGTGTTCGAAAAGTATATCGCTTGTACAAGTTAATTCTAGCAAATATATAAAGGGTCTGCCAAATAATTTTTTATTTTTTTTTGTTTGAAAATGCTATAAAAAAAAACTACTGAATATTTTCTAAAATTTATTTTTTTATTTGAAAGTACAATCCTTCCGGTTTATAATGGAAAATAATTTCATTCAAATGGCTGCCTCGGCTGGGCATGCAGTAGCCTACACGATCGGTCCAATTTTTAAGCACATTAGCGATTGTGTGCAGCTGTATTTCACCAATGGCTTTTCGAATATTGTCCTTTAAAGCGCCAATTGCCTCTGGCTTGTTGGCGTAACACTTATCTTTGACGGCACCCCACAAATAATAGTCCAACGGTGTCAAATCGCCAAGGTGGCCAAACGACATCAGCTCTGCGGCTGATAATGCGATCTTCAAAAACAGGGCGCAAAACATCGAGTGTAGCTTCGGCTGTGTGGTACGTAGCGCCATTCTGTTGAAACCAAATGTTGCTAATATCCTCCTGTTCAATTTTTGTGAACAAAAATTTGTTCAACATGGCCCTATAACGATCGCCATTGACTGTAACGGCCACTCCCTGCTCATTTTTGAAAAAAATGACCCAATTATGCCTCGGGACCAAAATCCGCACCAAACAGTGACTCGTCTTGGGTGTATCGGCTTTTCAATGTATGCGGTTTTTCTGTGCTCCAACTGCGACAATTTTGCTTGTTTACATACCCGCCAAGATCAAAATGAACTTCATCTGAAAATGAACTTCATCGGAAGGATAAAACTAATTATCTCTTAAATCAGACATGAGCTAAGTGTTACCATTCACGAAATAAGCACTAGTTGAAAAAAAACGTTAGATGGCGGATCCTTTATTTAATATATTCTGCTTACAATGGTAAATGGTAAAATTCGTAACGCCTTAACTCAAAATGTAATTGCAAAATATTTTATGTGTTATGCGAAACTCATTGAAATTAAACCTTTCTACAAAAGAAGATCAAAAAGGTTTCATGATGTCCTTCAATATAATTTGAAAAGGTTGCTTGTTGTTACTTTTTACCCTTGGTATTAGATAAAGCATGTACTAAAGCATGCTTCTTATTTAAGTAACAAAAATTAAAAAAAAAAAAAATTCAATACAATTCCGATAATTCAATAACCTGCACAACAGCAGATAGTCCACATGGGCTCGTTGCCTCCATTGCTATTTACAATAATCTTCCCTCACTTGAAGTGTCTAATAAAGAAGAATTTTAAACCTAGGTAACGGGAATAACTTTTCATTGTATCTGTCTATAAAGTTTATTTTTTTTTTTAAATTTTCCGAAAAATTTGGGTACAATCCCAGAAAATTTCAAAATAGTAATAATAATCCAGTGAATTTGAAAGTTTTATATTTAGAAGTCTTACTATTTTGTTATAAAACTAAAAATTTATTACTCCAACTATTCGACATAAAAATTTTTTATTTAAGGCAAAAAGTAACCAAAATAGAAAAAAACTAAACATCTACACATCGAAGAAAAAAATAACCAATTTTGGTTAGAAATAACCAAAACGGCAACGCTGATTATCAGTTTAAAAATTAATCAATAATACATAAAAACTTTTTTAGTATGTATGTGTGGTTTGTATGACTCATTTTTCTTGCAAAACTTAATTCGTTTATTACATGTGACTCCTTTAGTTTTTGTTTATTTTGGTTTTTCTTTTAACGCTGCTCTCTCTCTCACTTAAGCTAGATTCATCCATTTGTTTCGAACACACAAAGGTTGTCCGGACAAAAAATAATTTTGCCCGATCAACTTTTTTTATTATTCTTAAAATTATTTTTTGTCCGGACAAACGTGGTCTGTCCGAAACAAATGGATGAATCTAGCCTTACTCAAAATTCTTTTATTACTGTTGAGCTCATACACTGTCCCTACTAACACATATGTACGCTTGTTTCGTATTTATGAATGTATGTATATTAATAGATATAAATGTACACTTTGCTTGCACGTTTAAATAAGAACAACAAAAATATCAAAAAAATTTGCGTTTAATAAAATTCACGTGTTTCCTTTTAAATTTTAATGGTTGCATGCATTTACAAACATACACAATCAATTTATTTTTAGTTTTATACTCAAATTTTTTTTTTCACCATAATAGTTGTTGTTGTTATTTGTCATCATTGTATGTATGGATTATTTTTTAACTGTCCGTGTAAGTATAGGGGAAAGAGTGAGAAAGAGAGCAATTTTTTTTTTTTGGTGCATTAGCTTGCATGCTTGTGTTGTTTTTATGGTGAGTGTCCATTGCTTTGTTATTTTATTTAAATAATTTTTTTGTACTTGTTTGGTGTTCTTTAATATTGTTGTTTTTTTCTAATCCAATACAATATGTGCCACCTTGTTTAGCCTAAGGAATGAATGCTTTTAATATGCAGAAAATGTGTGTGTTGTTTTTGTCTTTTTCCAAATACAATTGCTTAGTATATTTTGCGGCATATCATTAATTTTTCTTTTGGTTTTTGACGCTATACTAATCTATTCTAGACATAATAAATTCTCTTTAACTCTTTTGTTAAGCGAATCTCTGTTATCATATAAGAGAACAGCAATAGAAAAATATGTTACTCTTATTTATTGACTTGAGTAAATGAATAGCTTTATTTTTCCTGGGTGTTTCTAAGTGTTTTTATATATTGCGACAGTGCAGATCTGGAAAAAGACGTTACTTTTTAAACTTGTTTGTGATTTAAATCAAATGTAAATACGCATATGGGTATTACATTTAATTATGAAATTTTGTGCGTATAATTTATTTTATTAATTTTTTTTAAGAATTTATCATACGCGACATGAGGGAAATATAGCATAAATGAGCATAAATATAGACGTTTAATAAGGATCCGCTATCTAACGTTTTTTTCAACAACTGCTTATTTCGTAAATGGTAACACTTAGCTCATGTCTGATTTGACAGATAATTAGTTTTATCCTTCCGCTGAACGAATATGGTTGTGTATACGCTTGGACAACGCTGAGAATCTGGGCCTGCAATTGACTTACAGAAGATACCGATTTTGCCAAAAAAAAAATTATCTTTTCAGATGAAGCTCATTTTGATCTTGGCGGGTAGGTAAACAAGCAAAATTGTCGCATTTGGGGCACAGAAAACGCGCACGCATACATTGTAAAGCCGATACACCCAAGACGAGTCACTGTTTGGTGCGGATTTTGGTCCCGAGGCATAATTGGGTCATTTTTTTTCAAAAATGAGCAGGGAGTGGCCGTTACAGTCAATGGCGATCGTTATAGGGCCATGTTGAACAAATTTTTGTTCACAAAAATTGAACAGGAGGATATTAGCAACATTTGGTTTCAACAGAATGGCGCTACGTACCACACAGCCGAAGCTATACTCGATGTTTTGCGCCCTGTTTTTGAAGATGGCACTATCAGCCGCAGAGCTGATGTCGTTTGGCCACCTCGGAGCTGCGATTTGACACCGTTGGACTATTATTTGTGGGGTGCCGTCAAAGATAAGTGTTATGCCAACAAGCCAGAGGCAATTGACGCTTTAAAGGATAATATTCGTGAAGCCATTGGTGAAATACAGCTGCACACAATCGATGATGTGCTTAAAAATTGGACCGATCGTGTAGGCATGGCCAGCCGAGGCAGCCATTTGAATGAAACTATTTTCCATTATTAACCGGAAGGATTGTACCTTCAAATAAAAAAAGAAATTTGAGAACATATTCAGTAGTTTTTTTATAGCATTTTCAAAAAAAAAAAATATTTAGCTGATCCTTTACATGACTAATTTGTCTGGTGTGTATTACGGTATTACAAAAATTTTTTTTTTTCAAATGACAAAGTAGACACAGACATTTTATATACAGCTTTATAGTAGTGATATATTAGAGCACCGTTTCTAACTATAAGATGTTTTTTAAGAGCTTAATAACTTAATATTACAATACAAAACAAAAATGTTGTTGGAATAAATTATTATTTTTAATTATAATCTAGTAGCTAATTCGATCAGTCCAATTTTTGACAATTTTATTCAATAAAGCTGTCCGTATGGCATCAATTTCTTTCCTTCCTTTAAAATAAAAATTAACATTAAATTAAATGTTCAATCTGAACAAAGTACGTCACAAATCCATAATTTGATAAGATAATTATTTGGTTCCACGGCGTGTTACAAGATGAGCGTTAATTTTTAACGATCCGCACTTATGCATTATTACGGCACTTGCCAGGATTTCTATTTTCTATTTCCCTGTTGATTCCAGTCATGCGCTTGTATCGTAATATCACCAAAAGGACTTCTCAATATATAGTCTATGGTCAGCCAATGACAGCAATTGGCCATTTGTGACTCAATTCGGCCAAAAGATGTGAAAAATTTGCTTCCAGGACTTATTGTGAAACGTTTGCAGTCTACATCGGAAATTTTGAGTAGAGCTCCAAGTAGTACAACCATACATAAGTATTGATTTGACGCTGGTATCAAATATCTTCAGTTGTTTGCACGCCATATTGCGTGTAGATATTGAAATGCATTTCGGGCTTTGTTTATTCGAACCGCAATATCCTCATTAGAACCACCGTCTTTTAGATATGAGAACACATATATCTTCTTGATTGTCTGCCACAAAAGTGTTATTGGTGTGGTGTTGCAGTTGTAATACGCCTTAATATGCTATTTTTTTGCGTTTTCGGATATGGTATAGGAAGGTAAAGAAAGGCATAAAACATCTAAAACTATCAAAAAACAGACAAAAAATGGTCCAAATAGGTAAACTAGTTGTTTTTATAGAGAAGACTGTAAGAGAAACCAAAAAACACTTAAAATCACCTATAGAAACTTAAAAACAGGTAGAATGATATATGATATATAGTATGCCTACCTGTTTCTCTACGACTAAGTTTTTTCTTTTTCCTCAAAATGATGAGCGAACAAACAAATATCGTCTGAGTAGTCTTTATCACATTGGAGTTCTCTTATGTTTCAGCGGATGCCATATGGGGCCTTGTCGTTTGTCTTCTGAACCACACAGTCCAAAAGTAGTAAAAAGGTGTAGAAGACAGACGTCATTGATGACGTGACGTAGCCATTTAACTAGAAATGAGCTTCATTACTACTGACAGATATCCATAATTCTCAAGCAGCTAATGTTATATTCATACGAGACTTCGGATTAATTCATTCCCTGTTTGTATTAGTTATTTGGATTATCATGTTCGCACGGCATTATTTAGCTGTTAGCAAATGGAATCAATGCAGCAAGCGGTAATTGTTTTGTTTGTCTACTTTTTTGTTAATGTTATTTATGGTGCTTTGCAGCATACTTTAGGGAAGTCAATTTAATAAATTTGCAATGATAAATCTGTAATAAAAAGTATGTCAAGCTCATATGAACTAAATGTTATAAAAATTAAAGATGACACTGCTTTTAAAGTAATACACAGGATAATAGAAATAGAATTATGTACAATTTGAGTGATTCTCTCACAAGATTTTGTATGGTAATTTATGTAATTACGGTCATAATCGGGGATTATGAATGAAAAAGCGAATGATGAAAAAACGCTGTCGCTCAAACATATCATAAAAAACAACCTATAGAAGGCGCTGTATACAAACTAATTTTTTTTATTAAATTTATTTCATTTTAAACAACCAAATGGCAACACTTTTTTCTATTCCAAACAGCTGTGTTTTGTTTTCTTATAAAGAAAACAAAGCTTTTTTTTATTAAATACTCATTTGTCTCTTTAACGCATTGTTTTAGCTCTTTAATTATAATTTCGAATATTAAACAAAATGAAAAACATTAACTTAACAGTTAACTGAAAGCTTTACTCTCTCTAGTACTCTTTTCTCTCTATTTGATTTGTTTATTTCTGACTTTTCATCAAACATGCGCGTAATAAAAACAGAAACACACACCAACGAACATACATACATATAAACATCTAGCATCTTGGCATTATACTCTAAAACACACGCACACATACTTATATACTCTATTTGCTTTGTATGCTCATTAATTTTTCTTTGCTAGTTGCTACTAAAGATTTTCCCTAATTTTTTGTGTGCAGATTTTTGCATTAGAGAGCGTGAGAGAAATAAAAAGTGAGTATATGGGCGAGAACGTCTGTTTATTGCTTATTTTCTTTGATTTTTTGCAGTGTTTTTTGTTTTTTGTTGTTTTTTTTTTTTTTTGCTATAATTTGCTCATAACCATAACATCCCAGCGATTCAACCAAGTGTACGAATAATACTTCTACTAAACAATAGAAAATGCCAGTAAAAAAAGGCATTTTAAAGAAAATTATAGAGAAAAACATCATTTTTATTGATATAAAATTATTATAAAAATAAATTCTAATGGAAAGTATTGTAAGAAAGAAAGAATTAAAAAAATTAATATATTTCGCTTAAGACACACAAGAACCCAAAAGTAAGCGAAAAAATAAGAAAAGATTGCATAAAACCCTACAAAAGCAGATGAAAAAAAACAGAAAATATTGCAGCACAGCATGCTTAACAAAAAGAAAATATACAAATTACAACAAGCAAGTGAATAATAATAAAAGAAAATTTCGTTAATAAAAATTTTAAATAAATTTTTTTAAATTTAAATATATAAATAAAAAAATAAAAACGTTAATAAAAGTAGACATAATAAAAAAGTTTTAAATTAAAAAATTGTTGAAGTACATAAGTATATCGGGCTAATATAACCAATTTTTTATAATTTCACCATATTAAACAGTTCCGATCATAAGTATGGTTTAAAAAATGTTTATTTAAAAGATTTATCGAAAAAAACACAAATTTGTAAAATTTATTTAATAAACACAAGGTGTTCACACAGTTTTATAACAGTTTGCTTTTTGATACCGTTATAAATATTATAAGTAAAAACCACTTCCTACTCAGTTACTCCTTAATAAATAAGCAATAACAAGAGAGTGAGTCTTTAATTCAATGTAAGAGAGTGTGCGTGTGTGTGTGTGTACACAAGCGTGTTGAATTTTAATTTCCGTTATATTATTGTAGACAATTTTGGAATATTTACCGTTTTTCAGAGGGTCTCTATTTGTTGTTGTAATTGAATTTCTAAGCCTTATTACTTATAAATTGAATGCGCCAATACATGTATAACGTACATATGTATACGTGAGTGTAAATTTAATATTGACATCGTGTATCAATTATTTTTGTGTTATTCGCCACATACAGTGTATATATATTTGTATTTGTGTTGGTGTTTGAAAGGGTAAGTGTTGCTCATCATCGTTTTTATTATTATGTTTTTGGCAACGATCGTTAGTCTACCTCAAGTAAATTCAGGTGTTTTAGAGTGAACAGAAAGACAAAACAATAGTCAAGAACAAAAGTAACAACACAGGAATTATTGAAATTACAATATACATACAGATGCATATACACATATCTAAACCGTTTTTGATTTACATATATTCTCAAAATAAGTGAATATTGGTGTTTAGTTAGGTTAGGTTAGGTTCGAAAGACAGTGCAGCCAGACCAGAAAGGCCTTTTAGAGATAGAAAGAAAAACAAAGAAAAGGTAAAGGTGGAAAAGGAATTAAAAAAAAGAAAGAAGAGGAATTAGGACACAATAGGAACAGGTAGAACTCTCTGAAAACTGGGTGTCACATAGTAAGCCAGCTAATGCCTGATATAAAATCCTACAGGTCACAGATTCTGCCTGTTGCAACCTCACCTAGCCTTATAAAGAAACCCTCCTAGCAACCTAAGCCAGCGCCTCTAGTGAATCGGGCAAAGACATAGGATATGTTCAATGGTCTCTGGCCTCATTGCCACATACTCGAAAAACTGAGAGATGTTCGCTTCCCATAGCCCAGTACTTGCTCTTAAAGCGCAGTGCATAATTAGAAAGCCAATCAGAGGTGTAGGGGCTCTCTTCTCAGATTAAGAACCCACTCTGTCATAGAGCGGTCGAGTTCAGGCCAAACTAGCCTGGGGACTCTAAAGTCTTCACTGCCCCTTCATAACTCTTCGAAGGGCCCAATTATCCACCAAGCTCACAAAGAATCCAAGTGGTGGTTTGACAGACATATCCACCAGTTCAGTACACTCTTAAGCGTGCCCGATCTCGCCAGCTCAGCAGCAGACTCATTCAATATCATGCCTCTGAGTCCAGGAACCCAACACAGTTTGACGCTACACACATGAATGACGTGAGGGTCATTCTGCACAGTGAAACCAGCTTCGACGCAATCAGCAGGACGCAGCGCCCAGTCAACGCCTTAATAGCGGCCTGACTGTGAGCATATATCCATCCCTAGCGACAAAGGCGCGAACTAGCTCTGCTGCCCTGAGGACAGCAAAGACACTCAAGTCACCGTCCACGAGGTAAACCCCCTCATCGATGTCTTTTTCAGTCTTGGAGCCGTCCGTGAAGATCGTATGCCGAAGGGCTCCTGCTGAAATCGCATTCCTTGACCCTGTAGTCCGTGAAATCGGACGAGTCAACATATACGCATCCTAATCTAGCCCCCCAAAGTGGCAGAAAATATCCTCCTAGCAGCTTTCCTCTTCACCGCAATTTCCAAAGGTTTCAACCCAAAATAATGTCCAGCAATGCCTGAGGAGTACTTCTGAAGGCGCCCGATATGCCTAGAGCGACACATCTATGCAGACTGTCCAGGAGCCTTCTCCGACTGGAATTCTCCAGAGTACTCCACTATACAATACAGTCATAAGTAAGGAAACGTATGAGATTAGAGTCATAGATATCAGGCAAAAACCACATTTTTTTATTTATAGCACCGCTAACCAAGTAGTAGGCGTTTAATACCTTACTCATCGTTGCTGTTTTGTTTATTAAGAATTAAAACAAATTCTACTTTAAAAGATTCTTTAAAAAGAAGACCTGTTACAAACTTATCTTTTATCGTGAATGTTGTGGAGACTATAAACCAGGTTTTAGTTAACAAGGGCAAGTTAAGTTCCTTTTTTTATAAGTTAATTTCCAATATAATTTTCTCAATGACCAAATCTCGAATTATGCCTTAAATGAGAATATCACGACAAATCATACAACGTTACACTACATTCTGTAATTAATGTAGATATAGTACACAAATTTCCTTTTATGCCATGACTCTTTGGCGGTGGTAGCACCGTTCCTTCCAGTCACTTGTCTCCAAGGGGTAGGTTTCGTTGTGTTACTATATACTATCATTCTACTAAAGTGCAACATCTTCTAAACACTTTTCAGCAGCCATCCAGAGAAGGCATGAAAATTATTCTCATCGACTGTTACGGCACAGTTTTTGTCCTGGCCAGTTTTCAGCGGTCAGTTGAGTTTAACCAAATATTTTCTATCTCATTCGCCTCGAGCTGCAATTCGTACGATGTTAGTTGTTTATTCTTCCTAGGCGATATCCGATGTCGAAAATCGATTCATAATAATCGAAGTTAAAATCTGCATTGCTATGTAGATACCTGCTGTAACTCTTTAACAATCTTTGATGTGCTGTTGGAAACTTATTAGAAATTTTAAGATCGTTTTTCTATCAGTTAATAAATGATCACCTTGATCAATATATGGAACATATGGTCTCAACAAATGCCCGCTAGTTTAATCTATGTACTGCCATATTTTAATTTGACTCTAGCCTTTCCCCATCTTGACATATTCTTTATCGATTTGTCTTTCCCCAGGTATAAGTGGCCCTTCCTCTTCAGCGTCTACCTTGTGGAAAGCAATATATTATAGTTCGGGCTTTGTTGTTTTAGGGTTTTTGTAGCGTATGCTCATTCCATTTCCATTTACATCTTCTGATTTTCCGCTCGATAGGTAATTGACTTGTCTGTGCCAATAGCATACTCTCCTAGATCGTGCTGGGCCAGAAAATTTTCAGCATTCTCCGCAAGCTTCTATTTACAAATAAATGTATAATCTTAAGGTAAAGGGATGCGCGTTCAAAATCTCGCAGATATACAATAGTATTGCCTTGACATTTGAGTTGAAGATCCTAATTTCGACATTCGGCGATATTGAGACCAATTTCCAAACGGTCATTAATCGTCATCAGACTATGTGGTTTTCTATATCCATTAAGGAGGTACCTGAGTTCATAGTAATGCTACCCAGGTAGCAGAAGTTGTCCGCGTTCTTTATTTTATTATTGCCGATTTTAAAAGTCCTGAGTATATCGCTGGTTATTCTCAGTACCTTCGTTTTTCCTGCATTAATTCTTAATCCTGCTCTGGTTTTTTCGACACATCCGTATAGCCGCGAGACATCAAATAAACGTCGTCAGCATAGTCCAGATCCTTCACACTATTCCTAGTTCCACCACAAGGGCTTACCTTATTACTATGTCCATCACAATGTTGAAGAGCAGTAGGGTCATAAAGCAGGCCTGCCAACACCCTTGAGTACAGCGATTCTTCTGCTAAGCATTTTTGAGGTCGACTAGCTTCTCAGCAACACCTTTACATTGCGGAATGGACCATATAACTTTGTGCAAGAGCAAAACGAGTGCTTTATCCAAATCTATAAATATTTATTACAATGGGGATTGTCACTCTTCCGATTGCTCTTCAATCACTTTCAGTCTATTTACATAGTATATACACGATTTCCATGATCGAAAACCTGCCTGTTTCACTCTCAATTCTAATAAAAGTTTGTCCGATATTCGATCTGAGGTAATGCGGGCGATTACTTTATTAATGGTGCTTCAGCTAATATGCCGATTGTATACCGTAATACCGAATATGATGATCTGATATATCGGTTGTGAAAGTAGTAGTCAATATTGAGGTTACAAATGAATGCGTTAGAACCGAAACATGACCGTAATTACTTAACCTTCATGCACTGAAGGTTGATATTGTCGTTAGTGTCGGTCCTTACAGAATATCTGGAGGTATCCAGATTAGTAAATATAGCCTTTGTTGTGGTGCTTCTCTATGCTTCTGCTATAATAATTGCCAACATTCTCTTAAAACTACGTTTTAACATATTTTGATGGATTTTCTTTCTATCGCTGGCTACCAAATAGCCGATCCGTAAAACGGAGTTTGTTAACCAATTTACACAGCCTGTGTGTACTTTCGTACTAATTCCGTATAATACTGACACTGCTTTTCTGGTCTTTGAAGTTAAAACACTCCCAGGTATTTATCACTGTAGATAGCGGCTAAGGTGAGTTCTATTAATGTGGGAATATCTCCTGGTGAAAAGTATCAAGTTAACCTTCTGCCGGCATCTCTGACAAAATTTGAGAATAAGGTCAAGCGAGGATGCAAAAGCTTCAAAAAGCAGTTCTGCATTTTCTTACCTGTAGCTATTTAACTAACCCTACTGCCAATCTATGTCTTGATACTTCTGCTCAGAATTTTACCTGTGAGAACAGCATTCGCTTTTCTTTTTATTACACACTCTCTGCATTTCGTTCAACCTTGAGAACGTCAAATAAAATGCCATTAAATATGTTGTACACATTCTGGTGCCCCTTATCAATCATGATAATGACATTCAATGGGTGGGGCAAACAAATTGCTGCCCAAATGAATGGTACTTCCTGAGCGCAGTGTGAATGAATGATAAATGCAAAACCAACAACGGCAACAACAAATTAATTTAAATACGAACAGTACAAGGATGGCCAGCCACAACAAAAACGCTTGCCATAATGTGAGGTAACGAAGAAGAGAAAAAAGAATCCATGAAACTTAATTATGAGACATTAATCCATCAATAGGACGGATAGACAACGAAATCAAAACAAGACAGAATATGGTTGTAGAAATGCGTATCTGTAGGTGGTGTGACTGTCAGTTAATTGTAATCGCGGCTAGTTGGAGAATGCTTTAACTATCCTCAACTAGTACGCTGCTGCAAACAAGATCATGCTCTGGAGGGTCCTGGGTCAATCAGAATCCGGTGGCAATGAAAATATTGACAGACTGACGAATGACAGGGCACATTTCATACGCCTGTGATGCGTTGACTAGGATCAGATTGCATGTTTTCACGCGGGGTTATTTGAATCTTTGAGAGATCAGATCTGATCCTATCTTCTACTTCATGTGGAGGGCGGAGAAGTTGTTGTTTGAACAGGGCTTACGGCCTATCACTTTCTGAATGGGTAACAATTGAGTTGGATAGTGTCAGTGAACAATTGCGGTTAACGTAACATCATCTGTGGATGGGAGCGCTCTGATTAGTGCGTGGGTGTGATCATATGGGTCATCTTCCGTGACTACAGTAGGACACAAACAACTTTTAGGCCGGGGTGTTTTCCATTGAGCAACCTACTAGCCGATGAAAATAAGGTTACAAAATGAATGACAATCTACTTTTGATCTTTTTATATTAAGTCGATTGTTTTAGTTTGGTGGACTTCAGTTAACATTTTTTGTGCTTTTGATGAGCTTCATATACACTTTGTTATTACTATTATCATACCGACTAGGCACTATTGCAGGGCACTGCAAACTATGGAATCTATTGTACCCTTTCGGTCAAGAGTTTGGGCATATGCTGTCTTCTTAGTAAACATGGGCAGATCTGAAAAAAATAATGGTGGATATGTCCCCAGTGAGACCCTATGTCCACCTAACCATTTTCACCTAAACCAATCAAGAGACACATATTCTGGACAATTTTCTTTTCACACATTTTCATGTTAAATAACAGTGGCTGTTAAAATTACAGAAATGTTAAAATAATAATATAACTTACGAAAGTAAGTTCACCCCCTTTCCTTCCCATCAAAAAAAGAGCTGATGATCCTGCTCCTAAGCAAGGAACTTTTCCAAGCTCTATCCCCTTTAGTTCTAACGACCTAGCACTGGAGTCAAACCATGTATTGTCAAATGCGTCTTGAGTATCCGAGAAAGCACTAGAAGCCACTTCCATATTAGAGAATGTCCAAAAGACACAAAATGACACCCTCAGTAAATTCCCCCGTCACGTACACGAACTGACTCGTGTGAAGAGGGCAAGGAACATCATCCTTATATCGTCATCAAAAGGAAGAATGAGAGACTGATAGGTCAATACGATTTAGGAAGATCCCTAGAGCTAGGGATTAGGGATTATCTAAGAAGAAAATCGAAAGATTTGAGTATTTCTGTGATGTTAGATAGTTAGGCGACCTTGAGGGTTTCTGAGGTTAGGGCAGAGCTTGTTATGGACTACATGACATCTCTCCATGAACTTGGAATTTAATTATTGAATATAATAGGGTTACTCAATGCTGGGGGTCTGGTCATGAGTGCCAACCTTAGATCGAAAGGGCTGACTGTTTAGCGAACAGATGGTTTTTATAGGGCCTGAGTCATTTTTTGTTTTATCTGTGGAGAATTGACTCCTGGGCTGAGGAAGAATTTTCACGGTGCCTCCGGTTTCAGATAGACGAAAACGTTTATTACACCTTCCCTCGATAGATTCGGTGGTCAATAAGAGCGAGTTCATGTGGTCTTAGATACCATCAGTGTATTTTGTGAAATGAGGATGATCGATGTATGTTATGCACGATTTATATCAAAACATCTGCTTTGTGAGTAACCAGTTATTTCGGCCCAGAGAATAAGATACCTAGGGAATGCTTCTCTCACTAAGTAGGATTACTGGCTTTACTCGGAGCCTCTATCTGATATGGAGAACTTATGGGGCTGTACAAAAGGTGGGTTTTGGCTCTGACCAACAGAACATAATGAAAAAGCATTGAGACAATGCTTTTGCAATGCAATTTGTTCAGGAACAAATATTTTTTAGGATAATTTAAGAAGTCACCGTATTTTTTAAACAAACTTCGTATTGCTTTTAGAGTCTAGTTAACACCACATTATCAGTCTTTCCGTCTCTTTACTTTGTTTTGGTGTTTTACGGTAGTGATTGGCAACACTAATAATAATATTGTTTTCTTTGTTATTGTTGTTGTTGTTATTGTAGTTGTTGTTGCATTACATAGCATGTCTAAAGGACATTACCATGTTTAGACATGCCATGGCGATTAGTGTTGGGTATTTTTGACCTTTTTAGTTGAGTTTCTTTCTCTACAAGCATTTATATGGCACAGAGCCAAAAAATGTTACAAAAAAGTTACAATTTATTAAAATATCTATGCATGTACATACATACTTACATCCTTACATAAACATATGTATGTACATATATACTCAGGTATTTCTATAAATTTAGTATACATATAATATAAAAATCAATTTTTTTCTTTTCAGTTGAAATAACGTTGAAAAAATGCCGAATACCGGTGGTGGAGGCTACGAAGAAGTAGCCGCCGCTAGACGTGGTCGCTTTCGTGTGTCCTCGACTCAACCTCAAGGTCCACCAGAAACAACATTGGGAAGATTTCGTTTAATGCCAACATGTAAGTTTTGAGACTTTTTTAATTAATTAATACATTTTTATAATCCAGTATACAACTGAACTATTGCCGTATGATCTTTATAGGATCGAAAAGGAAATAATAGCAATAATAATACGATATTAACTGCGCTACCATTCTAATAATATGAGACTTTTGTTGGGCTTGAATGCATGCTTTTTTCCTATAGGCTATGATATTAATATCTTTGGTGAACTATCACAACCAGAGTTTGAGTTTTCGCGATAGATATTTATCACCTTTTCAGTATTATTTTGATGCTTAATTATAACGTTAGATGGTCTTCTAGGTCTGAACAGGCCATAGTTTCGATATATAGCTCTGATAGAAGCGATTGACACGATTAAAGTTGTCAAAGGCTCGAATAGACTTTTCAGTGTATCTCTCCGCCTTTCGAATTATTGTAGTGTTTCAGACCAAAGTAATGGTAAATATTTTCGATGGAGGAGGTTATATATCGATCAGGGAAGCAGAGAGTGTGTCCCACTTTATGTGCCAATGACCGCCTTTGACGCAACGTAGACTTCGTTCATTTGGCTCGCCTTTCTCGACAGTTTGACGGAGCTATCGTTCCATAACATCAGGACTATTGACAAATTCATTGAGCTTGCGAATAGTTTTCAGGATAACTCAGGGTGTTGTGACTCTGACCTCTGACTGATTAGCATAAGCGGTAAATCCAGGCTTGCTTGGCAGCTCTGTGGCATCACAACGGGCCGCTTTGAGTACTCAAGTGAGCTTTAACTTAACAAAGCTACCACTCTATCCTATCCCACGCAGTGGTTAAGTGTGTTTGTGTTAAGATGTAGAATTTTGGCCTCATTTCTTTTTTTTCGTTGTAAAAATTATAACTTCTCATATTTAAAAAACTTTAATAATGTTAAGATCATGCTGCTAGGAGAACAGTGTGCTCCAAAAATCAGTGTCAAAGTCGAAAAATTTTTCCGGTATATATTTTATATGTTTATTAGAGTAATGCTGGGAGCCTTTGTGTTCTACTTGCTTTTTGACTGATATGGATAGATAAAGAAAAATTTAACTGTTACCGTTCTCTACACATGCAAAATTCAATATTTCTTTTAAATGATGGTTTGTATTGACTGCAAAGTTATTTAAACCACATTTGGAAACTTCAACTTTTAGCATTTTCAAGATATACAAAAATTATTATTTAATTTGTATGGAAGGTACCACGCCCACTTATCCCTTTCCGCCCACTTTTAAACTGATGGTTTGTACTATCCAAGAAGTCATTTAGACCAAACTCAGAACTTTCTATTCTAGTCGTTCTCTAGATATATAAAAATCAATATTTAATTTGCTTGTAATATGCCACACCCACTTATTCAATTTCACCAATATTTCGACTGATGATGTGTATTAACTACTAAGCTATTTATACCAAATTCAATACCTTTCACTATTACCGTTCCAAAGATATACAAAAATCAGGAGGTACTACTCCCACTCATCCAATTCGGCCCAATTTTTGATGATTTGTATTTACCATAAAGTTATTTAAGCCAAATTTAGAGACTCTTACTGTTATCGTTTTAAAGATATAAATATATAAATACGAATTTTATATGGGTGTGGCACCGCCCAGTTCAACAATAGTAAAGCCACACAAACAACAAAAAGAGAGAAGCACTTAAAATGATAAATACACTGAAGTTAAAACGCTGTAAAGAATAGGTATTCATACATAGTACAAACATGCATAAATTTATGTAGTTTATTATTAACACATCTCAGTGTAGAAATCAAAATTTTAACTCTCTTCAAAATATATAGCATTTAGCAGTTTTGAAGTTTTTTGTTTAAAAAATCAGTTTTTCTGTTAATTGTGCAGATTTTGCAGTTTTTAACGTTTTAGTTTTTAGTTTCAATTTTGCTTAATAAAACTTTGGTGAGGTTTATTCGCACCTTTTTTAATGCGACAATGTAATTATCCTTTTCTTAACTCCTCTGATTATAAAGAAAGAGAGATTTCAAACTGTGTGTGATACGCACATTTATGTCTATGAAAGTTTTGTTTTTTTGTTTTTTTTTTTTTTTTTTTGGTAAAAGAACAGTGGGTTCACATTACACACTTTGTAAATAAAACTTCTAAATATCACTCATTCGTACGTACTTATGTAATAATGTGATATCTTTGTCCTTTTGACAAAAAAAAAAAAAAAATATATATACTTCTAATACGACTACGCAGATTAAAAAAGTTTTAGCTTTACTTACAGGTAATTTTATAGCGGAATTTCACATTTTTTAATTTTTTTCACTTAACTGTACCAATTTTGAGTTACGAGAATATATGTTGTGCAACCACCACCATTTTCGAAATGACCCTATATCTCGAAAAGAAGAGCTAACATAAAAAACGGTTAGGACCACTGGATTCAGCTCTTTCTGTATATCCGCTGATGGTCCCGCTTGTCAGAAAAAAGTGTTAAATTCGAACACAGTTATTATATCATATCATTCAGTTATATATCATATCATACAGTTCGTTATGGCACATTTCATGAACATTTTTGGAAGGATTTTTTTCTTTTAGCAACCCTGGTTATAATATTCACGAAGAGAATAAATAAACAGCCGAAAAACTTCGTAATCTGAACAATATGGATGAGGGTCACTGGTTTAAATGATGTAACAAATTTCGTTTTCAATTAAAGCTTATGCAATACAAAGGGGTTCACTCTAACGACAATAACTATGGCATTGACTTCACCTTTCGTTTAAAGTCTTACAAAATAAAATCGGTTGGCGCATTTCAGCATTTTGTCCTCTTATATATAAGGGGTGTTTTTAATAGAGGTATAGAACTTTAAGTTGCAATAAAACAACGATGGATTATTCGATTGACATGAATTTTATTCATCCGAAAGATAATCTTGTGGCATTACATTTTAAATATGATTTCTGGCATATGACCGCCAAGGCTGTAGCGGATGTAGTCCGATCTGGACGTCCAATTTTCGATGACTTTTTCCAACATTTGTGGCCGTATATCGGCAATAACACGGCGAATGTTGTCTTCCAAATGGCCAAGCATTTGTGGCTTTACCGCATAGACCAATGACTTTACATAGCCCCACAGAAAGTAGTCTAGCGATGTTAAATCACAAGATCTTGGAGGCCAATTCACAGGTACAAAACGTGAAATTAGGCGGTCAGCAAACGTGGCTTTCAATAAATCTATTATGGCACGAGCTGTGTAACATGTTGTGCCGTCTTGTTGAAACCACATCTCCTGGACATCATGGTTATTCAATTCAGGAATGAAAAAGTTAGTAATCATGGCTCTATACCGATCATCATTGACTGTAACGTTCTGGCCACCATCGTTTTTGAAAAAGTACGGACCAATGATTCCACCAGCCCATAAAGCGCACCAAACAGTCAGTTTTTCTGGATGTAACGGTGTTTCCACATACACTTGAGTATTACCTTCACTCCAAATGCGGCAGTTTTGTTTGTTGACGTAAGCATTCAACCTTCATCGCTAAACAAAATCCGCTTGTGAAAATCGGGAACAAATCGAAATAAAATTGCACTATTTGCAAGCGTTGTTCAGGCGTGAGTCTATTCCTGATCAATTGCCAAACCAAACTGAGAATAAATCACTTGACAGCTGTCGGTCGCCATCTTGAAGAGTAATGCCAACTTAAAGTTCTATACCTCTATAAAAAATTCGTTTTATAAAAAGTGATAAAAACTAAAACTGTGTATTAGCGATACAAATAAAAATGTTTTTATAAAATCCATATATATAGGACTTCCACAAATCATCTCCATCTTACATCTTACATTATATATATATATATATATATATATATATATATATATATATATATATATATATATATATATATATATATATATATATATATACATATATATATCCATATATATCTATTTTTTTTTCGTTACTTCTCTTAGGAGCGTAGGACTTCCACAAATCATCTCCATCTTACACGGTTTACTGCCGTTGTCTTTGCCTCCTGCCATTTAAGATTGTTTTGCCTTAGTTTTTGGATAATTGTGCCAGGTGTTTCTTGACCTACCGCGGTTCCTTGCCATTCTTGATTTTTCCTTAAGGTATGGCCGATCCACCTACACTTCGTTTTCCTTATCTGCTTCATGGGTTCTTCTAAACATTTAAATCTGAGTTAGTTTATATAGAGTAACTATTTAATCACTGTATTTATTAAAAATAAATGTGTGTTTGTATGTACACTAGGCGACATTAAATTAATCCTGCCTTGGTATTAACTTAGAATCTCAACGGAAAAATTAATTTTTGACTAAAAGTATGTTAACAAACCAGTTAGTGTAATGTGAATCGCTTTTTCCTCTGAGTTTTTAAGTTGTGATTGCGGCACGCTTAATTTCGTTCAACATACTGTAAATATATGGTACATATGAATACAACCGAAGGAAAACGAATAGAAAATAACAAGATAATAACAAATAAACAACAATTTCATTCTGTTCTTTGCTAGATCTTAATGAAAGCAGACGTATGTACAGTCGAATGCAAAACTAAGTTCATATTTTAAAGTTGAAAAAAAAATTTAAATAAGCAATCAAATAAAACAAAACCACACATTTATCCAAAAATTCTCCATTAATTTGAAATTAGAACTTAATTTCTTGTTGGAGAGATTACACATAATGATTTCCGCAAGAAATTAAAATGCAAGAGAAGATAGGATGGCTGTACGTCGCGTTATTTGGAAATCTAAAATAAGTCCATACAGTCCGATCCATGAAATTATGGATTTAGAGCCAAAAAGGAGAAGCCCTTGAATGGCCTCCTTACTTGCCCGACCTAAATGTAACCAAGAATGTCTGGAGATAGGTGTCTAGGAAAGTTTACGATTTCGGAAAACAATACAACACAAAAATGGAATTAATGGAAGGAGCCAAACGCACTTGGTCCACCATTTTGTTGCATTATATTGAAAAACTTACAATTCAATTTTTAACCGATATTTCATGGTTACTTCAAACAAGAGCGGTCCCACGCATTACTAATTATTCTTAATACTGTTTTAATTATAGTATTTAATAATTAAAATGCTGTATAGTTTCTTACAGTACTAATTGAAATTATTAATTAATTAATTAATTTTTTCCAAAAAATTTTAATTAAAATTTTTTCCAAAAAAATGAATTAAAATAGAAAAATGGGCTGAAACACAAATTGATATTGATATAGAATTTCCATTCAAAATTTTGTTCTCCGATGAAGCCCATTTTCGGTTGAATGGGTACGTAACAAGCAGAATTGTCGCATTTGGAGTGAGGATAATTCACAAGCTTTTGTCAAAACGACGTTACATTCAAAGAAAACTACTGTTTGATGCGATTTATGAGCTGCTGGAGTCATTGGCCCATATGCCTTCAAAAGCAATGATGGTCAGAGTGTTTATTGTCATTGGCGACCGGTATAGGGACATGATTAGAAATTTTTTCGTACCTCAATTAGCTGGCATTACTCTTGCTCACATCATATGGTTGTAACAGGACGAAGCCATATGCCACACAACGCGCGCTACAATTGAGAAGAAACTTTTAATGAAGGAGTAATTTCACGTAATAGTCCATTTAGTTGGCCACCAAGATCGTATGATTTAAACACATTGGATTATTTTACGCGCCAGCCGTAGCGGCTGCATAGCCGAAATCATATTTAAACATTAATTTCATAAAATCTACTATCCAACAAATCCCGGTGCATTGATATACAAATTTATATTTATTTTTTGTGTAGGGTGGGTTTAAATTGAAAAATTCAATAAAAAGAAAACGGTTCGAAATTTTGCCAAATTTATTTTTTGTGAAGTACAATTGTTCCGGTTAGAAATGAAATATTATTTCATTCATATGGCTGCCGCGGCTGGCCTCACAGTACCCCATTCGGTCGGACGGAGGTTTAGATAGTTTTCGAGAACTTTTTCGAGTGTATGGGGCTGTAATTATCTCTGGTTCGTCGGCATAACGATCAAATCAAATCGAAATGATGGGAGCGCCACACTGGGGTTATTCCGGGATCTTTTTGATCAAGGTAGTGTTTATTTTATTTTATTTGGTCCAAATAACTTCGTGGTCAATAAAAATCATTAATTAAAAAATGGGTGAAATTAGACAAGTGGGTAAGGTACCTCCCATACAAACTAAATGTTGATTTTTGTATACCTTGAGAACGGTAAAAGTGGGAGTTTCTTAATTTGGGCTAATGACTTCGTAGTCAATAAAAATTATCCGTCAAACAATAGGCGAATTTGGATAAGGGGGCGTAGCATCGCCCATATATAGTAAATATTAACTTTTGTATATTCTGAGAACAGTAATAGAAGAGATTTCTAAGTTTGGTCCAAACAACTTCATAGACAATACAATAATAGCAATACAATAACTGCGAGAGATTGGATAAGTGAGCGAGGCATCTGTCGCGAATGCGAAATATGCAACAATAGGTATCAGCTCCTCTAAAAATAACATACGAAACAATAAAAAAATTAAAGATTCTATCGGGTCCGCCATCTAACGTTTTTTTTCAACTAGTGCTTATTTCGTGAATGGTAACACTTAGCTCAAAATTGTCGCATTTGGGCACAGAAAACCCGCACGCATACATTGAAAAGCCGATACACGCAAGACGACTCACTGTTTGGTGCGGATTTTGGTCCAGAGCAAGGAGCGGCCGTTACAGTCAATGGCGATCGTTATCGAGCCATGTTGAACGAATTTTTCTTCACAAAAATTGAAGAGGAGGATATTAGCAACATTTGGTTTCAACAGGACGGCGCTACGTGCCACACAGCCGAAGCTACACTCGATGTTTTGCGCCCTGTTTTTGAAGACCGCATTATCAGCCGCAGAGCTGATGCCGTTTGGCCACTCGGAGCTGTGATTTGACACCGTTGAACTATTATTTGTGGGGTGCCTTTAAAGATAAGTGATACGCCAACGAGCCAGAGACAATTGACGCTTTAAAGGACAATATTCGTGAAGCCATTGGTGACATACAGCTGCACACAGTCGATAATGTGCTTAAAAATTTGACCGATCGTGAAGGCTACTGCATGGCCAGCCGAGGCAGCCATTTTAATGAAATTATTTTCCATTATTAACCGGAGGGATTGTAATTTCAAATGAAATAAGAAATTTGAGAAAATATTCAGTATATTTTTTTTATAGCATTTTCAAAAAAATATATATATATTTGGCGGACCCTTTAGAAGGTCATGGCTAAATAAATGTATTCTGGGGGAGAGGAGCCGAGCCCAAATCAACCGTTTTTTTCTAAAAATTGCCGACTTTGTACAGCTCTACCAGCCATAATTGGTACCCAATTAAGAAAACTGTTTTTGATTTATGGTCAGTAAGAAATTTTTTATACGATGTAAATGTGCAAAGCTGCCGATGGTGTAACGGAGGTTTAGATAGTACTCAACCACTAAGTAAGAAGAGGAAACTACACCCAATCGTTTATTTCATTTTATTTACTTCTCTCTGTACGTGCACAAAGAAAACCTTGATGTGACCAAGTGTTGTTTTTTGTTGCCTAAAACGTCATAAGTTAAGGTCAGGGAGAATACTACTATTCGGTGTTTCTATATATCCATAATTTATAGACACATTTTTGTGTTAAAAGACTATGGTAGGTATCGATGAACAGCCTATATATGGGCTATGGGCTACTTGTACTTTTCGCATTATTAACCAGTTAGAGCTTTGTACGAAATTCACAAGTCGGTTCTAAGTAGACGCTGACTGTCTGCTGATTGTCTACTTTATTGTACGGTTCCACGATCACAGCAATCTGCTCAGAACTTAGTAGAAGGTACTACTGGAATCATCACTGATTTGGAGTTTAAAAGTATTAAAGACGTTGCTTTAAATTTTTACTAGTAGAAGACAAGTCTAGCTGTAGGTGTATCAATTGAGATCCTGTAGATTTATTTTATGTCTGACCAATAGAATCATGGGCTTTTAGTTAACTCATCCAGAAGTTGCTACTGGTGTAAAGCTTATCTTACTAAATTGTTTCATTCCTAGTCAAAACTCTTTGCGTCTGAGACTTACTTTTTTTATTTTTTATTTTTGCAGCAAATTATGGCACCATATCACCTATTCTTCAAAGAGGCCGTTTTGCTGTTATACCGGAAGAACCGCATGGTTCTCCCGCACAAGGCACACCGCCAGCAGAACGGTCTCTACGTTCACCTTCGCCAGAATGGGATTTTGATATAGAACAGGTAAGTTTAAGAACAACTGTAATTATAATTGAATTAATTTATTTTGTATATCAGGTGATGCTTTGCGTTTTTAATATAAAAATTGTTTTTATAGCAAAAACAAATTGAATAGATATAACGCAATGCATCACCTAAGTGATATACAAACACATAATACCCTAAATGTGATAAAAAAATATCAACATAAAGAACGACTTTTACTTTAAATCACCTAAAAAGCAAGAACAAAATATTACTTATTTTTACTGCTAGAGTAAGTGCGTTCATAAAAACTTGATCCAATATTCCTCACATTTTTTAAAATGTACATTAAACGAACGTGCTTGTAAAGTCTGTCCCTTAAACAAGTTAAGGGTTAAATGTCTACGATTCGTTACTTTGAAACAGCTGATTTGTTTGATTCGCTGCTTAAACAGTTTTAAGTACACGCACACACACTTTGTTTACATTTTTTCTCTCACTCTTTTGAAAATGACTCATTGCTGGAGTACACGTTGCTATCATAATATTTATTTATTATTGTGTTTCTGTTTTTGTTTTCATTCCATTTTCTCTGTTTTGTGTCGACCAACAGCTGTCTTACTTGTATTTCCTTCTTGTTGTTGTAATTTTTAACTGTTTGGTTGGTTAGTTGGTCAAAGAAGGTTTCTTTTATGTTGTTGTTTGCAAACCAGTTTTTTGTTTTTATTTACCTTTGCTTACGCTCGTGCAAACACACACACACTGATAAATGCATTTTTGATGTTTTCGTTCGTTTTTATAGCGTTTCTTTTCAAATGAAATTATTAAATGTAAACAATAATGGTTTTCAATGGATACGTTATGGAATTAAAACACGCGCCTATTTTACGAAATATTTGTGTTTTGATATGCGGAATAATGTGGCGTAGATTAAGATGAACGTGTAAAATAGATGCCAGACTATATTTTTTACTGTTAGAATGGGTGATTTATGCTGTAAATAATAAATAAATAATAAATGCTGTAAAAAATAAATCATCTCATGGCGGGAGTTAGCACTGGATACATAGAAAATGTAATCGAGTACTTCAAAACACGTAAAATGTTAATAGTGACTCCGGTGGGTGCAATGGAAGAAAATTAGGAGAAGTGAATGAAATATTTATTTGGAGCGATGAGTGAATGACTGCCATGTATGTCTTAAAGATAATTTTACGAAGTAGTTGGTCCCTCCGCGAACTTCAAGTTTTGGAATGCTTACAACATTTCAGGCGGGGTCTCCCAATTGCAGCTATAATGTTGTTTTGCAGGGCTTGTCGCTGTACAGCCAACAAATAGTCTAGAGTGGGTCAAAAAGACTTTGGTGTGTTGCGTATGCTGGTTTAGCGAATGTGAAAACGAAAAGTAAATTCAAATTATTGCGAATGCTTGCAATACACCAAATGGAACAAATTGTTACGTTTTAGCCTTTTTAAAACGTTTGAGTTATTTTAAATTGCGTTGCATAAAAAATGACACCAAGTTATTGTTTTACTTTATATAGTCCTTTTATGATTTCAACTTAACTCTATACGCAATGTCCAACTTATTTGGTTTCCACTTAATACCACAATTTACTCAACACTTTTACTAACGACTTAAGCACGACTTTACTCCTTGTCTATTATAGTAAATTGACATTCATTTCGTATGTTCTACATTAATCTACAACATTCTATTCAGCTACGTTAATTCAAATTTAGAGTTTAATACCCAAAACTAAATTGGAAGCACTGTTCAAATAACTACAGCATTGACAGGGTGATCGTAGGCTGACAAAAACTAATAGAATAACTTCTATAATAAAGTTTATAGCCCTAAGTGTATATAAAGTAATCAATCGCGGTTCTATGGTTATGTGCTTGAAACCAAAGCTCAAATTTCCAATTGAAGAGCAATGACTACGATAGACACATCAAATTTAATGAGGTTTGAAGGTTTTCTCAATCCTTTCTTTAATTACAGTAGCAAAGTGCAATACTCGATTGGTTAATGAGGTATATTAATTTTAAGTTGTGACCTTTTTGTGAAGAGGAATAAGAATTAATAAGAATACTTGTAAGAAAAATAATCAAAGCAAAGTTATTATTTAATTTTATACAAAGTCATTGGAGATGAAATCTGAAGAGACCTGTAGTTTACAGAGAATAGCAACCATTGTAGATACCTCTACGCTAAATCAGAGAATACTTAACACTTTGGGGATTGAAAAAAAGAGTGTCTAGTGTTTTATGTTTGCTACATTATTTCTTTTGTTCAAACTTGATTTTTTTCTCTTGAAGTTTTTTTATGCATTTTTTTTATTAAATTTTTCGCATATGGTGTAGGGTATTTAAAGATAACTATTTTCCTATTCTTTTACGATCATTGTATTTTTCCATACATCTGGCAATATTTCTACAATTAAATATCTTCTCTTATATTTGATTTATATTACTCTCTTTACAATTGTTTTAACTCTTCGTAATTGTTGCATGTGTACACACATACAAGTACAAGTTTTTTTATATACACACCATGAAGTTGCTTGTGTTTCTCCTGTTTTTTTTATTACATTAGTGAAAAAGAAACGTTCTATATATTTAAGATAAAAAATATATCAAACAATAACAATTGTTTTAAAAAGTTGAGGGGGTGGTTGCGGTGATATTATTGGAATGAAATGATAATGTATCAACACGCACACATTTATAGGAAAATAAACAAACTGTTGCCGTTGGCTATTAAGTCTGGGTGTGTATGTGCGTGCTGATTGTGCTGTATTGACAAGAGTACACGCTACGTAATTGTAAAAAATAATAGCATTGTTATAAATAAGAGAATAAAAAGTGGAAAATAAAAACAACAAAAAGAAACACAAAACATATATCTGATATGGAAAACAAATTGGAATTGGTAAATTGCAGTGAAGAACAATTTCAGTGTTTCGTAAACTGTTGGACTATTTGTACGTGTTTTTTGTTCTTCTTACGTTTGATTTAAGGAAACGGATTGAAAAAAAAACTCGCTATAAGAGAAGAGTTCAAAAGAGTTTCGTTTTTTGGGTTTTGTTTGTTCGTCGTTTCAAAAAGAAAATAAAAGTGGTAATAAAACGAAATCATAAAAAAAGAAGAAAAAAAGGTTGCTGTTTATAAATGTTATCATATTAAAAACAAAAACGTGCGAAAGACTGAACAAAAAGAAAAAGTAAAAATTATCAGAAATATATTTCACCAAAAAAAAAGATAAAAGGTTGATATTAGCAGCCATTACAGATTAAAGTGGTGAAGTGTTTTAAGAAAAAAATCTGGTAGATAGTCAAGGAGAAGATAGAAAATAGTGTGTAATTACAGTCAGAATTAACTGTTTAAAAACTTGTCGTTGTTTTCGTTCTTTTCAAGTGTAGAAAAATAATAATAATTGCCTCGTGTTTAAAAAAGAGTGATCGAGAGAGAGAGAGAGAGAGAAGAAAAAGAAAGAGTTGGTTAAACGTGTGATAAAAATAAAGTTACAAAATACTTTATTTCAAAGAAATTCCAATCAAAATAAAATGTAACATTAGCTTTGTATTTTTTTCTATGTATTTCTCCACCCCTGTTTTCTATTTTATTCTTTTTGTTTTATTAAAGTATCGCTAGCATTTCTATTGTTCTTTACCACTTATGTGTATGAAGAAAACACAAACAAATAAAAATATGCCTTGCTTTGTTCTCGCCCTATTTATAGTTGTTAGTGTTTCATTTCGTTTTTTTATTGTGTTGTGATAAATGTGTAAAATAAATAGGTACATAATTTGTTGTTGCTACTTTTTTTCTCCACAAAATAAATGTACGCATTTAATCATGTTCTCTCTTGTTTCCAGTATTTCTTATTATTTTTTTAACAAAAACAGCTGTTTTAATGTCGTATAAAACAAAGAGTTTCATTAAGGGAGTGTGAGATTAACAGCGTTAATTTTAATTTGTTAAAAGAGCACTTGCCCAATTAAGAGAGACAAAGGAGGAGTGAGTTTTAATAAAACAAAGATCACGTTTAAACTCTTTGTTTTGTTAAAAAAAAATATATTATTTTACTTTTTATTAAATAAATTATAATTTTAAATGAATTTTTCTTTTTGCTTAATCATGTCCATTTAATTTACTTTATGTCTGTGCTTTTGTTTTTGTTTTAATAGGAAAAGCAACAACTGTTTGTTTCTTATTTTTTTATATTAATCTGCCATGTTCATATATTTTATTTAATTTCCACTGACTCTTCAATGTCTCAACCTCCCCTTTCATTCTCTCTTACCTTTGTACTCTTAAAAGTTAATGGAATTTTTTCTTATTTGTATTTGAAATGATTCTTTGTTAATAATGCGTAACATTTTGATATTTCATGAAATTATTTTAACGGAATTAAACTAAAATAGTAAAATTGTAGGTAAATAAATAATACATAATAAAAAAAAGAAATTAAATTCAATTTCTTAAGAATATCTTTTCAAGTGTACCCGTTCTACTTCGGTACGCAATTGTATTTGACAACTTAACAGTGTTGGTCGTAATAAATTTCCGCCTGGAGATTCAACAAATTATTACAAAATTATCTAGTATACGTGGCAGTTTGATAATTCCACGATATTTTTTTTTTTGCAATAGAGCGTTATATTTCTCAACAATCTTCTTTAAGCTCAAGCATTTTTAATTTTTAGCTTTTTACGCCCCCCTTAAAATAAGCTATGAATCCAGTTGCACAAGATTGTCATCTTTTGTTCAATTTTTAAATAGTTGATGTAGCAGTTCTTTGTCCAATTCATAAATCCCTAGGCCATAGCCACTTAGAATTGCATTGATATGTATGTATATATGGCATACTTACTTACTTAGGTGGCCTTCACAGAGCGATTGCTCCATTTGTCAAACATATAAGAGATCTCCAAGCGCTACGATCTTCCGCACTAATTCTCCAATTTCTGACTTAAGTTTCCAACTTAATACGTTTAATTATGTATGTCAATGTCGACATATACATAAAACATGGTTTATACGACATTGATGTTCTCCGCCAACGCAGATGGGTCCATAAATTATTGGAAAAATTTTTCTCTCGAATGCCTAGCATGATTTTAGCAAGTACTCATAATTAAGAACCATATAAAAGCATTGATAATATCAATGTCTTGTATAGAGTAATCTTCGTTTGTTGAGAGGTGGCTTTGTTCGTAAACCGCACGTTTCATCCAAAATAGCATCTATTCGTCAGTATTTGTCTTCTTTTTATATCGAAACTGTTGTTGTTTGTTTTGTTCATGGCGGAGCCGAGGTAGATGGAATCGCTGAACATCTCAAAGTTATAGTTTCCAACTTTTATTGTGTGACCGAGTCTACTGACTTTTTGTTCGACCCATGATGTCGATTTTGGGCTCGGAGATGTTCTTTTATATTTTAACTGAGGATCGCGTATCAGCTAGAGTCATCCTACAAAGTTGAGCTACTTTTTCGGGATATCAAACTCATACATGGCTTGAAACACATTTGAACGTATAGGGCTGTCAAAAGCAGTCCACAAATAGATGGTAGGTGTCAATCTGTTTTTCTTTGGTCTTTTCAAAGATTTAGCGTAACGCAAATTTTTGGTCAATGGTGAATTTGCCAGGTCTAAAGTCGCACTGGTGTGGCCCAATTATCTTGTCGACTTTAGGTTTCAATTTTTCACAGAGTACGTTTTATAATATTTTATATGCGATGGTAAGGAGACTTATTTCTCTGCAGTTGGCACATACTGTCTTGTCTCCTTTTTTATGTATGGAGCATAATATGCTAAGGTTCCAATCGTCAGATTAAGCAAACGAGCTAATGCATAAGCTCTGTCTGCGTATCGCATCTGGCCTTAAACAGTTCTGCCGGTAGCACATCGGCCCTGCTGCCTGGTTATTCTTTAACCCAGTTTCTGTCATTGACCTCAATCTAGCTAGGCGGTATGAACTCAATCCCGTCATCTGGGATTGGTTCCGCAGTTTTTTCGTCGACGCCTTTATAGGACACCAACAGCTGGGAAAAATTTTGTGGCCAAATCCTCAGCACATTAACTATATCTATCTCCAGATTATCTTTTTCATCTTTGCAGGAAGATGTACCAAAACCATCAGTCTAATGCTTTACTCTCTGCTTAAATTTTTGGGCTTCATTCTGACTCCTGTACATCCATTCACACTCGCGCCTTTCCATTTCTCTCTTCTTCCTGGGGAACAGACGTTTCTCCTCTCGTCTTTTCTGCCGATATGTATATGTGATATGGGAAATTAAAAAAACTCATGTCGCATGCTGAAAACAGCATTTTTCAACAGAATAACGCTACCAATCGCGTTTTTAAAGATTCATTCATTAATTGAAGAGCACAACAACATCACACTTATGGAATGGCTTGTATGTAATCTCGATTTGAATCCGGTAGAGAATCTTTCGAAGTTTGTCACGCAAAATCTATGGACAAAAAAACCTAGGGATAGCATTACAAAGTTGTATTAGGGCTCCAGTTGGTCATTAAAGAAGCGTAAAAAGATTTGGATTATCAGTTGAATCGTATTTTTGCACTAATAAATCAAAATGGTGGCTCAATTACGGAAATTTTAATTATTGTAGTGTTCCTATTGGAAATTAATTCAGTGTATTTGAAGGAATATGTACCCCTTTTTGGTGAAATTTTGCAATGATTTATATAAAACAACAGTAACAAAACCAACTTTTTGTACTTAGTGTACGTTGGATTTTCCTCTGAATAATGCATTGGTTAAAGAGAGGGAGAAAAGGACGCAAAATTAAAATTAAGAGTGCGCTTATACGAATATGTACTACTGTATGTGTTGCATTTTCGTATAAAATGTATTTCAGTTTTATCTCTTGAGTTTTTTTTAGAAATCGAAAAAAATTATTGACTGGCAAACGTCTAAAACAGTACTACTTTTCTATGCAAAATGGGATCATTTGTCCATTTGTATTTCTCTTTTCTTATTTCGAAAAACTGTGAATATGACTTTGTTGTCCAACAGACATTAGTCTTTTCTTCACGTTCAGCTGAGGAAACCCGGTTTTTGATATTTTTTTTGTGTTGTGATGGATCCATTGCTTCTAAAACTCGGCAAACACTTCTTTAAATTGGTCAGACGGTTTCACCTACGGCGGCGAAATTCACTTTTTCGCTTATATGCCATTATGAAAAGCAAAGTTCGTCATACAAAAGGCCATTTCTGCTTTATTGGCCATGCACTATGCAATCGGTTTAGTTTTTTTATGACTCGGTGAAATAGGTGTGAGTTTTTTCTAGCAAATGTCTTTAAACTATGAGCTTGACATAACCCAGTTCGCTTAATTGCAACGCCCGATAGATGAACTCTAAGTTTCAACCCTAAGTTTTTGCTTTATAATTTTAAGGTATGTTTTGGTTCGATTTGCTGGAATCCTAACTTATATATAGAGACGTTAGCAAGCTCAAGACATAAAATATCAATTGAAAGCGTCTTCTTATAAGAAATTCGATAACCATAAAGGGCTTAACGTGCCATGGTTGGAGAGAATATCACTAGGCATGCTGAGACATATTTGAAGATGGTAGAGGTCTACCGAACCTACAACCTGTGCAATTTTGAATGATGTCAGTCACATTCGATTGAGAAGAAGAAACCTGAGACCCAGTGATATTTCGTTGCGCGCTGACTGAAAAAATAAATACAATTAAGATGTAAATACAAATTGTCACGTCTATTTAATAAAATTGCAACAACAACAACAAAAATCGTTTCTTGCCGAGGATTATTAAGAGTAATGATACGCCTCTCTTTATTTCAAGAAAATTAAGGTTTGCTATTGCCGTCAAGTTAAAAACCACACCAAACGTAATCGTTTAAAAGCATTCATTGAATTATAGCCTTCCGATCTTACCAAACACAAAGCGTTACTCCGTTCGTGTTTGGCGTATTGATTTTACAGCTTGGCCGGATTTAATTTACCATTTCCTATACTTTGATTTCGTTATGTCTTGGCTACAGTTCGCTGCTTCTTATGATCTTGCATGCAATACTTGTATTCGACTTGCGTTTCGGCCAATCAAAACATCCTCATCTTTATTATTGCATTTTTTCGCCCAGCTGTAACTGTAATTTGCGCAAAAAAAGCAGCTGCCTATAGTGAATTAAAAACTAAATTAGTTACTTGATTTTTTGTACACACCTCGTATATGCTTAATATTTCGTCTAAATTTAAGCCTGACCATCAACGACACGTCTTTATTAAAAAACTATGTACATACGTATGTATTTAAATGTCATTTTATTGGGTCATTATTATGACCAGAACTGTACTTTAAGTTTTCTTGTTATTTAGGCGGCTTCCAATGACGGATCATTTATGTTTTCAAGAGAAATAATTACGGTTTTAATTTACACAATCATGAATTATTGATAACTTTAATGAAAAAAATTACAAATTTTTTATAATTACACGATAAATTCTCTAAAATTTTCTTTTTATAACTCTTCTTGGAATTATATTTCTACTCTTTCTCTTGCTCTCTTTTTAAATGAAATGCTTAATTTATCTTTTACGATTTTTAAATTAAGCATTAAATAGTAAGCGAAATAGTTACTTAATTGTTATACGAGATTATGAATAATAATAATATAACAGTTTAATTAAAACAACAACAATAACACTGGGCAATATATTATGAAGTGTTCTAAATAATATTTTTGTTTTTTAGTTAACGTCACCATTAATTAACATTCAAAAGCAAAAACAAATATTCGTTTAAATCTCTCTCTCTTATCTATAACAACAACAGCAGCAAATTGCAATAACAACATACATATGTACATACAAAATGCATGCGTATGAAAGCTAGACAACTCGTTTGGTTGTTTGTTATTCTTTGATAATTAAAATGTGTTATTAAGTGTGTGTGCGTGCGTTTGTTTTCGTTATGTATTAAAGCATCAGCTGTTTTACGAGAGTTGTGGCATTTCAATCGAAGACAAACTCAAGAAAACCGATAATTAATAATAATTAAAAGAATGTGTTAAAAAAATTAATCATTTTTGTGGTGTTTATTTTGTGACAAAAATTACTCAAAAAAAATAATAATAATAACAGCAACAACAACAAAAAAGTGATTTATTAAATTTAAATTATTAAAAATAAATAGAATAAAGTTGGTGTTTTAAAGAAAGCAGAACTTTTATTGCTGCAGTTTTTAAATTCGTTAGAAGCAACACAGGTGAGTGTTAATAATTTCTTTAGTTTTTTAATTAAATTGAATTATAAATTATAAACAGAATCTCTGCTTAAACTCTCCAGAAATGATTATGTTTTGTAAAGAAATTTTGTAAAACTTGTATTTCCTAAAACGTTTAACGGATTGTTGACACACTTTTTTTTTGTTTCTCTTAATTAGTCACTGTTTTGACAATTTTCTTCAAAAAATACCCATTTAAAATGTAAATATCATTAAACACATAGACTACAACAGGCTACACGACTTCGCGGCTCTGAAACAATTGAAGCCGTATAGTCGGGCTATATTATTACATATGTAGGTACATATGTATTTTGAAAAGGATGCTTTAATAATCTAGTGGTGCCACTTTCACCGTTTTCACATTCAAAAAAAAAAAAAAAAAAAATAAATAAAAATAAAAATCGCTTGTTCAAAATATGGTATATTCATTAAAAGGGACACAATAGTTCCCATGGGTAGCAGTGTGCTGCAATAGTGCCAGGTCAATAAGATGACCATAAAAAAAAATTTGAATAGATCTTGTAGTTAGTAGCAGCAGCGAACATATGCTGGAAATCATATTTAAAAAAATTATTGCTATTAAACTACCTATCAGGTTCTTATAAAAAAATTCATTCCACCAAAATATTTCTGTTGCGTATTCATGTATATCATTTCAAGTTGAAGTTCTTAAAAAAACACCCTATATGTATGCTATAAACAAATCTTTTTCCATTCCATATTTAGTATTAATGTAAGGATCATGCCTATTTATTTAAACTCTGTCCGCTATTGGCTGATGATGTGTATTTTCTACGAATTTGTTTGAACTAAATTAACAAATTTCTAATGCTATTACGAAGTAATTTAAACCAAATTCAAATAGTTTTACTGTTACCGTTTCGAAGATACATACAAAATTAATACTTACTTTGTATGGAAGGTACCATGACGACGAATCGACGACTTATGCACTTCCATACTTTACAACTGAAGATTTGTATTAATTACGAAGTCGTTTAGACCAAATTCAAAAACATCCAGTTGTACCGTTCTCAACATATACAAAAATCAGTATTTATTTTATATGGGAGGTACCATGCCTACGTATCCGATTACGTCCACCCAATGTGTGTGAAGTTAAATACGAAAGTTAAATATGTTTTTCTTAACATAACAAAAACTTGTGTAAGTTAACAGAATATGTGTGAAGATAAATACGAATATGAAATTTTTCTGTTAAGTTAACAGAGACTTCTATTTAGCATTACTTCCACAATTGTGGATTATAAAATATAAATTTGAATAAAAAAACCTAAACAAAGGTAAAGAATTACAGAAATTTGAAACAATATTTCTTAATTCTCATTACGTTAATTTTTGGTTTACTATAATAGCATTAAATTAAATTGGCTGGACGGTGGGGAGGTGGGGGGAAAAAAGTTAGCTACGGTCTATATATCTCCGATCTGGTACTTTGCAGCCCAAAAAGGAAAACTGGCCCTGAAGCCTTGATACCTTGGCTATAAAGCCCACCAGGTCCGATTCCCCCACAATTGCATCTTAGGTCCGATTTTTCATGAACGACATATATATACGGTAAAAATGAAAAATAAAAGTTAGCTACGGTCTATATATCTCCGATCTGGTACTTTGCAGCCCAAAAAGGAAAACTGGCCCTGAAGCCTTGATACCTTGGCTATAAAGCCCACCAGGTCCGATTCCCCCACAATTGCATCTTAGGTCCGATTTTTCATGAACGACATATATATACGGTAAAAATGAAAAATAAAAGTTAGCTACGGTCTATATATCTCCGATCTGGTACTTTGCAGCCCAAAAAGGAAAACTGGCCCTGAAGCCTTGATACCTTGGCTATAAAGCCCACCAGGTCCGATTCCCCCACAATTGCATCTTAGGTCCGATTTTTCATGAACGACATATATATACGGTAAAAATGAAAAATAAAAGTTAGCTACGGTCTATATATCTCCGATCTGGTACTTTGCAGCCCAAAAAGGAAAACTGGCCCTGAAGCCTTGATACCTTGGCTATAAAGCCCACCAGGTCCGATTCCCCCACAATTGCATCTTAGGTCCGATTTTTCATATTTTTTGGTGGACGATTGTTTTTAATGTAATTACCAGCTACAAGAAATAAAATTCATTTGTTATTGTTACTGTATCTCTCTAATTATATTTTTTTAATTTTTATAATCCTTTACCTTGTTTTGGTTATTTTTATACCAAATTATGTTTTTATACCAAATTATGTTTTATAATCCACAATTGTGGAACTAATGTTAATATAACAGTCTTTGTGATCTTAACAGAAAAATTTCATATTCGTATTTATCTTCACACATATTCTGTTAACTTACACAAGTTTTTGTTATGTTAAGAAAAACGTATTTAACTTTCATATTTAACTTCACACACATGTCCACCCATTGGTTACTATTTTGTAGATAGATAAATAAATACTTAAATACTTTGTATGGTCGTGACATTGCCCGCTCGGAACATTTGAAATATGTGTATAGTTCCTTCCAGACAGAGAGAGATATTGAAAAAAATTCAAGAAAATCGGTCCAGCCGTTTAGCTGTCCGTAGAGTTGAAACACATGTGTTTTTGGTGTTTTTTTAGATGTTAATAACTTTGAGTTGACAGCACTAGCTTTATTTGACAATTGATTTAACAGCTGAAAGTTGCTTTTTGTTTAGGTTGGTTTGACACATCATTATGGATAGACTTTACACTGCCGCCAATTCGTCGAATGTGCTGAAGCACAAATAGATATTGACATTAAATTTCCATTCGAAATTTTGTGCACTGATGAAGCCCATTTGAAGTGAGGTTAACACACAAGTTTTTGTCGAAACACCGTTACATCCACAGAAAACTACTGTTTGATGCGAAGTCGTTGGTACATTTTTACATTCCATGAATTAACATGTGGACTTCTTCTCAGTGCATGAGCTGCACCCGATTCTATTTTTAAACTCATTGAAAGGGACCTACAGTTTAACGCCGGCTCCGAACGGCAAATGCATTAGAGAAGTTTTTAATAGTAGTAATATTCAGGAACCAGTTACTAGTTAATGTTATTATGGGATGATACCCATAAAATCGAAAAACTTTTTCATTTTTTAGATGGTCTGGCCTGGTATTGAACCGATGACCTTCTGGTTGGTACGCGGGTGTCTTACCTACCATACCACAGCGGCATATGTCTTTCAAAAAGAATGCCAGAAGGTTACTTCGATGGTGAACGGTATAGGGACATGATTAGAAATTTTTTGGTACCTCAATTAACTGGTATTAATCTTACTGACAGGACGGACATTGTCACGCGCTGCATTTGATATACTCAAAGAAACTTTTGATGAAAGAGTAATTTCATGTAATGGTCCAATTAATGGTCCAATTAAAAACACTTGTCCACGTCAACATTCGAAGTCTTTTTGGCGAAATGCGGCCGCATATGCTGGGAAAAGTTTGTGGAAATTTGTATTCTAGATTGCGCTTTATACGCGCCCGGTGTGGCGAAATTACATTTAAACATTAATGTCATAACATTAATGTCATAAATGTTTTCTGTCTAACAAAGTTTGTTTCATTGATATTCAAAATATATTTCTTTGTTTTATTATGATTTAAACTTGTGTAACTGTATAAAACACCCGATATATGCCTCATTTGCTTACTGTCGCCTAAAAAATAGAAAAAAGTCTTAGTTTGGCAGCAGTTAAAAAAGAGGTTGTCTAGGCTGTGAAGTCGCTAAAATAATCGCCTTCATATAGACGTGTATATTCTAATTTTAACATCTTGCAGTCGGCTGTTTGCTGTCGTCTATGTGTTTAATGCTTATGAATATTTTTAAATACATACATATGTAAATGTCTTTTTTTTAATAGTTCAATAAACTCTGAAAAACAAAATGTACATATTTTCTAAGTAATTTTATTTGTATATTTCGTTCAAAAATCTTAAAAAAGGCACACAACGTTAAAATTATTTTTGGTTTTATTGTATTTGAATGATAAACAAATATTTAGAAAAAATATCTTAAAAAAACGACGATTAAACGAGTTAAAAATGTAATTTAAAAATATTTATATTTCTCTGTTTTTATCTTAAGCAGAAAATAGTTTTTTATTACTTTTAAATAAAAAAAAAAAAATAGGAAAGAAAAAAGCATGTGATAAATTAATTTTTTTGTTGAAATTTTGTGTAAATATTTTTGCTTTCAAATTAAATCAAAAATATTCAATGAAACGAGAAAAAAATAAATAAAACGTTAAAAATATAATTGTTAAATGTATAGAATTTAACAATAATTTAATAATCATTAATAAAATATTAATTTCAGAAAATCAAAAAAAAAACCTTTTAACACATTTAAAAATAACATTTGACTTTATTTTCGCCTTCTCATTATTTATTTATATTTTTTTCTGGTTTTTAACACTTTTTAACACTTTAAACAAAAAAATTTCCAATAATTTAAATTAAAAAAAAGTAATGCCAAGTAGCCACCCCTGCCACTTTGTTAGTCTAGTCGTACCTCATACGCATTTAAGTTTTCAATAAATGTTTGATTAAAATGTTTACAAAACAATTTAATTTTTCTTTATTAATTTACGGGTACTTCTCCTCTTAAACGCCATTTAAACATTTTAAGCGAATACAGGGTGACGAAATGGCTATTGCTATAACTTTGGCAGCTAACGGTTGCATTGAAATTTAGCTGCCAAAATGTTCGTGTAAAGTATCATTTCATCATGGATTTCTTCGTGAAGTGGTTAGTTAATTACAAGCAGTTAAATCGTTGAATGGTGAAAAAGCTTAAGAGCTTAAGCGCCTAAGAAATATGAGTTAAATGAGTGCAGTAAAGTCGAGAAATTTTGATTCAAAGTTGTTTAGTCGGTCCGCTCGCAAAAGCTTGAGCTTAATTGTTTGCTTATCATCGACTGTTTGATATTCCCAATAAAAGCTCGGCTTGAATCCTCAGGTTCAAGTCTTTCTGGATCGACTGGTGTTGTGATAGAAAGAAATATGTCCAGAGATTTAATTTTGATACCACGAACACTGGACTGCATCTGAAACTGCGGTTGCTGCTTGGTAATTGACGTGGCCCCACGGAGAGTACACATGGTAAAAGTGACTCGAAGATAAGTGTAGCACTAAACTGCAACTCATGGTAGGCAAATATATCGTAGAGACATGGGGGCATTAGTAGACGCTTTGTATTAACTTTATAAACTTCTGTTGTTCTTGGCTTGCCTACTACTTCGATCTTATACGTACTGTCTCCAGTTTGTAATTCCATGGCTTTTTACCTTTTTTTCACTTCGTCCTTCCATAGGAGTCACGGTCTTTCCTGTCTTTTGGGCAGTTTTTTTGGTTAGTTTTTATTCGGCCGACAAGTTCGAGTCAGCGCAGTATCTGTATTTGTTGCGATCTACTACATTTATGCCGGGATACAGCTCAGGCAGATTTGTCTATAGTTTTTTTTTTTAATGGTTCTTTCCCTCGAATAAACCCATCACAGCTTCGTCTTCCCTCGCAAATAAATATGAAAGTGTTTGTTGTACAGTTGTCTTTCAAGAGGGGTCGGTGTTCTTAGGCTGCTTACTGAATATAAAGTGATGTTTTATTAAGTTCCTTTGTCGTGCTACAAGCCCCTAGTCAAACGCTTTTAGCGTGATTTTTAACGAAGCATCATCATCAGATAATTGAAGGGTTTGAGTATTTGATATCAGATAGCCAAGCGGCCCTAAGCACTTTGTCATCTTTGATAGTTAAGGTCAAAGGTTGTTATGGACTATACGGTATCTCTCAATGAAATTGGTGTTCACATTAAGATTACGCTTTGTTTGGTCACAGGTCACGAGGGCTAGCTTGAAAACGAAAGACCCTGACTGTTTGGCAAAAAGGCGAGCTTGTTTGACAGGCCTTTATTGGCTACCTATGGGAAGCTCAAGGGGAAGGATTGACTGCTGAGTTGAGGAAGAATTGGCTCGGCTTTAGGAGAGTGCCTTACAAGAGCAAATTTACAGTATGTTAGGTACTATTCTACTATTCTATTTACCGATCTTTGTGGTCTTAGACACCATCTAAAATTTTTACAGAATGTTGAGGATGATCGGTGTAGATTCTATTTGATGCATATTGCGAGTGCCCCGATATTTCCGCTCAGAGAATAATGTTCCTGGGAGATGCTGTGGTAGCTTCAAATTGAGTAATTCTACTCCCACCAAATAGGATAACTGGTTTTATTCATAGCCTCGTGCATTTTAAACCTGATCAACAATTATATCAACGTTATAGCATGTTCACACGAGACTTTGAATTACTTTTTTCGCTGTTTGAATTACTTATACGAACTACCACGTTCACCTTTGAAAATCCCTTTTTATGGTTCTTCGTCTTTTTCTAGTTAATTTTTATTGTTTTGTTTACTTGTAAGTTAACCAGTAAATGTGTTTTAGAAATAAAAAAATGTTTGGAAAATTAAATATATTCTTTTAGTCTTTGTAGGCGGAGTTCGAAGTGTGCTCTGTGGTTTCAACAAAACACTATGCTCCACTCTTTAATGAACCGCTTTCGTGGATCATGACACCCCTTAAGATATTCTCTTCTTTAAGTCTAAATTTTGTGCAAACAAATTTACCACTTTGGTCCAACTCAATCAATAGTTTGAGAACTTATTTTAAAAATATTACCGCAAATATTGTTTCATGACAAAAAAATTATAAATCAATCGCATAACCGATGCTGTCATCAGTTGCTGAAATCGATTTGATATCATCTTATACAATTATAATATTCAATACATTTTTGCTATTAATCTTATCTGGTCACCCTATACCATTCAGAAAAAAGAAAATTAAATTCCACTATTGTCATATGTAATTATTAAAAACATCATGTTCATTGTCATCAACTAGAGGAAAAATACTACAAATTTATTTTCTGTGTTTGTTTCCATTGTCATCATCATCAGTTTGAATAAAATAAGGAAATATTAGGAATTACTTATATATTGTTGGTGAAAAGAAAAATAAATAAAATTCAAAAATAAATATCAGTGACTGTGGTCCAAATAAATTACACGCAAAGTCGTTACTCACTGACGTTTTTTTTTATTAATAAACATCTAATTGAAGATAAAAAACAAACAATATTTTTAAAATAGAATACGCGGTTTATTCCAAAACTATGGTAACTTGTTTAATTTTTCCACAAAAAGTTCTCTCCATTATTTCTGGCATTATTTTCTTTTTTTATTGAGGCCAGCGCTCAAGGTGTGACCTCTACTTGTGCCGAGCGTTATGTTGTGGCAAGACAGAAGGAGAAATTCTGAAATATTTATTAAAGAAAATGTAAAACATTTATTGTTGTTGCACAAATTGTATTTCTATAAAAACATACAATAATATAAAATAAATTTAAAAAAAATCGGGTAAAATATGAACTTTTGGGGGAATCGGATCTATTGGGGTGGAAAGGTACATTAACTACTCGAAAAATTATTTTAGGATTAAACTTACGAAGCTAACTACACACCCTTATCAATCATGGGGGTGATCCTGGACTCTGAGCTGTCTCAGCTCCAGAATACGGTGCCGCAGGGCCGTTTGGAAGTCCTGTGGTCTGAATTCTAGGAATTCCCATTGTAATTTCGACACGTTGGTTAAGCCCATACTTATGTATGATGCGAGAAGTCCACATATAGCAGGGTTCTGCCAAGCTCGGCACTGATGATTACAGGTGCGCTTAGGTCCACTCCTTCGAGGGCCTTGTTAGTAGTGCTGAACTGGCTTCTGGTAGACCTGATGATTAAGCAAATGCCGATTGTGTCTGTGATAGGCTTAGGAATGTGAGGCTATGGTCTGATGAGGGCCATATGCATGCAGCCATCTTGCGGTAGTTGGATATGATCCCAAACCCAAACCATTCCTGGATAGAATGTTATCTGTGAGCATCTAACCAGAATCGGGCATCGGATCATCAGAAGGGGTCATGAGCGGTGTCTTTATTTCCGCATATGCTGTGAAAGTATCCTCTAGATTTCCGGACCACTGCAGTGTGTTACAGGCGGAGGTATCGGTGCTAAAGAGGTAAGTGGACTGGTTGATGCGTAGAACACTATAGTTTGTTCAGCAGTCAGGCTGCGATCAAGGCACTCTCCGGTGTCTACTGGACATCGCGGCTGGCATCTAAACGAGATGACGAGACATTTAGACCTAGAAATTATCTGGTTGAGGGGTCACTTTGACACCCGAGGGAATTATGTTGCGGACGGACTAGCGTGGAGGGGCTCTCTCCTTGAACAGATTGACGATTTATGTCACTTTCCTCTTGCAGACTTCTGGTTCTGCGATATTTGATGGACAGGGCACGGAAACGGTGGGAGAATAAAACCACCTGCTCTGTTTCAAGACAAATCTGGCCCTTATATGATCAGGTTCGTTCGGAGTCTATCACGGGGTTGCCGCGACATAGGCTGAGAATCGTGGGGGCTGTTATCACTAGGTACTGGGTGGCTGGTACGCAATGACTACTGTATGTATTGTTAGGATGACAAAGAGGAGGAGACTGTGTAAAATTTTTTATGTCAGTGTCCGCAGTACGTTTCTTCAGGCCATATCAGACCTGGCTGGTGTAAATGTCAGCAGGCTTTCTTTCTTTGTACATGCGTCCGGTTGGTTCGTTGCAGACCGAGGTGCTGACATGTGGGTCTATTTTTTAGCTACCTTCTACGGGTAATACAGTGGGATCAGTATTGGACTCAACTGAGTGGAACTAGTTGTAACTAATTAACTAACAATCAACCAGTAACTGATATGGTTTGCGGGAAATACGGTCACTACGTAACGATATATGATTTTTATTAAGTCTTTTATTTCTCAACATTTTCTACGCATTCCGTTGTAGTCTTTATAAAGCAAAAAAGACTCCTCATTGCGCCATTGCTCCAACGAGTTAATAGAGTAGGGTACCTTACCACTTCTGTCACCTTGATAGTGTGTCATTTATATACCAACTTTACGCCCGATCTCCAAGACTTCAAAGCTCGACCTACGATCAAAGAAATATGAATGACAAATGTTTATGACATCTGCGAAAGTGTATGTAGAATTCCTTGAGAAATTTTGCAAATAGAGTAAAAGAAAGAACAGTGCCCTGCGTTACTTCTTCTGAATTAATCCTGAACTCATTGGATGAGATCCAATCTTTGGTGTCGATGATAATTATTTTACGTCAAAAATAACGGTTAACCAGCGGTTAATCAAAATTAAAGAGATTGGCCTTTTTTAATGCCTGTTTACTACGCTTAATGTGGACAAAACTTGATAGTATGAGTATGACTCCAGTATTATTATTTTTATAATTAGGATAAATTGAACCTTTTCCAGTCTATAGTTTGCCCAGCAGAGCTGGTGCCGCACCCATCTGAACATTTCCATCTGAACCTATCATGAATCCAACATTCACAGAACTTGTGTTCCGCTATCTCTGATGCCTGTAAACACAGTCTTTAAACATCTACATCTGTGACCTCCATTCTCTTCAGATGTGCACTGAGTCCACAATGGCCCGTTAGAAATGGCGTTAGCAGCTTCAAGTCCGGCTTGCCATGCTTGAGAACCTTAGATCAACTGCCAAATTGCGGACTATTCGCCGCCCTAGAGTGGAGAAATCCCCTTTGAGCATTTCAGTGTTCAAAGCATCTGGTAATTTCCCAATCCTTGATTAGATTTCCTATTGGGAAAAAATTACAATGCTAAGTAAGAATCACCACCATGACTTAGCAAGGATCTTAACCACTATGGAGGCGAGCTACAGTAGATTAATCATCTACTTAGCTTGAAGATGAACTTGATTAGTGAAACTGATACAAAGTAATGGATGCCTTGTGCTCCCTAGAGGAGTGACGAAAAATAGAAATACATAGTAGTTTATGAAAGCAGTGTTGCACTGAAAGTAACTGTGCTAGTTTTGATATTAAAAAATTGTCCTAACTAAGCTTGTTGTTTTTGTCTTTTTTCAGATAATTTTTACAAGTTTCCTTCTTTTTTAAATTTACATAATTTACAAGCAATAAAATTGCAATTAACAACAATAAAAATTAATTAAAAATGAAAAATAACCCCACACATAATAAAACGCCAAAGGAAATTCAATGTAACGAAAAGAATTGGCAACACATGCATGTTACTGCAATGGCCTATTCATGATCATGCTTGTATTTTCCTTAATCGCCTTAATTTACTTTCTCTTGCTCTCTCTCACACTTATTCTCGGTTTCAATTTTTTTTTTGTTTACAACAGTTTCGTAAACAAATAATCGAGTAATTTTGTATCGGTTGAGAGAGTGTTTAAGCGATAAATTAATTACAAGATATTACATGTCGCCTAGGCAAACGCCATTTATTCAGCAGCACATGTTCGTGTTTTAAGTTGAAAAAATATTTTTTTTTTTTAATTAAAATTTAGAATTAACAAACTCAGATCAAAAAAAAAAAAAAAAAAAACATACACGTTATTAAACAATTGAAATGAAAGCAATGCCATCTTAATACCTTTCTCCACACCCATAAATATTTACTCTTACTTCCTATGTGCCTCCTGCCATTGACAGTGGAGGAGGTGGAGGTCAATTAAAATCGGCTATAGACTGAAAAAAAAATTTATAATATTTATTATGGAAAACATCTATGACATGAGTGGCTCTACACATGAATAAACAAATTCATGCCCGCCAGAATCATCACCCACCCAATGAGAAATAATTTAAATTTGTTTTTTGTATTTTTAATAATTTATTGTTGTTGTTGTTGGTTAGACTTTTATATTGTTTTGCAAAATACAATATGCGAGTAATAAAATCAGCAGCAAAATATTATTATATTATTTTTTATTAAAAAAAATTATATTTTTTATGAAATATGTGTTTTTAATTTTAAATTTACAGTGAGCGCTAAAAATTTGAGGCATTAAAATTAGATCCGCAATATAGGAATTGGATTTCTTGACTTAATCTTACTTGTTTTTTGAGGTTGAAATAACGTTGCTAATGAACTGGAACTGCGTAGAGTTTTAAAGAAGTGGTGAGTTGTTAGCACAAACTTCAAAATTATTCCAATGCTTTAAATGCTAATGAAAATCTGCTGTTGTATTAAAAAATCCCAGAGCTTAGAAATTATGCTTTCTCTTTTGCTTTGGAGCTTGTTCCGAATAGGTGGAACTTCCAAACTTCATTTGTTACAAAATCAAGATTATAATTGTTCAAGAGTTGTACAGAATTTCACAATATCTAAGAAACTGTCCTGTCTCCCTAGATGTCATAATTTTCTGAAATAATCCTTTCAAGAAACATTATGAATCACTTTGTCTGACTCCTTTCAATGATCACCAATTTCAGGAAAATTAGAATTTATTTTTCTGTAGAATATTCCAGAGCATAAAAAAATATGATCTTAATGCAGTGTTAGAAATGTAATAGAATTGTGGCTTGACGTTTTTTTCTATGCAAAATGACATAAAAAAACGTCGGCAAAAGCAGTCGTGAGATAGAATCTATTTTATTTTGACACGCGTTTTTTCTTATTCTCTCAATTGTGCTCTCACAATCTGTATGTGGTATTGCCGTACTTTCGCTGAATTTTAGGCATTTTGTAAACAAAAAACATATGTTTTTCGTTTGAAGCGAAAAAAATAAAAACAAAAAGCAAAACAAACATAAGCACAAAAAGCGCTATTGACAGTATTTGAAGTTGCGGCCGTCGATTTTATTATGGGCCATCATTTTTTGACAGCGTTTTTGCTTAAAGTTGCGACGTGTTCTGTTTCATCACTAACTCATGAAATAAGATCGGTTTTGACTGAGATTTTTTAACAGAACTGTGGCCTTTACATACATACAGCAAATTCAAACATATATACACACACATGTATAGGAAAACACACACTATGTGGTGGTGGTGATCGTTACTTATCATTTTTTCTCAGTAGTTGATGCATTGTCCTGATCATTCACTTAATGGGGGTGCGTCAGATGGCTTCTTTTAAATGGATATGTCTGGAGGGAGCTTGAAGTCTTTTTATTAAACACTCTAAACCGCAATTAATTTTTTCAATGTCCTTTTCTAGAAATTCGACCTTGATTCCACGCCACCACTGGTAGAATTTCAATATTTTCTTATACACCCAAGATGCATAGCCTTTTTCCGAAATGTCCAAAGAATATCCTGAATTTCTAATCTAGGTAAATGCGTTTATCCAGGATATCTAAAATTGTTTGGAATGTGCACTACTTTTCTGGATGTGTGATCAGAAAATATTTACATTGTGTAGAAATATACAGGATATCTAGAAATATGCAGAAAATCTATATATTTCTGATAATTTCCACTTATATGTTGTTTGTGGGGATATAGAAGTAAACGAAAGTGTTTTAAATTATCCAGAATGCTTGACAATAAGGAAAATTTTAGAAATTATTAAAAATGAACAGAAATATTGAAAGGTGTCCGCATCTGAGGCAGGAGAAACAACTGATGAGACCGTTTACCTAAGATATAGAATTGCGCTACATGGGCAGATCAATTATGAGGAAACTTATTGGTTTTCTGACGGTCCACTACTGTCTGAAATATCAAGCTCAATCGGTTGACTGACATTGAATGCCGACTGTGCAGGGCACTGCACATGATTTGCTTTAGATAACATTCGATGACGAAGATAAGAAAAACTTCTTAAGATTTCTATAAATATTCATTTGCGCAATGATATTGGGGATATCCTGGATAAATCAAAGAATGTCTAAAGATTTCCGGGTTAAGCTAGGAAAGTTGCAGATATCAGGATGGTGTAAAGGTTTTCATCATGTTTAAAAATATTCAGGTTGAGAACGATGCTTAGAATTTCTAGAAGTATTTTGGATAATTCCGGATTAAATGTCGTACATTCAAAATTTTGAGAGAAATATGTGAAATGGTGTTGTGGAAATTAAGAAATGTAATAAAACCGGTATTAAAATACCTGATGTAGGTTTTATTCTTTTAAGAATTCCTTCGTTTCCACAAATGTTTCCGCATACATTCCCTTATATGTTTTGCCACTCACTGTACTTGTATCAGTTAAAATGTGGCACCACAGAATACATGTGTACTCTCGTATATTCCACATATAATTATTAATTTGTTTTTATTCTAAATAAAAAAAATTAACTTTGGATACAACAATAATAGAAATAAAATTAAATAAAATTAAAAAAGTCTATGAAAAAAAAGTACAAATTTTGTGCAGTCAAACGTGGAGGAGAGATTTCGAATAAAAATTAAACGCAAAATATTCAGTTAAAATCTAAACGTTGAATTACGAACACAACAAACGACGACAAAGCTCTAGAAAAGTTAGTAAAACGTGTAAAGTAACGGAAAATTTCCCAATTTCGCAAGATACATTATGTCTAGATTGGGAATCATGATAGGATTTAAAATAATCCTGTTATTAATAATGGCCTTAGTAGTCATAACCAAAGCTGAGGATTATAACTATAATGATGATCAAGAGGAAAATTCTGCCAGCAGTGTTAAAGAATTACAAGAAGCTAAGGATGAATTAGAAGAGGCAAACGATGATGACAATGAGGACGATGTGGAAGGTCGCAATTTGAAAGAAATTCAAATTTACACCAGTGATGAACGTTGTAATGATGTGGGCGTGTGCTCTGGTTTCGATTATGGCAATAGAGAAGAAATTGTCTCTTTCGTACGTAAAGCGGAAATACGTTTCACCTCCGACACCACCTACAGCATTAAGGAACCTAAAGATTATTTCACTTTAACTTTTATCAATTCGAAATTTGCAAATTTCCCTTTGAATCTCTTCTATGCCTATCGGATACAAGAACTGGATTTCCGTAATTGTTCAGTGGAAACATTAAAATGGGATAATTTCTTAATGGGTGATAAGTTAACCATTCTCTTACTATCCGAGAACCGTTTAAAGGAAATTAAACCCATGCTGTTTACCTATGCGGAGAATTTGTCATTTCTCTTCTTGGATTCCAATCGCATAAGTGTTTTACATAATGACAGCTTTAAGGGTTTGGAAAAGTTAAACTATTTAGATTTGCATGACAATCTCATTGAGACTTTGCCCTCTCGGATATTTGCCTCTTTGCCCTTGATACAGCAAATAAATTTAGCTGGCAATCGGATTAAAATCATAGCGGAAGATTTATTTGCCTCAAATCCACGTCTATTTAGCATTCACTTGCAAAATAATCGCCTAGAGATAATAGAAGAGTACGCCTTTCAAGAGCAAGAAAATATTAAGTATTTGGATATTTCTCATAATCCTGACTTAAAACTTTTGGTCTGTGCCAATTTACGCGTGGAAAACTTATGGGCGAAAAATTGTTCTCTGGGTCGCATTAATATCTATGGTGAAGCTGTTCATGTGGATTTACAACAAAACTCCATAATTGAATTGTACTTTACCCAGCCCGAATATTTGGAAACTCTACGTCTAAGAGATAATTCCCTAGAGCAGATATCTTCTTTGGCTCGTACTACAGATTTACGCACGCTGGATGTTTCCAATAATCCCAATTTAAAAACTTTACCTGATTTATGGCAAATTAATTCTTTGGAACGTTTGGACCTAAGCAATACTTCCCTAAAACAAATACCCATAACAGTGCTAGCTTCACCCAATCGCCTACGTTCCCTTAATGTATCCTTTAATCAACTGGAGGAAATTAATCCTATGAACTTTAAATATTTTGAAAAACTCTCTCACTTCTATATACACCACAACAATTGGAATTGTTACAACTTACAAATGCTTATGGATATGATTATAAAACCTTTTAAAATCTCCTATAGCTATGACATATACGATGATAACTTCCCCGGAGAATACATACATGGTATTAAATGTATGTATCGCTTAGACGACGCCTCAGATGAATACTCCAACGATAACTCTAACCAGCAATTGGATAACTCTGCTCAGTCAACAGAATTTAGGGAATCGCTAGATGTTTCTCCTGCCCAAATCCAAGAATATAATGAATTGAAATTTGAAAATGCCAAAGAGGTGGAGAAACTAAGACGTGAGTTTAAGGCCATTATTGGTATTTATGAAGAAAAGTTTTCTTTGGTTTTGAATAAACTAAACGAATTGGATTTACGCCTCAAACAATTTGAGCAGTTCAATCAAACTCTATGGAAGCAAATATCCATTGTAGTTTAAGGTGGCTATCGTCGTCAACCGGTAAGGCAGTGTAATTGTATTATATTGTAAATTTCTCACAGTGTATAGATGTTAAATAAAATCCTAAGAAAGTAACAGTTTTTATTAATAAACGCATACATTTTAGTACTTAAAACAAAGTTTTTCTAATTCGTGTATTTTCTACAATTGGCAGAGATTTTGATTTCATTTAGCTTGCATTACTATAATTTAGTATTAGAGTTGCTTATTTATAGCGTTTGGAGCTTTTATATAAATTTTGGTGTACTTGTGGAATTAAAAAGGATTTGGTTTAGGGTTGAGTCCGAGTGTCTGCTGTATAAACTCGGCTGAATTTTAAGAACTAATAGCGATTGCTTTATGGCATAAAATTCATTTTTGATATTTTGTTACAAAACCTCAAGAACCTGCTGCTTAATCCATCTGTATTTTTGCGGTGATCTCATTTATGTTAACAATCACGTCATATCTCAAATCGTTTAAGTGAATTATTAATTGTGGTCTCTGTGCCATTGCTTAAAGGTAATACTGTTTATTGACAATGCGAATTTAAGCTCAGACATTCTGATGCACTGAAACGTCAAAGTAATCGAAGAAAACATTTAGCGCAATTGATACATCAGTCAAAACTAAGCAGTAACCATATTCCCTAAGTCTTCTAGTTTGTTACCTTTATGGCGACACTGTCCAAATTTCTAGTGTCGACTTCAAATACCCCAATAATTGTTTTACTGCTTGATGCTTCTAAGCCAAAATCCGGTCCAAACATTTACACGTTGTGGGTGCATTTGTTGTTCAACAAAGTGGGTTGCTAACCCTGATGAACAGTGAAGAAAATTCATGAAATGCATTATGGAAGACCATCAAGTGGATACTGATTTTGGTATAATATTTAAAAAAACAGGGAGGGTTTATTTATTTAAAGGTTTTCGTAGTTTATTTACCACAAAAATAGCTGCAATTTAGGTATTGTGGCTACAAATTTATTTGTTCGGCTTTTGACCTCCAGAAGATAACGAAATAAAAAATTTATCAAATCACTGCTTACATCTTTTCTCCACCTCTGAGCCAATTTCCAAGTCGCGTCTCAGAAAAACTTCTTGACTTTTAAGGCGCTCCAACTTTGAAAAAACTAATATCTCTTTTAGATAGTTTCTGAAAATGTAAGCCGTAAATCGAAATGCCTTTTCTAACCGTAGCACGAGGTAATTTGCGCTTAAAGAGAAAGTGTTGCATAATACAAACAGGCCGTTATAGTGAAATGCCATGTAAAGAAACCCCGTATAAAGTGGTGTGAGTATATTGTATCCGGCGCAACAGACGACGCAGCAATGTTTAGAGAATACGGCGGATACGGCATTTGATCGTTTCTAATAATTGCTTTTAGACTTTTGCGACATGAGGTCGGGTGTTGCCATGCAAACGAATAACTCAATCATGTCTGTCTTTATATTCCGGCCGTTTTTCTCATAATGCATGATTCCAACAAAGTAATTGCAGTCCGCTTCGATCACCCAGTTTTAGCAGCTCATAGAACATAATGATGCCTTGATCAAGGATTGCAAATTTGCATTATAAATACTAAAATAATATGATTGTATAAATAAACAAAAAATATTGTCGACTTGAACGAAATTTGGAAGCATTTATAAAACCCAATAAAAACCCAATAAAACCCGGTGAGTTGGATTTTTTATATTTTTACTAACTAAACTCTCAGCTTTAAAATAGTTAGTTTTTCACAATTTACTGCAAAAATGTCAGAAAAATTTCAAATCTTGTGTTAATTTCGGAAACCATTCATATTCCAAAATGCTTCTTTGTTTTGATCAGCAGTAGCGTAAATCAATTATGGAATTTGCTCATGAACTCCGGTAGGTTGAGCGTAGAATCAATTTTACGGACTTTTAGCTATAAAAACACCTGCAGACTAACAACTATGGTGATTACAGATTATAAAAATAAAGTTGGTAACGCTAAATGATGCAAGTAGCAATATTACCTGATTTTTAATTGATAACACTGTTTTCAAGGCCAAAAAGCAAATTAATTGCTAAAAAAAAGTATATTTCTTGGAAAATATAAAAACTTATTTAACAATAAAAAAATCAATTAATTATCATTTTTAATTTAAGATGAGACACACATGTTCTTAGGAACTAAAAAAATTAATGTTAAAAATCAATTTTTATTTTCTTTTTTATTATAATGTTTTGTAGCGTCTTAATTATCATTAATCGCTCAAAATTATTTTAAGCGTTTTTTGCTGTATATCTGTACTCATAACTACAAATAAATAAATACAATTATTGTTTGCGTTTTAGTCTTGGCAACGCATGATCATCGTCTATCTATCTTCACATTGACATGCAATTTAATGCATTCCATTGAATGTTATTATTGTCACTGTTATATTCGTAGTTTTCTAATTATCATCTTAAATAATAGAGATTTCCTTACACACAAAAAAAATAAAAAAAACTATAATTTTGGAATTGCTATTATTATGTGTACATGTATGAGTGAGTGCGTGTGTGGTTGCTAGGGCGGCCACATACTACAACTCTCGTTGTTGTTAGCAATAATATTGCATAGAAAGATCGTTTGCTGTATCCAATTAAGCTTAACCCTCTCGGTTATTCTATACTATAAGTCAGTGTTGGCAAATGTGCAGATTTATCTGTATTTTGCAGTTTTTTAAAGCATTGAGCAGTTTTTACTTCTCTTTTTATTTGAAAAAATAAGTTTTTCTATAAATTGTGTAGATTTATTAATATTTCAGTTTTTTACTTTTAATTTTATTATCTTAATTACAATTTCTGAAGTTAGAATTCCACCCCGTATGCTTAATATTACTGTGGTGAGGTTTGCCTTTTTCAATGCGCCAATGTAATTATCCCTTTTTTTGGCCCCTGATCACAAAGAAAAACAGAATTCACACAGTGCGTGATACTCGCATTTAGGTCTAAGCAAGTTGCGTTTTTCTGCGCAGTCGTTTTAGAAATATATATATTTATTTATTTTATTTTTTTAAAGAACAGATTACATACAAGAACACATTACATACTACGTAAGTACTAAAAAAAATATCACACATACGTATGTACTGTCAAAAATTGTACATATATTTGTAAAAAGACTGCGCCAATTAAAACAAAGTTGTGTAAAAGTAATTTTATTACGAAATTCCGTTTTTTTTATTCAATAAACTAAAATTTTTTTGAGTTACGCGAATATATGTCTTCATCCTCCTTCATTTTAAAATAACGGTATATCTTGAAAGCAAAAGCTAACCCAAAAAAGTGGTTAGCACCACTGGATTCAACGTACCTATAATCGGTTTAACCGCCGGGTGCAAAGCTTGTCGGAAAAAGTGTCAAAATCGAGAACAGTGACATTCACCCTTATTCCAATTGTCGGCGTCGAAACAAAACGACATGATTTTGAGTTGTTTACTTCAAATCGTAATTCTTGTTGTCGTTATCGAAGATTATCGATGACTGTTAAAATATATTTTGCATTCTACAAGAAAATGTGACCACATTATTGTGTTTAAACGACTTTGTTTTTGTCGTCACCATTTTTGGTAACGACTTCGGTTGATTTAAAGCAAAAAATGGAAAAAACCGAAAAATTAAAAATAACAACCCAGTTTGCAAAAAATTTGTGGAAGAATTGCAGGAGAATCTTTCTCTTGCAGTGGGATTTCACACAGGCACTGTTCCCAGTAATTTTAAAGAACAGTGGGAAGATGTTGGCAGGTCATTAAATTCTCTTGGTCCGCCGATAAGATCTGGAAATGGATGGTAAAAGGTATGAAATAATAAGCTTAAATAGTTCAATAAAAAATTAAATTTGTTAATAGGTTTGGCGAGCCTTGAAGTTTAAAGTTAGGAAGAAAAAGGTCGCCAACAAAACTGAGTATCATGCAACGGGCGGAGGGATATTTAAGCAGTTCACTTTTAGCCCGTTAGAGGAAGCTGGTGCAAATCTGCTGCAATTTCAAAAACAATTGTACCCTGAGGGATATGTTCTGGGAGGTCTGATAAAAAAATGTTTCTAACAATTAACGGAGGCAGAAGTGGAAATACCTTAAAATGTGCCTTCTACGCAAATAGAAAACCTTGAAATTGTGCGTTAATGAAGACTTAACATCCATCACAATGCCAGGAACAGTTCCACCTTTAACACCTTGTAAGGGAGGAATGAATATATGAAAATGAGCAAAACAACAAACACACCAACCCGACTTAAGAGAACCAAAAAAAGAGTAGTCACGTGAAATACATAAAAATTGAAAATAGAAACAAAACACACGCATAGACACCTACCCACATAAAGTGTCTGTATTTATTTCACAAACAAAAGACATTTTTAAGTTTTAAACATTTTTTTTAAGTTTTAATTTTTTTTTTTTTTTTAAATAACGATCAATCCACACTGCTGATTAAAATATTTAGAGAAGTGTATTTGATTTGTTGACATAATCGATAAATAGTCAAGGTCGCCCTCATTTTCTTATAGAATGATAAATTGCTATCGGCGTTGAAACAAAGTGATATTGTCTCAAAAATGACGGCGACATTGACGCCGAAAACTGGAATAAGGGTGACAATATCACATCTTTTTGTATATGAAAGTTAATTTGTTGTGTTATGCTTGAATAAAAAATACATTATGAAATTAATTATCCGGTATGTTCTGTTAACCGAAATCGAGCGAAATTTAAATCCAGTGGAACGTAGAATTACTATAATTTGCAAATCAGACAAAATTTTGATATTTTTTCTTATCAAACATATTACATATCAAAAAACTTCTTTGATTTTCAATAGCTTGAAGTAATTGTCATGTATATACTATTTACTTTTCTAAGTATGTGGAGTTTTTTCCACTTGAAAATTAGTCTTTTGTCTAAATTATAAATTTTCCTTAAAAAAAATTATAGCAACACTGGCTATTAGGCATAACCACTTTTCAGCGCCATTTATAGGCAGAAAACTTATGGATGCTATTTTTTTAATATATTTTTTACTTTTGCAAAGACTTTTTGGAAAAATTCATGGGAAAATTAGTGAGACAGAAAGCGAGCGTGCCTGTCAAAAATCAACGAACGTTATCAACTTTTTGGTGGCTATAATGTACTTTTTACACTTAAGTGCAAGCTGTCCTAAATACAGTATTTTTTTTTATCACGAAATGTTGTTTTAATGTCTATTATTTATTAACATTTTATTATAAACAATTTTATTTTTATTTATTTTATTAATTAAAAAAACAAATTAAATCATAAATAAAAAGTGGTAAAAACACAGCTGCTTTCAGCATTCAATGCATAAAGTGATTCTTTTATTATTCTTGTGCATATAACACAAACAGCTGTTTACGTACGTACAGTGCTATTAGCTACGCTATAAACGTAAACAAATAAAATTTAACGAAACTTAACGAAATGTTTAATTAAGTAAATACATTATAGTTATACACATTTGATTATATGTATGTAATCACACAGTTATTTAAGCCAGCTTACGCATATTATGATTAGCCCTTAAGGTCACAATTTACAGAAAAATATTATTTTATTTTTTTATATACGTACATACGTATTTTATTACTTAATTTCCTTTATTTGATACATTTGTGTGTAATATAAAAGAACAATGAGTTATAGCCCGAACCTAATGTCCAAAAATCACTGCTGGAAACAAAATTTTAAAAAATTACGATATTTTTCCGAAGTCAAAAACAAAAAAAAAGCTCCGAAAGGGTTAAATAATATGGAGACAAAAAGCAAATAAAAACAAATAAATAAACAACGTAAAACAAAAGAAATTGACAACAAAACACAATAAATAAATAAAAGGATAGTTAAAAAGCAAGAAATTAAATAACAATGTGTAATGCCTATTAGATAGTGGGAGAGAACAATTGATAAAAAAAGAGCTTAAACAATTAAATATTATAAATACTAGTATTTCCTAATTGATTGCTCCATATTTTTTATTTCTTTTTTGTTGTTTTCTTTTTTATAGTTTTTAAATTAATCAATATTAATGTTAAATAATAACAGCACTGTTGGTATGTATTTGTTATTGATGGGTAATGATGAAATCAAAGAGAGAAAACAAAAAAATATTGGCAATTTGTCAAGAAAACACATCTGATTTCTCAATGATAACCCATATAAAATTCTCGCAGCTGTGTGTGTGTGTGTGTGTGTGTGTGTAAACATTGTAAACAATAATAACAACAATAATTAAAAATATAAAACAAAAGAAGAGGTGAATAAACGTTTCGATTTTTTCTACCAATACCTAGGCAATAAATATTTATTGTACGAAAATAAAGAAAAATCGAGTGAAGGAGGGCTATTTAACATATAGGAGAGCCATAAATACAAAAGGGTGTACGCATTTGCATGGAAATGTAAATTTTTTTATTTTGTTGTTGTAGTTATTTAAACTTTCCGTTTACCAACACTACTGAAATGATAAAATTGTTTTGTTTTCAACAATTTTTTTTTTTTTGTAAATTGATTAAATTTAAAAGTTTCAAAGAAATAAATGATTTAAAATATTGTTTTTTATTGTTATTTTATCTAAATATGTATGTATGTATGTATGTATGAACATTTAAAATACCATTATAACAATTTGATTTTGCAAAGATGCCAGATTAATCTTTGTTATACAATATTTACAACACGGCATTATCAAGAAATCAAAAGTTTGTCTTTACGACTACTGCAGTACGTAATTGTATTTCACTTTGTCGTTTCGTGTGTTTTTTTGTTGTGTTTTGGTTGGTTTGAGTACCTATTTTGTAATTTTTTATTTTTGATTACAAAGTTTCTACAAAGTCAACAAGTTCCATTTAAATAAACGTTTTATATTATTTGTTTTCTGTTGTTTTATTAAATCAACAAAAAAACAAAAATTTCCACTTAAAACCATATCTACATGTGTTTGCTTTTCTCTCACCATCATAACATTCTCCGAGTATGTATGAATATAAACAAAAATTTAATCAACAGAAAACAATTAACAAGAATTTACAAAACGGAAAGAGTTCCACACCCAGTAACCAGCCAACCAACCAAACACTCACTCAAAGGAATTAATTGTCAATTAAATTCAATCAAAATGTATTGACGATACACCAACTGATCATATTGTCGGCTTAAAACCAGAACGATTGATGATGTTGCAATAGCAATTACGATAAAAATCGAAAGTGAAAATATTATTTTATTTTAAATTTAATCATTGCAAGATCTTTTTTTTTTAGACTGCTAGGAATATTATGCACGAGGTTGATTCAATAAGTAACTGCTTCTTGTCTGAAAGTATTCTGCCTCCACTCACAGAACTTTTTTCAAATTACAGTTCTTAAAACTATTGGGTGTATAACAAAATAATGCTGAATTCCTAGCAAATATTGGTCGTTTATTGTGACACATTACTACAATGCAATATACATTTTTTTTAAGTATTGGCCATCGTTAGCTACATAGCTAAGCCAAAAGAGCTGTTTTTTTAAGACCAGCCAATCAAGCCAATTTCGGCTTGACACCTTTTTGGTTTCACCAAATACAGGGAATTATCTTAGTGCCATGGATATTGGGTTTTCACGTTGATTCGGTTCTTTGGTCCATACGATTTCTTGCGCTTAGGCTTGTTATAATCAGGGCTGGCAACCCACTGGGTTATCCAATGAAACCCACCCGGCTGGGTTTTTTAATTAAAAGGTCTTAATAGTTTATTTAGAACTAAAATAAGTACAATTTACGTATTGGGAGTACGATTTGATTCGATCAGTTTTTTTAAGCTCAGAAAAGAATATGTATGAGCAAATTTGTCAAAATAATAATTTATCAAATCACTGATTACATCCTTTCCCCGCCTCTGAGCCAATTTCCAAAAGACTTCTCGTCTTTTAAGGCGGTCCAAAGCCGATTTTATATTTTTTGAAAGGAAGTGAATTGGTGACATTATTACAGTAAAACTCATACCTCTATATACGTCCTAGATGGTTTCTGAAAATGTAGGCCGTAAATCGAAATGCCTTAAAACAAGATGAATATGTGTTGCATTTTCTTCCCTTACACTTTTTGTTAAAAAATGGCGAATTCACGGTTTTTTGCCATAGAATGAGGTAATTTGCGCCGTAAAGCGAATGTGTTCCCTAATTAAAACAGGGCGATATAGCGAAATGCCGTATAAAGAGACATGGGTGTATTTTATTCGTCGCAACAATCAATAGTCAGACGGAGCAATGTTCGAAAAATACGGCAGAAGAGGCATTTGATCGTTTCTAATTATTATTTTGAAACTTTTGAGAAGTGAGGCCGGGCGTTGTCATGCAAAAGAATAACTTAATCATATCTGTCCTTATATTTCGGACGTTTTTTTCATAATGCATGACTCAAACGAAGTACATAATCAGAGCAAACTGCAAGCTCTGATTACCGAGTTTTATCAGCACACAGCATCCACCGAAAGTGCAAAATTGCATTATAAATTGTAAAACAACGTAATTGTATTAACAAACAAAACATATTGTCGACTTGAACAAAACTTGGAAGCGGTTATAAAACCCAATGAGGGGTTTAAAAAAAAACAGGGTTTTTGCCAATCCTGGTTATAATGGAACCATTTTCCATCTTCAGTAAGGATTCGATTTAAAAATCACATCTTTTTATAGCCTTTAACCAATGTTTCGAACATACAAAATCATCTTTCAATGTCTCTGGACTTCAACTCGTGTTGTACCCAATTTCCTAGCTTTTACAAACGTTTTGAAATTGCTGCTTAAGTTGCACTCAATAATTTTGCAAGCTTGAGTTTGATAACAGTCTTTGTAGATTAATGCCTACAATTTATAATATTCAGACATTTTGGCTGGTCCGAGAAGACAAAATTACTAATTCTGAACCCCAGAAATCAACTTTAGCACGTTGAAATCGCTGGTACTCACTAAAAATAAGCTTCCGTGAGAAATCGATTTGCTTCAGTTGCTTTTGTTTTTAAAATGCATAATAAACTAAGGATGATTGTCACATTTTCCGACACTCAAAGCAAAAAAATATTTTTCGTTGCACTAAGTGACTAAAAAAGAATAAATATTTACCCTCCAAATGTCCAATGAGTTATTAAAGAGGCAAACCATCTGTGAAAGATACTTAGTTTGTTGCAAATCTCGCATTTTCAAGTTAATCCGTTAGGTAATGTGCCATAATCCTTTTATAGCTCATCGGATCTCGGCCATATACTGGTATCATGATATTGGATATTTAAGGATGTTGTATGCCAATGAAGTATAGTGGTGTCGCTAAATGATAATTACCCGGTGACGAACGTCATAGTGAATCATAATGACAAATACTGACAATGGTAAATAATCGATGACTGACGATGTGTTTTATGTTCATAAAATATGCACTAAAAATCCGAAAATATGCTCTAAAAAATGCTCTTTTTGTTACAGTTCTTTAAAGATCTTTTCAATGTAAACCCGAAGATTGGGCCAATAAAAATCAATTCACTTTTTGTATTTGCATTTTTAGTTAATCTTTTGCCATTTAAATGCACTGAGACTCCGCACTATTTAGTAGTTGATGGCCATAAGCCAGGTCTGGATACATTTCTTTTAAAACTCCAGCTTTGAAGAATAATTTTTCTACATTTGCAATTACTTTGTTACATTTTCGTATTGACCTGTAATACGTTCGAATGAACAGTGCAGTTAATGAGCATTAAATGTAACAAATACATTTATGGTTTGGTGGCTTTTACCATATAATGGTCACAAATATAAATACGAATTGTCAAAAAGTTGTGCAACTGTGAAGTGATTGGTTTTGTCCAAAACTACTTTGAATATAATGAATTTTTGACTTGATGTTTCTTTTTCACAAAGTAGAACATCTTCAATAACATTTACGACATTTGTTTCAGTGGCATCAGTTATTTCATCTACTGGTCTGGTTATTCATCTACGTATGTCATCTAATCATTTTTGGTAGAATTTTTGACATACAAACATATTTTGAACGTTAAACTCTTTTTGATCGCATTATATAGTTTGTTTATTCTTCCAAAAATATTTTAAGATCCTCGCGTATCTTCTGTAAACTGAAATCGATTGAAACTACACACTGCAATAATTTTCAAATATGACAAAAATTTTGTTATATTTTTTTTTTGTTAATTCGCTTAATTAGCTTTAAGATAACTTTTTTGATTATCAAAATTTTAGAATAATTGTCGCAATTAAGTTCTATTTGCCGGTTTATAGAACATACCCGACTGTTAAGCTGTAATAAACTTAATTGAGATAAAGATGGCGCAATAAATTTTAATTGAGAGATAATTAAAAAGACATATGACTTGGTTAGAGTTTAAAACAAACATTTTGTTTCGCTGTAGAACATATTTTAGAGCACAAAAAATCCAAATATGCGCTTACCTGCTCTTTAAACTGAAATATGCAAAAAAAAAGTTTTCAGGAGCACAATATGCACTGACTGACAAATCGATATAAAAATTTATAAAAATTCTTCAAACGAATAAATATCTTACATCTGACTTGATTGGTTGTATCTGAAAAAACATGCAATTACATATTTCTGGTTTTCCTACACATGACTTTTTTTTAGTAATTATCCAAATTTTCATAGATGGCAGAAGTTGATTTTGTCTTGCAGGCATTCGTCGCATTTAGTCGTTTTATAACAGACAATGTCTCTAAATTTCAGCTTTCTTAAGTATGGTGACATTATAATGGTGACTTTATTTGTGTCATTGCCATAAGAATTCATCAAATCAATTTTCAATTTACGATAATTTTATACAAATTTCGATGATTCAATGATGAAAATATCTTAGTGGCAATAACGCTCACCACCGGGTAGTTCTATTTTGTTTTGTATTTGCGGTGTATTTATTGTTTTATCCTAATACTGTGTAGTTACTGCTGTAGTATGTTCTTATAAATGCTTGTAATGAAAGCAAATAACACACTGAACTTGTCGTCGTTGTTCAACATTAAGAAGAGACAACTTGGCACCATTGTTGTGTATCTAATTGCTTGACATAAAGATAAATGTTAATGCAGTGTATGTACTGTATATGATTTTTTTTGTACAGTGATTAACAAAACTAAAGAAATTTAATTAACTGGCTGAACAAATAACATTTGAGTTTTGGTAAAAATAAAATAATTATTAAGTTCCTCGGTGAGACTGATATGCTCTCATAAATGAAAAGATCTACTATATGTTCTCAGTAAATTAAAAGGGGAAATACAATTTAATTGCTTTTAAATTTAATAGCTTGACAACAAAGAAATAAAAGGGTAATATACATGTATATATATATATACATATATTTTTGCACTGAAAACAACAACAATGAAAAAAATGCATTTTTAAAAATATTCCGTCATTTTTTATGACAAAAGCAGCAGGTTTTTTTTTTCATACTTTTACAAATATATTAAATTACAAAATGGTATGAGAAAGAGAAAATATAATAGTTATTTAGAAATCTCTTGTTATAATGAACATACAGACAGACATTCAGTTGGGTGCTATGGTAAGAGGCCCAGCTTGGCCACGTTTTAAATATTAAAAAAACTTAACCCTGCACCAATGATAAAATACATAATTATTGAAAATAAAGCGTTTTGCAATAAAAACTCTTAGGTTTTAAAAATAATTAAAAACAAAGAAAGAGCAATGCTATGTGGGTGCGCTCACGTTTTTCCGTAATTTACTTTTTCATTCATAATTCAACCGCCAATTATGATTAGAATTAAATAATTCCTTATTCAACATTTAAGATCGAATCAGCCAAATTTTAAGTAATTCAGTTTAAATTACCTTGTGAATTACTAAAAAATCAATGTGATCTCTAATTTTTTTATCGTTTTTTTTTTTCATCACCAGCTGCCAAGCATAAAAAAATATCGAAGGAAAAAGTGAAAAAGTGGAGTGATTCCATTTACTATTTTAACCCATGTTTTATTGGTTTTTGATGCGTTTTTTTTGAGTTTTACTAGGTTTTATATCTGCTTCCAAATTTCGTTCAGTTTGACACTATTTTTTGTTTTTTGATAAAATTACGTTCTCTTATTATCTACAAAGCAATTTTGCACTTTAAGTGGGAACAAGGCAGCATTATGTACCATGTGCTACGAAAACACGGGGATCGGAGCAAACTGCAATTGCTTTGTTTGAACCGTGTATTATGAGAAAAACGGTCGGAAAACAAAAATAGTTATGGTTGAACTTTTCTTTTGCATGAAAAAGCTTTGACTCCTTCCCATCGCGAAAGTTGCCAAATAAATGTTAAAAACAATCAACTGCCACACCTGCCGCATTCTTCGAACATTGCTTCTTTTGACTATTGGCTGTTTCTGCGGAAGCAATATCTTTCGGCATGTCACCGAATGAATCACTTCTTTAAAGAAATATAAAATCGGCTTCATAGTTGGATCACTTCTAAAGACGAGAAGTTATTCTGTAACGGGATTCGGAAATTGACTCAAAAATGTGGAAAAGATGTAAACAGTAATTTTCTAAATTTTTATTTTGATAAATTTGTTAATTCATTATAATTTTTGATCTAAATTTAATGGAGCATATTAATTTGAACTCTCAGTACTTAATTATACTTATTTTTATTGTAAATAAACTGCGAATATTTTTAAATAAAAACCCACCAGTGTTATTTTAATTAATTGTAATTAAATCCACCTGGGTTTTTTATTGGGTTAAAAAAATTATTTTACTCGTATATATTTTACAATTTAACAATAAGCAAAAATAACAAAAAGCGGACAAACTGTTAAATTAATAAGAGAAATGTCATGCGAATAGGGTAATTCATATACATAAGTAATTCAAATAGCCGCCAAAGTAATTCGAAGCCTCGTGTGAACGTAGCATAAGATTTGGCAATTGTAATCTCCACAATCGCAATTCATTTATCAATACTTCAAAACTCATTTGGGTAAAATGACGGCGCTGTTTTGTTATTCATGTCACGGATTTTTTGTCTAGATACTGTCTTTAACATAGTAGCACAAAAAATAATCTAGTGGCTAGTAAACCAATAAAAAAAAAAAAAAAATTTTTATATGGGATATTTCGGCTTGCAATAAAATCATTCTTTCGGTAGCGGTGACACATGTGGCATCGATTCATTGATATACGCATCATCAAAAATATGTCAAAATTAAGTTGTAACCATTCCTCGATGGCGCGATACATTCAATGTAAATGCATTTCTAGCTGATCTTTCAAACAAAACAAAAAATAAAAAAAATACCCAATCGCTTCTCTAGACCACATAGCACTCAGTGCTTTAATTCGCACACAAGAGCTTTTCAACAATTACTTCTGGGTTTTAAGAATTTAACGTATTTCTAGCTGATCTTTCGAAAAAAAAATAAAGTTGCCCAATCGTTCCTCTAGACCACATAGCGCTTAGTGCTTTTTTTGCACACAAGATCTTTTCAACAATTACTTCTGAGTTTTAAAAAGCTTATAATGCATCAGTTTTACTTTCTGATGTATCCCGCAGACAAGTAAAAATGGGCTTTATCTGATCTTTATCGTATTGTTCTTGAATGAGTTCAAAGTATTTAAAGCCAAGTGAATAGTTGTCTGGCTTTCATTCATGCACCAGTTGAATCTTGTAAGGCGTAAAGGTCAAACGTTTAAGTAAATTTGCATTGCGTTTATTGTTGATACAGACGCACAAAGCTTGCAGATTAGTGAATTTTATCATCAAAATTCAGTTGAATCAAGGTCCACTTTTTTATTGGAAAATTGTGTTCAGCGACAAAGCTCATTTTTGGTTGAATGAATACGCGAACAAGTAAAATTGCCGTATTTGATGTGAAGAGCAGCCAGCATCATTGGATCGTACTTTTATAAAGACGACGAAGTCAGGAACGTTTATCTAAATGGCGAGCGCCACCTTGCGATTATTAAACATTATTTTTTCAACAAGACGATTGAGAGGCGAGTTCGGTGAACAGTTTATTTCAAGTTTGGAGCCGGGCAATTTGCAGCCTAGATTGTGCTATTCAGTTGAATCTTGTAAGGCGTAAAGGTCAAATGTTTAAGTAAATTTGCAATGCGTTTATTGTTGATACTCTCAGTTGTTAACAAAATCAAAGCTTAAGGCTGTAGTCCATAGCTACCCGTTTTCACTGAACCGAAGCTATCAAACATGCATTGGTTTTGGTGCATTATGTGGTGAACCAGTCGACATATATTTGTCGACCATATACTTAGTAGCGGTCTCAAAAATATGATTATGTTGACTGAAGATAACACGCATTGCACGAAATGTAGACGTAACTGATTCAACATTTTTATGATGAAATTTTAGTATTGTGATATGATTTGCGAGATAAATTGAAATATTTTGTCTCTATAATGTTATTCTAATGTGCCCCTGTTAGAACACACAATTTTTGTTGAAAAACCAGATATAAAATATTTGTTCTTACCATATAATAATTAAATTGAAGAGGGAAGACCTATTTGCTAAGTTTTAAGGAAATAACGAGCTACTACTAGAGCTGCAAAACTATCTATAGTCGGCCCACTCGATAGTTTCGATAGTTTGCAAAAAAACTATCTATAGTCGGCCCACTCGATAGTTTCGATAGTTTGCAAAAAAACTGTCAATACTATCGGATTCTTTTAAGTGCGACTAATGGCAACAATATTAGAATGTAAGTGGAAGGGAAAGAATAATAATAAATATACAGTGTTGAAACAAAGAATAGGGACACTATGCCATAAATTTTATGTATTGAAGTTTTTTGTTGGAAGATTAATTCTTGTATATAGCGAACATAGAAGTACTCCAAAACTAAAGTAATTAATAAGATTCAGTGAAAGAAAACTGCAGAGACTATGGGAAGAAAGCGTAGAATAACTGTCAACTTTAAATTCGTACTTCAAAGTTTAATCTCTTCAAGTCATCAAAAAGGCTTCAAAATGAACTTATTTCCTGTTTTATGTCTCACAATAAGAAAAAAAACTTATAGAAGCTAGAACTATGGTAAGAGTCCTCGAAATGTATCATTTATTTAATAGTTAGAAAAACATGCTATGGTCTGACGAAATGAAGATTACTACCTTGATCAAAAAGTTCCCGGAATAACCCCCGTTGGCGGTCCCATCGTTCTGATTTTTTTTTTTTTTTTTTTGTTAAGTTGGTATATTTGTTGTTGATATTCGCGCTAAATCTTAGCGTCATAGCTACTTAGCTAGCTTAGGTTATTCCGGCCACACGGGGGCTATTTCGGAAACTTTTTTATCAAGGTAATAATTTGTTTGGGTCAAATGCAAAATCGTATGTACGAACGTATTTTAGTTAAAATTCTTACTTTATTTGAGTTTAATAAATATAAATTTAAGAAACTGTTAAACTGTGTCCCTATGTAAGCATAAAAGCTTACAGACGGCTAACAACCTGCGTCGAATATTTTTTTTTTTGTTGCAAATTTGACTTTGACTACATTTAGTGGCCTCCGTATTTACTCTTGGAATTTGACGATAGTATCGAGAGTGAAAAAAAACTATCGGTGTACTATCGATTGTTTTGCAGCGCTAGCTACTACTCAAATATATGTTGCTAAGTAGGCTTACCAATATCTACTCACAATCAATCTATAAATTATTAACGAGCCTTAAACTGACCCGTGAGTTCCATCAACCTACTTCAAATTCAATAAAAATTCGGTAGAATTTACCACAAGGAGCCTATTTACCGAGTTATAAGCTTTTAAAAAAATTATTGCTGATTAGCTGAAAAGCATTTTTTCTTGTTCTATTTAAAATCAATTAGAATTCTTTTATACATAATTAGCGACCTATTTACTAGTGTGGGACTTATAGAATATATTCTATGTGTGTAACCCTTAGCGAATCACTGTTGGAATTTGAAAACAATTTTACATATATTTTATCGTTTTGTGCTCCTATGCCTTAAATTAAATAATTGTATCAAATTATTAAAACGCTCTTAAAATAAAAAAATAAAAAAATATTACATACCGCGTATTTACTTCAATAGTGTCATAACTCAAAAAGCTTGATTTTTTAGTTAAACATCCAAAAATATGCGCGGTGTTATGATCTATGTTGTGTACAAAATTCTTTTTAAATAATAGGAAATTGAAAATTGAAAACAGCTCTCCTGAGAAATTGTTTTTCTTTTGTGGTAAATGAGCGATATGTGCTTTATAAGTAGAAAAATATAAAAATAATTAAATACTAATGTAATTATTAAAAAGCAAAAAAAAAACTTTCATCACGTTTTTGTTCTCCTTTGCTTTAGTCTGGTTTTAAATTACTTGAACTTGAGACATGAACGACAACGACAAAAGTGATTATCAAATTAACACACAAATTTATTATTTTATCGTCACACTTAAATTTTTAAATTAAGAATCGAAAAAAAAGAGGAAAAAGCTCATAATTGCATTTTTATTTTTAAAACGATTTAAGCTTTTCAACAATTGCTCTGTAATTTGCTTAAAAACGTTACAATGTAAGGTAAAAACGTTTAATTATTTCCAAAGGCGAAGGTAAATGTTGAAATAATTTTCTACAAATTCGGAGAAAATATTTTAAAACGTTTCTACAATGTATGGTAAAATGTAAAAAAAAATTAATGTGAGAGAGATTGCTTGAAACAATTATTTCAAAAATGTTGAATAACATTTTTACAAATTGCGGAAATAAGTTTAAATACATTTTTAAAAAGTTGGAGAAATATAATAAAACCATTTCCATAAATTATAGAAAATTATCAATTATCTCAGATGATCATCAATTCGCCATAAAAAAAGGCAGATCTAACCAATCGCATAAATTGGAGAGGAATAACTTTCTAAGCATAATTAACAATAGACTGTCAATCAGTCCCATGCCCGAACTTAAAAGGGAACAATGGAACACAAACGCCCCAGGTTCGACCACCAGCAGAGGACATGACGAAGAAAAAATTTAATTGTGGTTTCGAATGTTTATTAATAATAAAAAAACAAGGCTTCAACTTCCCTCCGGACAACTATAAAAAATAAAAAGTAAAAAGCCCCGCTGACCTTCCCACATACCTCTGGCGATGATGACAAACATCAGACGAATGATCAGGAAATACACGCCACCTACTGGGAAAAAATTACAATGCTAAAGTTAAAGATCACCACCAATTAGCAAGGATCTTCACCATTACACACACAAAAATCATGTGGAGAAAGCTACAGCGGATTTATCATCTACTTAGCTTAAAAATATCAAATTGATTAAAGAAACTGAAACAAAGCAATATATACTTTGTGGAAAGTCAATATGCTCCCAAGAGGAGTGACGGGAAAAAAATGACTCTGGCCTTGTGGCCTTTAAGATTGATTGGATGACTACGACTATATTGGCAATATCTACGTGCTCACTCATACTTTCACATTAATACGAGCAAAATTGGTTCGTTACGTGTTGGCCTAAAAATATTGGGTGATTTTTAAGCAACTTTTTTTTTAGCTCAGTTGTTTTCGTGTATGGTGTTACGGTCAAACATGTTCTGTTTGGTCTATAATTTAACCATGAATCGACCTACAAACGAACAACGCTTACAGATTAGTGAATTTTATCATCAAAATTCAGTTGAATCAAGGTCCACTTTTTTATTGGAAGATTGTCTTCAGCGACAAAGCTCATTTGTGGTTGAATGTATACGCGCCAAGTAAAACTGCCGTATTTGATGTAGGACAGCTAGCACTGTTTGGTGTGGACTATGGGCCGGTGACATCATTGGACCGTACTTTTATAAAGACGACGAAGTCAGGAACGTTTATCTAAATGGCGAGCGCCACCTTGCGATGATTAAACATTTTTTTTTTGCCCAAAATGGAGGAGCTGGACTTGGCTGACATGTGGTTTCAACAAAACGATGCCACATGCCACACGGCACGCTAAATAAAAATCCAATTGAGAGGCGAGTTCGGTTAACAGTTTATTTCACGTTTGGAGCCGTCAATTTGCCACCTAGAGTGTGCTATTTAACGCCTTGAGACAATTTTTTGTGGGGCTATGTTAAGGCTCATGTCTGCAATGGTTGACTGGAAGACAATATTGATGATTTTATTCGTGAGACCGGTCGATATGTTCGAGAGAGTGTGCCAAAATTGGATTCTGCGTATGAACCATTTAAGGCGTAGCCGCGATCAACATTTTCATGACTCAAATAAAGATTTCATACACTTCTCTAAATTTTATGAGTTTTTTTTTAATCAAATTCGAAAGCTCTTAAAAATCACCCGATAAATATCGGCAAAATGAAAACAATGCAATTAAATTCAAATAACGAGAAAACAATTTTACATACGAGGTCAATCTCTTGAGCACGTAGACTGTTTCTGCTATTTGGGTAGCATGCTGGACAAGAGTGTCGGCTCCAAAATAAATAAGTAAACCATTAAACCATTATGAAACTCATCGTATATGTCAACGCGAATGAAGCTGAGAATATTCAATGCAAACGTGAAATCCACTTTGTTGTATGCATGTGGGTCATACAAGTATTTATTGGTAAACAATTGTTTAACCCTGGAAAGTTACTCTTTATTTTACTACATTAAGGTTACTCTTCGTCGAATCGACGAACTATTTTTAAAAAACATTCTAGCGGAATGAGTTTTAAAGCAAAAAATTAACGAAGAAATTGTTAGTTAAGCTTGTTATTGGGTTGTTTTTTACAGTTACACAAGTTTAAATTATGAATAAAAAGATATATATTTTTGATATCAATAAAATGGACTTTGTTGAAGAGAAAATTGATGACATTTCATGCCACAGTTGACGCGTACAAGGCGCATATGCGGCCGTATTTCGCCAATTACTCTTCGAATATTGATTTCCAGGTGTTCAATTGTCTGGTTTATCGACGCAAACAAGTGACTTTACATAACCACAAAGAAAATAATTTAATGGGCTGAAATCACACGATCTTGTTGACCCATCATTTGGATCACTATGTGAATATGCTCTTTCGTCAAAAGTTTCTTTAAATTAATCAAATATAGCGCGCGCTGTGGCATGTGGCTCTGTCCTGTTGGAACCATATGTCAGCAAGATCAATGGCAGCTAATTAAGGTAAGAAAAAAATGCTAATCATGCCTCTGTACTGTTCATTATTGGCAGTAACATTTTGAACGTCATCGATAACCCTCACTCCAAATGCGACAATTCTTCATATTTACGTACCCATTCAACCAAAAATGGGCCTCATTGGAGAACACAATTTTAAATAGAAAGTTAGACGAACAGAACCATTATTTTGGTAAAAAAATTAACAACTTGCAAGCATTGCTATGATGTAATACTACCCATAATGAAATGTCAAACCAAACTGAACAAAAGGCAACTATCAGCTGTTAAATCGGTTGTCAAATAAAACAGTGTTGCCAACTTAAAATTGTGAACCCCTAAAAAACGCCCGATTTTAAAAACTAAAGAAAAAAATAAAATATAAAAATAAATGTTATTTTGCGCTCTCAAAATTCGATCAAATCAAATTGAAAAAATTTCGTCGATGCAACGAACAGTAACCATGCAAGGTTAAGAAAGATCCTTTTTATATATAAGCCAAAAATAATTTCAAGTAAGCAACATTGGTCGGAAACTAATCTAATATACTTTACGTAAACATCCGTACGATATCGAAAAATAGGCTATAGATTGGAAACCACAAGTAGCCTACAGCTTTAGTGGAATGCGAAAAGTTAGACAAAATGTTTTAAATAGAAAGAAGATGTTTTAACGCATTCTTACAAAGTGGAGAGAAAACTGTTGAAGTGTTTGAAAAAACTTCTACAATATGAGTAAAATATTTTAATACTTGTCTACAATGTGAGAGTATTTGTTTTAATAAATACGTTTGAATAAAATTTAAAAAAAAAAAATTAAATAAAATGTTTGCATAAGTTTCTACAAATCGAGGAACATTTTTTCAATACATTTCTAAAAGAAAGTGGGTAAATGATTAAAAACTGTTTTATAAAGTGATGTAAAAAGTTGAAATCAATTTTTTAAAAGTTAAAGAAAATTTCGGAGACCATATCTACTTATTAAAAGATAATGTTTAAATAGAAAGTGTGGAAACATTTTGACAAATAGTAGGACAGATGTTTAAACACTTTTCTACAAATTACAGAAATACGTTTAAATAAAATGTGTAAATATTTAAGAAAATATTTCTACAAATTGAGGGACATTTTTTCTATGCATTTTTACAAAATTTGCCCACCGTAAATTATAATCTTTACACATCTTTCTGGCAATATATGGATTCTGAGCCAATAAAACTGATAAGACCCTTCTAATCTCTCGATTTCTTGCACTTTGGGTTATCATAAGGGATATATTTCTCATCAGCATTAATGATTCATTTCAGGTATGCAATATCAACTACCTACGCTTTATATTGTATCATTTTGCAACTAATGGCCGTATTACGACATTAAAAAATTGTTCTCATTTTAAGCAAAAAAAAAAAAAAAAAAAAACTTCAGCAGAAGTCAGAATATAATATAAGCGGCGTTTCTTTTTTGTTGTTGTTGTTTTTTTAAGCGATAACATTTTGTTTTAATTGCTTTAATAACAGCTTAATGATCTCATTATATTAATTTTTAAATAAGAACCCAATATATTTATACATGCGAGTATACACAAAGAGTATTTAAATAAAACAGTCAAAGCTTAACAGAAAAGGAACAATTGGAAATTTGTGCACAGTATTAAGGGTACAGCTTAAGTGCAAATATACGAAAAAGCTATTAACTTACAAATAAAACTCTTTTAAAAAATGAAAAAAGCAAAATTAATTCCAAAGGCTATTTTCAATCCCTTAATAAAAGTTTATACACGTTATACGTATCTAACCTAAGCATATTTTCTGTAAATCCCTGCTTAGGACATACGGGTATCCACCGGCGGCAAAGTCATCTTTTAAAAATAAAATAAAAAACCAAATTTTAATCGATTAAGTCTATAACTAATACATATCTAGATATGTATGTCGTAGCAATACAAAATACAGTTTAAGTGCGTGTAGCTTCCCTAAGACATAGCGGATTAAAACAAAATTTAAAAGTTTTTCTATTGTTTTGACCGCAACTGTTTTAAGCAACAGAGCCCGCACATTAAAATAAATGTGATAAAATTTTACAAAAAATAAATTAAACACAGAATTATTTCACTTTTTCGTTCTTTTGGTTTTCGAATTTTTTTTGTTTGTTTTTTTTCTGCTGAAGAGGTTGGCAATAAATCAAAATCACCACATTATGACTACCAAAGCAATGACGATACAACAACAACAATAAGAAAATGATAAAATAATTTCACTTTTAGAAATAAAATTTTAACAAAAAAATAAAACGCAGACACCTGCATAATTTTAACCAACAAGAAAAGTTCTTTTTTTCTTACTTGGAAACAAATTAGCAATAGCATTTTTCGCTCATTTTGTAGAAATGTTTTCAAAGATTTTTCCTCACCTTAATTTTTTAAAACAAAAATCAACTAATGTTTCATAATAAACGCTAAAAATTTGCCAAATATCCCGCAGTTTTAGGTTAAGCAGCCAATATGTAAAGACTAATCCTCATATTCATAAAAATTATTTTCTATTATATATATGTACTCTATATATCCATTTATAAATATATATGAATGAAATGAATAAAAAATAATTTTTTTAAATTACAAAAAAATCGTCCTTTTAGTTAATCATATTCATTCACATTCATATATATTTATAAATGGAAAACCGAGTACAAAGTCAGCATTTTTAGGTTAAATGTGCTATAAATTAATAACTAAAAGGACGATTTTTTGTAATTTAAAATAATTATTTTTTATTCATTGTACTATAAAAATATTTATATAGAATAGAAATAACACAACAAAGTCAAAAAAATTTAATATAAAAACATGATGCCACTCCAAGTACTCAGTTATGCAGGGTTCTTTAGTGCAATTATAAAGTTGCAATTTTAGTATGGTATCCATAATCCTTTGTTTTTAATGACATTTTTAATGCGCTTTGGCATACTTTCAACCAAGTTCCAAAGTTCCTCAATATTGGTAGGCGCTCTATTATGTTTTCCCAATAGTCTTTTTAGTATGGACCACAAATTTTCTATCGGATTTAGATCCGGGCTCTGCGCTGGCCATTTAATTACCTAAAATTTTTGTTCATACAACCATTTTTGGACAATTTTGGCCGTGTGTTTAGGGTCTCCGTCCTGCTGAAAAATGACTTCGTCCTCCGGATAGGCGCTGCGGTCAACGAAATCGGGTAAATGCGTTTTCAGTCTTCCTTCTTCATTACACCATCAATCTTTACTATTGGACCCAAGTGCCACCAGGTGAAACAGCCAAAAATCATCAAGCTACTTCCGCCGTGTTTAACAGTTTGTTTTACATGATGCTTTTGAATGGACTCATGAGGTCTGCTCCAAAAATATTCTTTACCATTAGATTGGAGTCGATTGACTTTTGTCTCGTCAGACCAAATAACTCGCTTCCAATCATCAATGGTCCAATGCTCATGTGTTTTGCAGAATTCCAAATGTGCTTTTATGTTTTTATCTGAAAGGGCTTGCTTTTTCTTTTTAACACTTGCAACTAAACCGATTCTGTGAAGTGCTCTACGAGCTGTCCACTCACTGACGTCTTTAGTTATGGTAATAGCAGCCTGTTTAGGTGTTTTTATGGAATTTTTTTTCATTTCTCGGACCATTAGACGCGCGTCTGAAGCCTTCAGTAACCGAGGGCGACCTCCAACATTCGTTTTAGGAGCTGCATTTCGCTTTTTTTGAACTTTAATCACTGAACGTTGACTCAAATTAACCTTTTTTGCGATTACTCTAGATGAATATCCACTTTCAGTCAAAGATACTATAGTATTTTCGACGTCAATATGAATTTTCTTCATTTTGGTTCTATTTTGCTCTATAAAGCCGCTTTTACTGATAAAAGTTAACAATGATAGGAATTAACAAAAGTAGATCACCAACGCATGCGCATCGCGTATTATTTACTATTTTCAGTATGTGATTCCCCACTTTTATTATTCATATCGAAAACGTGCAAAACTGAGTACTTAGAGTTGCCTTATGTTCTTCAATTGAATTTTTTTTAATTTTGTTGTGTTATTACTATTCTAAATACATATTTTTATCCTAAAATAAATAAAAAATAATTATTTCAAATTACAAAAGAATCGTCCTTTTGGTTATTATAAATAAATTGCACATTTAACTAAAAAATGCTGATTTTGTACTCGGTTTTGCTCCCCAGTGTATATATATATATACAGTGGCACAGAAAAGTCTAAATACCGCCTTACTTCTTTAAATATTGGAAAATTTTAAAATGATTTATGTAAGAAATTAGTGTAAAGCCATACAATTTTAAGAATAAAGGATAAAATTTTCTACTTTGTTGATAATCTGAATTTATTTGTTACACAAATACGAAAAATCCAATATAGGGACACAGAAAAGTCTACATACTAGTAAATTAGTATGCCAATAGTTGCAACCAGGCATGATAAGCAGTGCTACCAACTACTTTCAACTCATAAAAATATACAGTTATTTCTATAATCTTGAATATTTGTTTAACAAAGCTATTAGTTTTGCAAACATGAGTGAAAAGGGAAAGGGAACCTCTTTGGAACTACGAATGCTTATTGCCAAATACCATAATGATGGAAAATCTCTACGGGAAATTGGTGAATTAGTTGGACGGTCGAAAGCAGCTATACAAACAATAATAAGAAATTATAAAGAGACTAATTGCCTTGAAAGTAAAGCAAGGAGCGGCCGTCCACCTAAAGTAACATCCCGTATAAAACGACAAATTCTTTGGGAAATTAAAAAAAAATCCAAGAAACATTGCAGTAGAAATTGCAAAACACTTAGAAACAAATGATATTGTTAAAATTCACCCAGAAACAGTGAGAAGTGTACTGAGGAATTTCGGGTTTTATAGTCGTGTGCCTAGGAAAAAGCCATACACCAGCGACATCAACAAAACAAAACGTATAGAATTTGCCAATGCTTACATTGAAAACGAAAACTCTTTCTGGCGACGAAAGCAAGTTCAATCTATTCGGAAGTGAAGGCAGACAGAATGTTTGGCGTAAAAAAAATGATGAACTATCACAAAAAAAATTTACTACCAACCGTGAAACATGGTGGTGGTAATGTCATGGTCTGGGGTTGCATGTCAGCGGCGGGCGTGGGTAATTTAGTATTTATAGAGACTACTATGAACCGATTTGTTTATTTAAATCTCCTTAAAGACAATTTGAAGCAGTCTGCTGAAAAACTGGGGCTTAATATTGGCTGGTATTTCCAACAAGACAGCGACCCCAAGCATACTGCTGGGGTTGTAAGAGAGTGGCTGTTATATAATATGCTCCACCAACAGCATTCTCCACCTCAATCACCCGATTTAAATCCGATCGAGCATTTATGGGATGAATTAGGCCACAGGGTTCAAAAAAGGAATATAAAAAATAAACAGGATCTCAAGAATGCTCTAACTGAAGAATGGAATCGAATTCCGAGAAAAGTTACAGAAAATTTGGCAGTTTTAGCTCATAAAGGTGGACCCACCAAGTATTAACTAAAGTGAAGGAATTAGAATTAAAATATGAAATACTGTTATTTGTTATATAGTATGTAGACTTTTCTGCGTGTTGATTTTGAACTTTTTTTATTTTTTTTATTTTTTTTAATAAATGAATTGAATTCTAAATTTTTTATTAATTATTATTAGACGTGCATATTATTAGTTTATTTAATATAAAACAAATTTCTGGTGGTTCCTTACATTATTCAAAATTGAAATAACTTAGGGGGTATTTAGACTTTTCTGTGTCACTGTATATATCTTTATGAATATGAGGGTAATCCTACAGAATAAGGCACAGTTCGTTACTTTATTTAAGGTTATATTCGGTTTATAAAAGGTTTACAAAACAAATTTGCGTACAAGCTATGCTCTATAAATCGAAAATATTTTTATGAATATATGGTTAAGCCTACAGAATAAGGTTCAGTTCGTTACTTTATTTAAGTTTATTTTTGGCCAAATTAATCTCTTTTTTTCTATTTTTGTTTATTTCGATATTTTAATTATCTTTTAAACAAAAATATTTTTTTCTTTATGAATTAATTACAAAACAAACAAATTTTAATTCCTCTATTGACACTTGAATAACCAGCAAATATCGTTGAAAATATTTCTTCTTTAAATGGATTTGTTTACATTCATTAATAAACATATGTAAACAACAAACACTATTAGAGAGTCAATTATATATGTATTACTCTCTCTCTCTCCTTTACACTTCACCATTTTTTTTTTATTTCCTTTTCAATTTTATTTTGCAAATTAAACAATTAAAGGGATTACAGTTAGTCAAGCACAACTATTTGTGGTACGCTACACTATACCGCTGCATAATACTGCCTACATAAGCGCTTGTGTAAAATTGTTTACTTATTTTTATTTTTTTTTTGAGCGGGAATGTTAAGGGGGAAAAAAACGTGTAGTGCATCTATCATCGTGTCGTCGTCCCGTGGTATGTCGGGATCAGTTCTTTAGCATACAGACTAAAAAACCCCGTTATTTTTTGGGAGTATATAACCACCTCATTACCACCGTATTAAGCATTATCCCGAGGTGACTCTCCTAAAAGCTTCTAGGCCCTCGTACTATATTTACCAGCGTTTAGGTCTCCTGTTTATTTTCATCTTTCTGGGGCTACATCCAGGTCGCGTTTCTTCTTCTTTAGGATATGTTTGCTATATCGTTGTTCGGCTTTTCAAGTTTTCTCGTTCTTCACCATTTTCTCGACTATCTCAAGTGATACTTCACCCAGTACGAGTACTTGTTTCAACTCTTGACTATTTTGCCCCAAGCGAATGCAATGAAATAGGATGTGTTCAGCATAGTCTATTCATTCGTCTTCATAAATGCAGTAAGGCGTGGGGCATTTCTGCATTCTGTGTAGGCATTTTCGAATGTACCCATGTCCACTTAACGGTTGGCTGACATAATTTGTAACGTCACCCGTTTGCTCCATCAACCATTTGGTAACATTTTGAATACGTTTCGTTGTCTGCTCGTTTGCCGAATGACTTTGCCAGTCTGCAATTGTCTGCTGTCTTGCTGCTTTTTTCGATGAAACATCGAGTCTATAATTTTCCTTTAGTTTCCATATTGTATTGCACTCCCGCGCTTGCTGGTACATCGGGATGAAGGACAGTGGCCGCTAGTACATTTCTGTACGTTGGACACTAATACCGCTATCCGCTGCTCCACCAAAAGGGTTTTTGCATGCTGCCGGTTACTAAGAGTTGCAGCCCATATTTCGCTCTTGGTTAGTAAAATGCTGTGCCGGTGTGCTATGGTAAGTAAGACACCCGCCTACCAACCAGAAGGTCGTCGGTTTAATACCAGGCCAGACCATCTTAAAAAAAAGAAAAAAGTTTTTCGACAGCGGTATCACACCTTTCAATGGGTTTAAAAAATAGAATCGGGTGCAGCTCATTGACTGAGAGAAGTCCCCATGTTCCTTCATGGAATGTTATGAGAATTAATATATATATAGTAAAATGCTATTGCTGGCTTCCATCAACAGCCTTACATGTCAGAGGACCTCCTTGTTGGTTTTTCTGCCAGCTCATTGACTGAATGAAATGTTATGTGAATTAATATTATTACTTCTTCCCTAAGGATATCGGGAAAGTATTTGACTATTCGCAAATTGAATTCTGTTGGATTTTCCTTGGCCTTCTTCCCTGGAAGATATGAATGCAGAAGGCATACAATTTGCACAGGTTCTGGTAACCCAGTCTTGTCAGACGGATCCAAAACGGCATTCGGTATTGGGCTGATATTTTTTCCGAGTCTGCTAACTTTGTGAAATTTTTTTGATTACCGAAGACCTTTTGGTATTTTGCAGGCGGAAATTTTGGCAATAATGCAGGTGTGCAATTTGCTGAGTCAGGCCGCCAGCAGGACCCTGCTGTCGCCTAGTAGCAACTCGGCTATAGTGATTGGAAATAAAAGGGGTGATGAAATTGCTAGGAGAGCCTTTAACACCTCCTACTCTGGCAATTGCTGTCTTATTGCAGTCGTCAAAGGGGGAAGACTGCAGTTTCTTCTGTAGGAGGGAGCAGAACTAGTGGAGTTCTACCTCTTCGTGTGCTATCTCGAGCACACTGTGGCCTCGCTATGACAGTGGCGTGACAATGGATTTCTGAGGATCCACTGCCACCCTATTTCCAAACTCTTAGCGGTGTACGCGTATCATTGGACGATTGGAACACAAGTGGAGGAAATAGGTTTGCCCTTTTATCTTCATTGCAGAAAGCTACAGGAATACTTTTGAGAGGGAGACAATCTTTCACTTTCTCTGTGTATGTTTAGGACTTTCTTTAATAGTTAGGCGAAATGCGCAAGCCTAAATCCACTTGATTTTCCCTATTATGTAAACAGCTCTGGGTGGCTGTAATTCCCGTTTCCCGTTTTCCTTGGGATGGTTGATTTGGTTTCATAACAATATTTTGTGGCTAATTGTAGTTGATCTCGTCTTCTGTTAACTAGCCAACGCCAACTAACCTAACTACCTAGTATTGTTTTTATTAATCATGATAAGTTAACATTATTGTGTTCATGCCAGAACTTTAATGTTGCTATGCTTGACGCGCTTATTAAGTTCGATCTGTTAAATTTGGAATGTAATTCTAAGTCCATTGTTATATTTAAAAGCAGATGTTACACTTTAGTTTTTAAGCTTTATGAACTTTATTAAAAACTCAACATAGCTTTGAAATATGTGTAGAACGAATACGGCAAAAGAAACAAATTAAAAAAGGGGGAAAAAATGTATAGTAAAAATGACTACAATAACAATAACTACAATAACAATGCCACCAATGATTGTCATAATACTCGCTATTTCTATGCCTAAATGAAGTCATGCATATTCAATTGAAAATCAATTATAATTTCCACCAGCAACAACAACAATAACAACAATGAGAAACGGAATAAAAATATAAATGAATTGTTTGTAATCATTGTATTCGATATGACAACAATAACACCAACAACAACAAATAGCAACATATAACAACAAATAAAATGCGAATAGTAAAATGTGAAATAGCCAAACAAATAATAAATTAATGCAAATTAAAGCTTAAATAATAATTTTATTTCTGTTTATTTTTTATTATTATTTATTTAAAAAGGAATTAGGCCTTAGAGAAAAAAACCTCGATTGACGCAATATTGTTTTTTATTTAATTTTATTAAATGCTATTAAAAATTTCTAACAAATTTTTATTAAATTTTCTATGTTTTTATTAAATCATAAAAACTGTTTCAATTTAAATAAAAATATCAAAAACGATTAGGAGAAAACTCTTATTAAATATATATTTGTTTTTTTTTTATAAGAAGTCATTTAATTAATAAATCATTTTATTTTTAATATCAAATTAACATTTATAAAAAACATTTACAAAAAAAAAACTCATAAAAAATATATTAAATTTAAAACTTTATTATTACGTATGTATATATTGTATGTTTGTTAGTTGAAATTCATTAAAAACGCATAAGCTTATCAGCTTAGAATATGTTTAAGTACAATTTGACGTTTATTATATCTTAGGATTTGATACATTTAGAAATTCGTTTAACAACCCTTTAACGTCCCATTAAAATCTATTTAACAACACATACACCAACAAAAAAGCGGTGTATTCTTTAACAAGGAATCGTTGATTACACTATGTAACAAGCAAAAATACCTTGAATAAGTTTTTTCTAAGAAATTGTTTTTTCTAAAATGTGAGACTTTTAAAGAGACTGCGTCATACATCTTATGTTAACTTTGAAATGACGTATTTGATTTCGTTAAGCCATATGTTAAAAAATTCCAAATTATACCAGCTTTAAGTCATTCTAATATAATTTTTTAATATAATCCGTATTTTTGGAGTTATTGAGAATAAAATAATATGTTTTTTTTAATTATGATATTATTTCGATAACTAGAAATTCACAAAAAATAGAAAACATCAAATATTTACCAGTTTCACTATTTATACATAAAGCTGAATACAATAGAAATAAAATAAACCATAATTCATGAAAATCGATTAATGAATACATATCTTATTCCCAATAAAGTGAAAGTAACTAGTTTTGAAAAAAAAAAAAACCTTTTTTGCTGTAATTGCAGATAATTCCACTTTGCGTATGGTGGTATCTATGAATTTTGAAAAAAAAAAATCGCTTATACGACACCCATTACACACAATTACCATAGCGCATCAAAAAAATGTAGTGGTTATCGAGGCTCAGAAAATTGTTTTCCATTTGTTGCATAGTGTTATCTATTACCGTTCGTTTTTTAAGGCATGCACGAGGAAATGATAACAATTGTTTACTCAAAATGTATATGCTTTTGGCAGACCCAAAAGACTACACGAACATCCTTGGCATTGATTAACATGGTAATAGTTAGTTAGTACAAAAAAAATAAAGAAAAAAACCTCCCTAACCCTTCTCGCATACCTCTGGCGATGATGACAAACATCAGATGAATGATCAAGAAAAACACGCCATCTACTGGGAAAAAATTACAATGCTAAAGTAAAGATCACCACCAATTAGCAAGGAGCTTCACCACTACACAAAAAAATCATATGGAGAAAGCTACAGCGGATTGATCATCTACTTAGCTTAAAAATATCAAATTGATTAAAGAAACTGAAACATAGCAATAGATACTTTGTGAAAAGCCAATATGCTTCCTAGAGGAGTGGCGGAGAAAAAAAAACGTCCCATTAAAATCTATTTAACAACACATACACCGACAAAAAAGCGTTTTTTTTAACAAAAAATCGTTTCATTACACTATGCAACAAGCAAAAATACCTTGGATAAGATTCTATGGATAGGTTTTTTCTAAGAATTTTTTTTCTAAAATGGGAGACTTTTGAAGAGGCTGCTTCATATATCTTATGATAACTTTGGAATGACTTATTCGATTTCGTTAAGCCATATGTTAAAAGATTCCAAATTATACCAGCTTTACAAACTTTATAAGCTTTACCACTTGACAAAAAAAAAAAAAAAAAAATCTTATGGAGGAAGCTACAGCGGATTAATCATCTACTTAGCTTGAAATATCAAATTGATTAAAGAAACTGAAACAAAGCATTACATGCTTTGTGGAAAGCCAATATGCTCCTTAGAGGAGTGAGGGAGAAAAAAAAAATTAGTTAGTTTAGTACTTTCAAGACTTTTGTATAAGCGGTACTTTTTTTGACCGAAAAAGCTTTTTATTTCCTTTTAAGCTCCATGCATTTAGTCTAACATTTCGTTATTTTTCTTTTCGTCTTTTCCAAATAATAAAGGCCCTACAAATAGACGTTTATTTTAATGCTGAGGAATTTATTTCATTCAAATATATTATCAGCCAGCCATTTATTATTATTAGTTCCAGAAAAATTTTTTTCTTATATTTGAAACGCACTTTATTAAACCAATACTATGTACCGTTTTGATCGTTAACCATTTGTCATTTTTGAGGTAAAGTTATTATACTACCATCAGAATAGAACTTCTGGGATTTTCTGAGCGAAAAACTGAATCAGTGCATTTTGCAAGCCTCTGAGGAATATGTGTATATTTACACCTTTAAGAGAGTTATGCAGAGATCGAAAGAACTGATAATCTGTAGGTGCAAGGTCATGCCTATTATGTGGATGTATCAAAACTTTCCAGCTTAACTTTCTGCCGGGTCATTAAAGATGTATGTGCTCCGGCGTTGTCATGATGGATCATATCACCTTTTCTGGTGATCAATTTTGGCTGTTTTAATTGAATTGCTTTCTTCAATCTAATTAATTGTTGGCAGTAGATATCAGTATCAATCGTTTGAACCTTTCAATCCTATATACACAGCATTACCTTACTTGGCGTCAATAGTGGCCACTATCTGCGAATCTTCACCTTTTTTCGTCCATTATCTGTCTTGCACATTATTGTCGTATGTGATCCGTTTTTCAACGCCCGTAATCATTTGCTTCAGAAATGGCTGAATTTTGTTCAGCTTTAACAGTCGTAATTGGAAATTCGTTCCATTAAGTTTGCCACTGTTAATGCATGTGGCACCCATACATCGTGCTTGTTTGTGTATCTATCTTTCTTTAAATGCTTGACAACTGTTTGCTGATGAATGCCTAGTTCTCTAGCAACTTCTACGTTGCTTATCTGTTGGCCTTTCTCAATTTTTTCCATGATTTCATCGACTTTTCTAGTGATTGGTCGACCAGAGCGAGGTGAGTCTTTAACATCAAAAAATCAGATCGAGTACTGCTATTTTCACTGTTTTTTTTTTCTAGCTTCAGCATCGCCTCCGTAAACTTTACAAATTTGTTCAGCAGCTTGCGACTCATTCTAAGCTTTTCTACAATATAAAAGAAAAGCTAAATATGACGTAAATGTTCCGAATTTTCACTCATTTTTAAACGCCTATAAAATTTTTCAGGATAATGTGATTTTAATAATGTCTTCTAATAAAGTCAAGCTTAAAATTTCACTTTCTAAACAAACTATAGTGTTGCCTGATGCAATAAACGTTACCAGAGATATTACATTTTAGAGCCATTTACCGATAATTTCTAACCGAACTTATTCGAATAACCAATATTTAAACAAGGAAACTAGGATCTAAGTCTCAATAGTATGTATGTTGCATAAGGTAGTAGTTTTAGATAAATTTATAGATATCTGCCATAATGATTATACAGATGTGCAAGCGAGCATTGTGCACTAGCTTGCACTCTGACAACTCAACTAGCACTTCGTTTAAGGTGTCATCCATCAAACGTATAGCCTTTTCTTATCCAAATATTAACGGTTTAATTGAAATCGTTCAATAGCATTCTAAAGATTTTATAGACTTTTTCTGGTATGACTATTTCTTTGTATATATATATCACAGCTACAGACCACAACAAAGGTCCTCATATAAACTTATGTGTATTATTCTCAAAAATTGTCGTCGATAGTCTGCTGTAGTCTATGTGTGTAATGCTTAATTGTAATGTTGAATTTTGAGAAAATCATTTCTATTCCAGATCAACCTAAAACAACGTTTTGTGATTTAGTAAGGACTTAACACCAAGTAATTTTTCCGGTTTTGACGACGCATTAAGAAGTGAAGTTGGTTGCAAAACAACTGTCATTTCCTTAAAGTAATGACACTTCAGCTACTTTCTTGCCAATTGAGTGATTGTTTTTCGTTTAATCGATAGAATATTTTCCATAACAAAGTTTTTAGCTTTAAATGTTGGTATACGTTTTTAGTTGTTTTCTCGTAGTTGTAACACTGCTACCCACTTAAGCCTATTCGTCCCTAATAGGCTCATTAACCTTGTCCCATATATCGCCAGTTGCTCTAGATGTACTCCTTTCATTTTTGATCGTGGGCGGCTATTGTTCTTTTGTATCCTGTAGACAACCTTAACCTTTTGATTGCTTTGTAAGGCTTATCCCAGTTAGTCTGCAATTTGGAAGATAATCCTTCCTTTCGTTGTGGGCTCTATAGTGGAACCAGTTGTCCCTCATGGCAGCCCTCAGTATATGCTGCTCTATCATATCTGGCTTTCATCCCATTCCGTGTGCCCTAATTCATGAGGTGCTTTTGAGCCTTTTTGGAAAGAGTCCTGTTGCTTCCAACGTTCTCTGACCTTGGCTGCAATACATTTAGTGCAGTTCGCTATCCATTCGGCGGCAGCTTGCTGGCATCAAATCCAATAAAAAGGCTGTTTCAAATTTTCTACAGCCCTTGCCACGCTAGTATGTCCTCCGCTAGGTCCCTTATGAATCTGATTTAAAAAGGAAGAAGCCACTAGTAGACTGGAAGCCGTTTTGCCTCTGCACTTCCCAGCTTCGATATAAGCACCCACCAATCAGCTCCACACTATCGCATTGAGCCAAATAAACCTTTATTAAGGGGTCATCTGCTGATATTTCTTTGCGGGTAGGCCGCCTGTTTTTTCCTTAGTCGTTATAATCTTTGCAGGATAGGGTGTTTTCTCTGAGACGCTGACCAGTCCTCGTTTGCCTCTTTGCTGTATATTGATAATGGTCTCTTTGGTCTTATCACCTATTTGATTGGTGCCTGATTGGCAGCCAACTTCACTTTTCTCTTCCGGTAATCAGATTCACTGTTACACAGAAATTTTTTTATGTCACGACCTTCACGATGCTCATTTCGCATAAGGCCATCCTCATATTTATTACGGCGTTTATTTGTCTGGTCTCTGTTGTGTGTGTTCTTCAACCCATATTATATGGCTTTCCTCTATTGATAAAGCGATAGTTAAGAAAAGTTTCTGGTTTTCCATAGGCAGTGTTTTCCTATTTGTCATATCTCTATGGTGCCGTAAATCTTGCACTTGTGAGCGGCGCCCTACAATGTCTTTGAAAATGCGAGCTTGGCATCTCACCTTTTCCATATGCTTCTTTTCAGCTAAAAGCAGTTCCACCACCTCTTTAATAGCGTTAATAAAATCTTATTTTTTAGTTATAGTTTTCATGCCATACGCTTTGTGTAGCTGCGGCTTAAAACTTTCTCGAGCGGTGTCTTCTGCGAGTACGAACGCCACGGTCTCAGCAAAGGTTGCCTTATGTGTAGCACACACCGCATACTTAATATCAGAGTCCCTTATGACGTTAATGTATGCTACGGCCTTAATTTGCTCTACTAGCGAGTGGTTTTTACCTGGATAACTAAGCTGCACCAACCTCTCTATTTTCATTCCAAAAGCTTAAAGCAACTGATTAGATTTTTGCGTTTGGTCTTTATTGTTCGAGGTTGAATTTAACAATCAGCTGTTTATTTTATTGCTGTAGTTTTAAATACAATTATGCAGCTGAATACACAGCAGCGATTGTAGCCTACTTCATTTGTAATCGTGTAGTTATGCAACCTGTTCAGTAGCAATGTTGTACTAAAAGTGACTGCGTTAAAACTGCACATTTTACTGAATTTTAGAATTAGTTTTTACAGTTTTTACAAATTTATTGTTGTAAAGTTAAAAAAACAAAAAAAAAAACAGACGACAACATTTAAAAAATCTTCATTTTCTTCTGTTAAATGATATCTATCCTTTATTAATGGGTGTTTTTTATGGAGGTATAGAACTTTACGTTGCAATAAAACAACGATGGATTACTCGATTGACATAAATTTTATTTATCCGAAAGATAATCTTTTGGCATGACATTTTAAATATGATTTCTGGCATATGACCGTCACGGCTGGCGCGGATGTAGTCCAATCTGGACGTCCAATTTACCACATAGTCCAATAACTTTACATAGCTCCACAGAAAGTAGTCTAGCGGTGTTAAATCACAAGATCTTGGAGGCCAATTCACAGGTCAAAACGTGAAATTAGGCGGTCACCAAACGTGTCTTTTAATAAATCTATTATGGCTCGAGCTGTGTGACATGATGCGCCATCTCCTGGACATCATGGTTATTCAATTCAGGAATGAAAAAGTTAGTAATCATGGCTCTATACCGATCACCATTGACTGTAACGTTCTGGCCACCATCGTTTTTGAAGAAGTACGGACCAATGATTCCACCAGCCCATAAAGCGCACCAAACAGTCAGTTTTTCTGGATGTAACGGTGTTTCCATATACACTTGAAGATAACCTTCACTCCAAATGCGGCAGTTTTGTTTTTTGACGTAGCCATTCAACCAGAAGTGCGCTTCATCGCTAAACAAAATTCGCTTATGAAAATTGAAAAAAAAGATTCACTTATGAAAAACTAAAATTGCACTATTTGCAAGCGTTCTTCCGGCGTGAGTCTATACATGATGACTTCCCAAACCAAACTGAGAATAAGTCACTTGACAGCTGGTAAATCGGTCGCCATCTTGAAAAGTAATGCCAACTTAAAGTTCTATACCTCTATAAAAAACACGCTTTACAGAGGAAGCAAACCTGATTATTAAGAGTTGCCAAATTTGTTGTCTTTTTTTACAAAGCTTTAGAAAAATCTTAGTTTTAAAATATAGAGCAATGAAGTGAGACATATTTTAAGTCACTATTTCGTTTCCTTGTCACTATTGCGACTTTTTGATTCGTGTGGTGAGAAACGTCATTATCATTTCAAGGGTGTGTGCCGTTGGTTTTTGAAAAATATTTTCTATTCAGTCACAGCACGATTATGTTATTGATTATTATTTAAAAATAATGTTTTTTAATCTTATCAATTTTTTAAGTGTTTATTCATTTTTTTACAGTATTTTTGTTATAAAAAATAGTCAAGAAGTATTTTTTGTAGCTTTTACAAGAGGCTGTAGTTTTCCTTGACGCGTAGTAAGTCGTTATTGACCAAAAATTATTTTAAAATGTTTTTTAGAGCAAAACTTATTGTGTTTTAAATTTAAACTTTATTTAAACAAAAAGTTAGAAAACAAATGCAGTTGAAAAATTGTGCCGGTTTTTCTGTAAGAACTACTTAGAATAGAAATATATATAGAATTTTTACATTAAAACTTGTCTACTTTTTGATTTGATAAATCGGGCTCGGCTATAGGCGGTTTATTTTGTGTAGGACTGTTAACTACTGGCACTGGCTTAACATTAGAAACTTTATTATCCTTGTTGGGTATGGTTATATCCAAACTATCCGTTTTCTTCATATACAAGTAACCGCCGCCCATTAAACCCACCAATGACAAGGTGATAAGAGTCCAACGTAAACCCGCATTGAAACGTAGGCCCCTAGAGAAAAAACTAATTAGTGGAAATATTTAAACAACATTTTCGTAAGAACTTACAAGAATAGAGTGTATTTGAGCATATTAACATAAGTTTTGTTTAAAGCTGCTCCTTCCTCTACCCAAAATAGGGGCAATACCACTTTTGGTATTTTGCTTACTTGTTCGATTTGTTCGACAGGCTCCAAATCCATGCTAAATTGTAAACGTTTGCCAGCTCTTAAGGGAGTACCAGATATCTGTAAGAAAATATTTTGATCTTCAATAATTGTTATCGTTATTTATTTAAAATATTTCTTCTCTACCCGAACTTTTATTTATAATCTATAGGTGATTTGCTTTGGAATTTTTTTTATTTAATTGTTTAGTGTATCGAACATTTTTTAATAGGGTTATCGACAATTTGTATTGAATGTAATTTTATCGATTTCTTCTTTTTTTAAGAGAAATAGCATCAAAATATTTATTGAAAATTGTTTGTAAAATTTGTGAAATGTTATAGAAAATTTCTTTAATAATTCCTTAAAGTTATCGAAAATTGTTTTTGAAAAGCTTCTATTAAATTTTTTACTGTCATGGATAATTTTTGATATTTTTGTAATGATGTTTTCGATAATTTGTATAGTATTTTCCTAATGTTATCGAAGATTTCTATACGTGTTTTATTGCTATTGAAAATTTTATACAATTTGTTATGGATGAAATAGAGAACTTTAATATTTTTTCGTGTCTTTTACTGTTATCGAAATTTTTTATAAATTACATTTTTGTATTAACCATTTTTATAGCGGAATTTTGATTTTTACCGAAAAAATTTAATGTAACCTTCTGTTATCGAAACTTTCTTGATTTTTTTTTTTTTTGATCCTATCAAACAGAACAGAACTATTTTTTTTGTATTTATTGTATTTCTAGAATATTATCTTAGTTATCGAAAACTTTTATATTTTCTTTGCTTGTATCTAAATATTTTATAGACATTTTGTTAAGAAACATTTTTGAAAAAGTTTTTTATTATTGAAATTTTTTAAAAAGATTTTTGTTATCGAAAATTCCTTGCCAAATTTTGATTATCAAAAATTTCTTCTAAAGTTTTTTGTTATTGAATATTTTTATACAACTACTTCACTGTTATCGAAAATTCCCACAACAAGATTTTTGTTATCGAAAAGTCCCTAAAATTTTTTATTATCAAAAATTCATTCTAATAGATTTTGTTATCGAACTTTTTTACACAAATATTTTACTATTATCGAAAATTTTTTTAAGAAGTTTTCTGTTATCGAAAGCGCTCCTACAAAAAGATTTTTGTTATCTAAAATTTCTTAAAAAATTATTATTAAAAATTCTGAATAATACGAATACTGTTATCAAAAATTAAAAAAAAAAACTTTTTCCTATCGAACAGATGTTTAGATCTTACCAGTTCAAAATCTATATAAATGGCATGATCATGTTCGTTCGGGTTTAAACCATTCACACCCTCCAACAATTTTGGATCAGCTTTATAGAAATGTGGCAATGATGCCAATAGTGGTGCACCAGTACAGGGCTGTAAACTCATAGTACCCATAGGCGGGCAGGTATCTAAATCTTCTGGATCATCACAGAAACAATGTAACTCTGGGGTATTCTAATAAACGAAAAAAATTCGATTTTTATTAACACATTACTTGTAATTCTATACTTACCCTGATATCGCCAAAATCCAAAGTAAAAAAGCTGGCCGGTAAACCACCATAAGTAGATTTCCTGACATAATGGGCACCTAAAGATCTACACAGATCCGGTGTGAAAGCCCATAAACCCTCGTCTTTATGTAAAAACGGTGGAAATACTGTAGAATCGGTGCCTATAAATTGATTGCAAGCATCTCCGGGCCAAACGTCCAGTTCAGGTTCATCTTGGAATTGAATTATTTTACCCATTTTATGGATATTTTTTACACCACGACAAGCGGTGAATTTGCCCGCATCTGAATTGTTGGCCTTAAAATAATATTAAAAAACAGGTTAAACAACTGTAACTTCTAATTAAAGGAAAAGTTGGAGGGAGACGTCCGCAAAACAACTCACCACTTGCATAAAAGAAAAGAGAAAATGTGTATCATTAACCTGTTTAGCCTGTTTTACTTCACCCGTATAAAAGGCTGTACACAAGGCCTTCGAAGCAAACTCTTCCGATGAACAATCTATGTCGAAGCCTCTAAAAAATATATCCATGAAAGGTGCCGTAAAAACCCCTTTATGTCCACGAAAAACAATTTCTATGGCTTTGGCAATCAATTCCATCATGGCTGCTCTTTCACGCTGCACCACTACAGCTATAGGCTGTTAACGAACGAGAAAGAGAAAAGGCAAAAAGCAGAATTATAATTAAATAAAAGAGTAGGCGTGTTGAAGAATTTTACAAACACACACTAACACTTATATTGCCAACTGTAATAAACTAAATAGAGTAATTGATAGCGATTATTTTTAAATTGGCAATTCATAAGGAATAATTGGAGGATATTTTAAAAGAAAATACGGCTGGAAATTAACACTAAAGGATTTAAATAAAATAGAAAGAAAGTGTAAATGTAGCTTGTAGGGCTTTTCAATAAGAAGAACAGTAATAAAACTAAAATACGGGCCGTATGTAAAGTGTTAAATTTTTTTTTTAGATCTCAAACGTTAGATTTTAAAACAAGTTGTATATTCGAGGCTTGTTGTTATTTGCATTTTCGTAGCTCAGAGAAACACAATTACATTTAGAAGGAATAGTTCAGTAGGGTTTTAGCCTGCAGCTTTAGGTTGACGGTCGTCAAATGCTCTCCTGCTCTGTGGTATGACCATTCTTGCAGTGCTGATGCTAGAATATAGGTAGTGGGAAGGAGGAAGTAGGGAGTTATGCTTATGCTTCTGGATTTGTTCAACAAACGAACAGTTGCTGAACAATAAACTACAAATGGATGCGAGCTACTAGAAATACGGGTACTATGTGATTATTAGGAATTAATTCCTCTATTTCATTACAATACATTCCGTTTTAGTATCGATAGAACAATGAAACACACGTTATATTGCAACGATGCCTTAATGAATGAATAGTTTTGACTACCTTAACTTCATTAATAAACACCTTTGCTCTCTCTCTCAAAATAGGCTTCGAAGCGCCGGCCAATGCATGAGAGTAGTATTCCATCTTAGGATTTTGGTTTGTAGATATTATGGAGATCAAAAGGGGTGAAGTATTCCTCACACCGTTTTTAAAATCCGAAGGACAGATTTGCTTCTTTCGACACTAGAAATATGTGATCGTTTCAACGGATACCGCAATTAATCTCATGTCCAAAACATAAAGAGCATTCGCTTCCACAATATTTACATTATCCGTTACCACCAGCGAGCCTGTTTGTATAGGGTATTGTGCGCATTAAAATCAACCCAGTTCGCACGAGTATGTACGAGTGTCATTCATATTCCGCCTTTTCACCATAATACCCTAAGGGCTTGGCTTACGATCAAATGACTATGATTGAGTCCAAATCACACAGTGTCCGAGTCCAAATCACACAGCGAGCTTAACATTATACAGATACTTTTAAATTCCTCAGAAGAATTGTTTACAAGTCTTTTACGTAGTATATCGTCAAGACGATATAGAGATCTCAAGGGCTGGACTCATTTATTTTAATTGAATTCAAACAAAAAGTGCTCGTTTTTTTGTTGCTGTAGTTACAGTAGTCCCATAAAGACCATTCTTAATGTGTGGCTGTTTTTCTAACGCTTATAAGAATCAAAATAAAATTTTTTAATTGAGAATTTGCTCCAACTCGGTACACTTTTCGCGGCAAAAATTTATTTATATGCACGATTTAAAGAACAGCGAACAGCTGTGTTTGGTTAATTCGGTAATCTTCGAAACTATAGGTAGTACTAAATTAGACATTGTAGACTTTAGAGGGAATACTTTCTGATTATTCCAAGACTTTGTCAGCAAGCAACCATTTGAGCCGAAAGAATGTAAATGTGTTATCGAACATTTCCATAAAACTTTTTTATCGAAAGTTACGAATTATTTTTGAAGTTTTTATGCTTATAAAGCTAGAATAGATCGAAAAAGAATTTCATCTAATTTTTTTGCCATCGAGCAATCCTATAAAAACCGTCCTATAAATTCCGTTGTTAGCGATTTTTTTTTAAATTTAATTTTTATTGTTATCGAAGGTATTTTTTAATGTATTATACCTTTAAAGTGAGCATAGGCAAATCCCGAATAAGATTTTTGCAGCTTTTTGTGTTTTATATTAAGAAGATTATTTTGTTGTTATCGATAATTTTTAAGAAACTTTTTTTCCAAAATCCATTATGCCTAGGTTGAGTAAGATTTATAATAATTTTTTTTTATATTAAAAATTTAATTTTTCATTGTTATCGATAATTTTTAAAAATCTTATTTTTTTACAATATTTTTCTTCAGGTTTTTAAAGTTAACACATAGGTGACATAGGCCGCATAAAATTTTAACGATTTTTCTTTATTTTTTTTTAAATTTTTTATACCTTTTTGTGTTGTTATCGAGTGCATTTATTTTAAAGTAAGTATAGGTCGAGTTAGACTTTGTTTTTTGTTGTTATCGAAAATTTTAATTCACGTTTTTGTTATCGACTTTTTTGTTACTTTTTTGTGTTGAAAAAGGTAATTTTTTAAATAAAATCCATTTCGAAATTGTTGTTTAAAATATTATTTTTTAACATCTTACCGCTATCAGTGGATGGACAATCGTTATAACCTCTTCTCCTGTTAAAGGAGCCGAAGCTTTTTCATTGAATATGAAAACATTGCGCATATGATACGTGACTGTATCTTCAGCATCATCATCTTCTAAATCATATTTGGATTTCCATTCACTTTGGGGACAGAAACAAATAAAAATTAATAAATTAAATTTCGCTAAATATTTTTTGTTTTTTATCAACCTACTCAAACACAAAGGGTCCAATTTCTTGTAAATTCGGTTTGGCACCGTTTAAAAACTCATTCGGATTCGTTATATTGAAAACATAAAAATAGAAATGCAATGGAAAGGGGGTATTTTCCCATAGCTCGCGTACGTCCGTACCGGGTTTCAAATTCACTTGTTTTTTTAAAATGAATTTTAAAATTTTCGGAAATATAAGCCAACCATTCATAATGGCGAACACGAAAACACAACCGGAAACAATTAAAAGTTTATTACGATTGATTTGCATTTTAAAAGCGTAAGACTTTGATAGCGAGGATGATGATGCTATAAAAAATGCGTTTCGCAAATATTTATAAATTTTTAAAATAAAGCGAAAAAAATAATAATCGTTTATTAAAGCCAATTTTGTTTTTGTTTTTTTTTTTGTCTTTTGATAAAAATTAGAAGAAAAAATTATTTCGTTTTAAAAATCTTTATTTTTTTTTTTCTCCAAAATCCAACCGTTTTGTTCGAATTACTTTAAACTACTGATGTTCAACAAAAAATAGTTACTCTATGGGTCAATCTGTTTTCTATTATTTTGCAATTTTTTTTTGCATTATTATACAGGGTTTATTTCAATTTTATTTATTTTTTATTCAATTTCATTCATCGTTTGATTGGTACGTGCGAACTTTTGCAGTCAAAAACAAAATGTTTTTGATTTTTTTTCTATTTTTTAATTCTTTAAAGGGCGTTTGCTTAAGAGCTTCTAAACTCGTATTTGAAATAAAGTAACAAAAAATAAAGAATTAAATTAGATTTTTAATCTGTTTGAACGGAAATTTTATGTCCTGCCCAATACGCCAAAGTATGAATAGCTTATTCTATCAATCCAATTTAAGACTACTTTTTCACAAAATCTGCTGATGTTATTTCATAGAAAGCTTGAGTTAGGTTGACCTCTAATGGCACATAAGTTTTTGTGTTGTATTATTAGTATAACTCGTTGACTTAACAACGTACCCCAAAGAAAGTATTCAAAGGGCTTCAAACAGCACGATTTTTAAAGCCGAGGTTAGATATCCTTCTGATATGTCTGTTATGAAATGAAGCGTATGCCAGTGAGAGCGTTCTGCATCGATGGAAAAAATGTTAGGTAAACGAACCAAAGTCTGGACTATAAGGCGGGCATAACAAAACTTTCCAATCAAAATATGTAAATTGTCAAATATCTGAACCTTATTCTCGACTCCAAGTTAAATTGGAAAGCCAACATGGCCGAGAGAACTCGTAAGATGGCTCTCGCCACTTTGTGCTGTAGAAAAGTAGTGAGTGCAAGATGGGACCTCAGTCCTGGTGTTACTCACTGGATTTATTCGATGGTTGTTGAATATAATCTTCTTTACCGAGTGGGCTTCTTGTGGACTGCCCTCGATAAAAATTGCAATGTCAAATTCCTTGTTAAAGTCCGGAGATCTGCTGCTATCCAAAACACAGATGCGTTGCTTACCACCACTACAAAGGCTCTTTTTGTTGTGCTTGGCTGGTTTCCATACAGGCTCAACTTGTACACTCTGCCACTCTAAAATATTATTTCCTCGGGGCACTTTACCATTCTGTCTGAGAAACTCCGGGTCATTGGTGATATTAATAATGCCCCATCTGGACTTGAATTGTATAGAGCATTCCAGATTGTGACTTCTAGTAGGGATGATGGGCCTCTGGCTCAATCAATCCCGGTTATTCAGTGGAAGTCTATGGTATACTGATGGCTCTAAACTTGAGAACATGGTGGTCAGCGGAGTTTTTCCCGAAAGGCTTAACTTCAGAGTGTCTTCTTCCTCTCCGGTCTACAGTACTGTGTTTTAGGCCAAAGTAATGGCTTCATACCATGCTGCTGTGTTGATCCTGAACAATGGGTCTCAATGGATCATATATATCTTTTCTGATAGCTAGACGGCGATCAGATCTCTTTCGGGTGTGAGCTTCAGCTCAGGCTGGTTAAGGGCTATCGTGACACCCTTAGGATACCATAACGGCGGTTATGTGTCCACCTTATTTGTGTTCCTGGGCGGTGGTGGGTATACCTCTTACCTCCGTTAAGCTGTGTATATCATGCAGAAGAATTTATTAAACGTTAATAGAGCTTGGGCAGAGGGGAATTGTTGAAACTGCACCGTCAGAGCATCTCCGTTGTTGTATCTATTCTCACAGGTAATTGTGTTATGGGTAGGCTGCGCTTACCTTCAAACAATTTCTGTTGTGGTATTGAATTGCTTGAAGAGGAGGCCAGCGTAGTCACTTCATCTTCCAGTGAACATCTCTGGCTGGGCGTAATCTTTTCACGCTGGGCTTTACCTTTCTCGATGGCTTACTTCAGCTGTCGATTCATCAGGTTGTTAGGTAAATTCTTTAAGTCGTCAGGCTGGTTTTCAACTTAAATAAGGGAATTGCTCTACAGTGTGGCGTCTCTGGTTGATCATTGGACCACTCAGTACCGATTCTGTTGATTTACGCATGGGCAATGCTTCATGCGGCATCACAATGGATTGCTATGTTTGCTCAAGTCTGCCTTAATTTAGCGAGGTTGCCTCTCCCTCCTATCATATCCTAATCAATTGTATTCGCACAGATTTCCTTTGATCTTCTGGTCTCATTTCTACAGCTACTTATAACAGATTGGAACCTTCTAGACCCATCAAATAGATATTTGGCTTTGTTGTTTATTGGCTGGTTTCGTGAATTTAATATGTTTTATTGCTTTTAAACCGCACAAATCATCTTTAGAGCGTTGAAATCGATGCAACATATTCAGAATATGCTTTGGTGAGCACATAATATGCCTCAACTGCTCTTAAATTAAATAAAACTTCCCACAAACGATGCTTTGTTGATACAGAATTCGACATTTTCGAATCAAAAAAAAAAAAAAAAAAAAAAAAAAATTGTTTAGCTTACATTATTTCGGCCAATGTGTACCGTTGTGGTATGGTACGTAAGACACTCACCTACCAACCAACAAGTCTTCGGTTCAATCCCAGGCCAGACCGTGTAAAAAGAATAAATTTTTCTACAGAGGTATTAACTCACAACCTTAGCTAGTATCTAGTTATAAGAGTTTACTATTTTTACTATTGAAAACTTCTTTTATGCATTTGCTGTTCGGAGCCGGCGTTAAACTGTAGGTCCTTTTCAATGAGTCTTAAAATACTGTTACGTTTTAACCTTTTTAAAACGTTTGAGTTCGTTTAAATTGCGCTAAAATAAAATAAAAACCGCTTTATTTTGTTGTTCTACACTTTTTATTTCTTCCACTATAACTTTTGTACTGTTTGTCTTAATACGACACTTAATATTCGTTTAAGCAACACTTTTATTTCCACTTTAACACAACTTTATTTATTGACAGCCAAACGATAACTAACTACGTAGGCAAAGCAGTCTCCTTATATACCTAGTTGCCCATAATTTGGAAAGTTCCGGAAATGTCTCAAATGATCTCATAGCATCTGTCCGTTATTTTTAAACGTGTAAGATTGTGTTATCCAGAGATGATTTAATTGGCAGTGCTGCCAGATTCACAAATAAGTATGGTACTGACAGGGTGACACAAAATATATCAAAATCCTACAATTTAGGTGTTTTTATTCTCGTAAAAATACCATAGAATTGAGTGCAGCTCATTGACTGAAAGTCTCCTTGTTCCTTTCTGGAATGCTTGCAAAATTATTATTATTATTTTCTTCAATGATCCTTCGAAATGACATACAAAACACAGACCATATTTAAGAGATTCACTCCATGTACTGAAAATTCCACATTTATAAGTTATACACCCAATATAAGGTATTATTGGTTGCGGCAATCCACATCATTTAATTAATTTTATTCTTTGGCATGCATATTTGGAATATTTTGCTTTATTTAACCAAAACTGACTCCATTGTAAAATTCAGAAAGTGATCGTATAAGTTCTTGGAACAGGGCACTAATTTATAAAATAAATTTAGCAAATTTGTCAGCATGCAAATGTAGTCGAACTTGTTAATGATGATAAGCCAAAACTTACTGAAAACGTAAAAGCATACAAATTGCTGTTTTGGACACGCATAAGAAAACACTCGTTATAGACATTTTGTATAGAGAAAATAATCTTTTTATACGCAAAGGGAAAAAATGCAACCAATTTGAGAACTTGAAAATTGTTGGAAAATGTTTATTATTCATATATTATTTTATTTCATTTTTCTCTTAACAATTATAAATTGCAAATATGGTAATAACGACTTTAATAGTCACTAACGTATAGGGTAGGTTAAAAACGAATTCGTAATGAGCTTCATATGAATTATATAAATCTATTTTGCAATTCAAGGAAGTTTTCTATCGTTGTAATACCCTTGTATGACAACTTATCCCAATCTTATTTATGAAGCTAGTTTGTTAAACATTTTTCTTCTTTTAGTAATGCAGTCTTTATCGTCTAAACCTTTGCAAATCTTCAGACATTTCTAAATGTACTCTTTCAGCAAAATATTCAAAAATAATAAATCGAATCACAACTAACAGTTAGAGAGCAGATTGCATTATAGTGATGCGAATGTGATAAATTGTGTTTCCCCACTATTTATGGCTTCTACATACATTTAATATTACTTTTTCGTAAGAAGAAGGAGCTTTGGCAAGTGATCGAACATGGCTCTACCATTGGTATGTCATTTAAAATCATATTTGTTTTTTCTCCCTCACTCCTCTGGGAACCTTCCATAAAGCATCCATTGCTTTGTTTCAGTTTCTTTAATCAATTTGATCTTTCAAGCTAAGCAGATGATTAATCCACTGTAGCTTCCTCCATATTATTTTACGTAGTGGTGAAGATTCTTGCTAATTGGTAGTGATCTTTACTTTAGCATTGTAATTTTTTTCCAGTAGATGGCGTGTTTTCCTGATCATTCGTCTGATGTATGTCATCATGGCCAGGGGAATGCGCGAAGGTCAGGGGGGCTTCTTTTTTATTTTTTAGATGGAGTTGTCTGGAAGTTGACGCCTCTTTATTAAAAATTCGAAACCACAATTATATTTTTCTTCGTCATGTCCTCTGCTGGGACCCGAACCGGGGTCGTTTGTGTTGTTATGCGTGCTCTCTAACCACTACACCACACCAGCCCTTCAAAATCATATCAAAAATCATATTACAATCATCATTAACTTTTTTCAGTGGATACTTAGTTTGCCACAATTATTCTTATTAAAATAGACAGTTTTAGATAAGACGTCCCTCTCATGGCCTGGCACATGCCAAAAACTTTCAAAAGAAAATGTGTAACACGAAACGATCTTCCATTGGTAAAATTCGAACACTATTTTCAAAAAATGGGCATCATCATCACCCAGTCTAATTATTTGTTAAAAAATTTGCAAAAGGTTAGATTCTAATACTAAAACTTTGCTTATCTCTCTATTTCACGGTTGAGAGCTATGGATATTGTATACAGTGTGTAACAAAAGCGTATTTAAACAATAAATGTTAATTTATCACATCAAATTACATATATTTAATTGTTACTCCATTGGCGCTTCTTGATACATAAATAAATTTTTCGAGTCTCCTGAATTGCTTGAAAGGAGTTGGCAAAATTCTTCCAACTGCTTCGGTGTGCTCCAAGTAGTTAACTTGCGGCCACGTCATCCACTTCATGTTTATTTTCGCTTCGTTTGATCCTCCCCAAGTCAGCTTTGGTCGTCCTCTGCGGTAGGTTTTATTAAAGTGTGGTCAATCCGTTTCCGTTTTCTGCGTCGCACTTTCATGTCGATTGGCTCAATATGATACATGGAGAATAATTCGGGGTTGCTTATCAGTCGAGGTTAAAAGGTTCTCAGAATACGCCTCGAGAACTTATTAACAAACACTTGTAACTTTTTGAATATTATGCTGCGAACCTTTCTAACCTTAATGCGGTGCCTATGCTTTCTCGTGATATGCGTAGACTGCCATACTCTACATGGCATCTGCTTCAGCCACTACTATTTATAATACTACCAAGGTAACAGAACACTATCACCATTGGGCTGTGCCTGTAAGGTATAATTTGTCGCTAATCTCATTATTATTTCTTAGCGTTCACTTGTAATCCAATGGCAGCAACACTAATTTGCTGCCGGTTAATTTTCTTCTGTGGGCCAGATAGTGTTTGTGACATAAGACAAATGTCGTTGACGTAGTAAAGGTCATGTCTACGCCTGTTCAAATTCTACTGAATACCGTCTGATGCCTCGGTATTCGTCTTGGACATAACTGTGTCCAATACCAATAGAAGTAGTATTGGCGAAAAACACAGCCACAATTTACCTGGAAATAATCGCTTTACATTCCTTTAAAAAGAATCTGGTATTCCGATGTTAGCCAGACATTGCCAGATAGTGTCTCGATTGCTATCGACAGCACGTTCAAAGTCAACAAATGCCGGAAATAACGGTGAGTTTCATTCGACTTACTCCTCAATAATTTATTTAATGGCATTTATGTGTGATTTGCACTGAAAGATTCCTTGTTAAGCAATGAAGGCCATGAATTTCTAGATGGTATTCAGCAGAGTAATACCTCTTCAGTTTCGGTACTCGCCGAAGTCACCTTTACTTGGTATTGTGATGATGATACCCTTTTTCCAGACCGGTCCCTTTTCCAATGGTAGTATGTAAGAGCTCAGTGCGGGAGAATAGCTTTGTCATCCTTTAGCCCGCTAATTGCGCTATTTTTCTCAATAAGAATTGGCGCCGTTGTGGATATATTCTGCCGCCGAAATGACAGTAGGTGCTGCAAAGCTTTCAATCCACTTAATTAAAATTTTTAAATTATCGGATCATTTTATAGACCCTTATTCCGTAGTCTTTTTGTTTATTGCTTTCTTTAAGTATGTGATCACTTGTATCACGAGTAGGGTTGCCAGATTCAACATTGCAAAATTTTCGTCATTTATAAAAACAATATTGGTTTTTAAAAAATCTTTCCAACCAAAAAATATTAGTCGTTTCAAAAACTTCGTTTACAAATTGTCAGTAGATGGCTATAAAATATAATATTTCTGGTAATATCAATTGCATTAGCTTATTTGATAGGTCCGAATGATTACGGGCAATAAAAAGTGGTACGACAATATTGTGCAAAAAAGATCATGGACGAAGCAAGGCGAAGCTTCGTAGACGGTGGCAGAGCCAGGATTAAAAAAAGAAAGGTAAGGCTGTATGTATGATGAGATTGGAAAGGAATTCAATTAAAACGGCCAGCATTAATCAATAGAAAAGGTTTTGTCTTCCTCGAAGACAACTTCAGACCACTCACATCTTTGATGACCCGGCAGCAACTGATAGAGCTTGGCTGGGAAGTTATTATGCATCCACCATATAGCTCAGACCTTGCACATTCAGATTATCATTTGCTTCGAACTTTGCAGAACTCTCATAATGGTGTAAAATTAAATCCGTAAGGGGCAGCAAAATGCAATTGGATCCGTTTTTCGCTAGTAGTTCTACACTGATGGAAAAATGTCGGAAAGCTATTGATAAAAATATTTGGTTTAATTAAGCTCGTTTCAAAGGTTAGAAAAAGCTGTTTTATTTTTGATCATATTTGTAAACGAACTTTTCTAAAACCTATTATAAAAATTCATTATACATTTTTTAGACAAACTCAACTAAGAACCAAATACAGTTAAAACATTACGTTATTGGTTTATTATTTATGTAAGAAGCCCTTTAAAAAAAGTGCTTCTAAAAATCTTAACAAATCATATTTTTTCCTGATTCTTGACAAGCTGTAAAAATTCTTGTAAATCAAGGCAACCCTAATCACGGGAGGCGCTGATATTACTATTTAAGTACCTCTTCACTGTTGGCAACTTTCTTATTCCACCAAATACAAAGTTTTACCTTGACTTCATCGATAATATTTCGCTTAGAATAATCACAATAGATCCACTTTTAAAAGCCTCTACCAATTCGATGAAGAAACGGTTAAGTGATCATTTCATGTGGCACAGAATTTTTTAGAAAACAAGTGATTTTAATCGTTGGAGTCTTATTATGCCCATTGAAATCTTAGTTTTTAAGTTGTCTAACTCATTGCAACCTCTCTCATTAAGCTGTTCAAAGAACTTATACAAGTCGAGTATTGGTTTCATAGAAGGCTCTTTGCTGAAGTGCTAATGTTAGATACATATGTACGTTAACAGTTTTTATCAATTAAAAAACGTTTTCTTAAATATGGTGTTTCATTTGTTTTGTTACCCACCGTATGCGAATTAATGTAATTGTTTCCTATACTCGCAATCTGTATATCTATTATTTTTATTTCATTATTATTTCGATGCGTTTTCATTGTATGTATAGGCGGTAAATATCTCTATAAAATGCCATTTATTTTCTTTTTAATGTGATTTATAGCAGCAGCTAAAGTTTTATTTTCTAAACGGCTCTTTAACTCGGCTCACCCCTACCTACCTATCAAACAAACGTCTTCGATAAAAACGTCACACGATAGTTTAAAACCCCCACCTACATTTTTTTATTTTTTATTTTTTATAGCATTCATCTAAGCAACAATTACTCTTGAAATCGTTATGCTTCATTAAGTTGAATATACACGGAGATATTATGCGAGGGTCGATTTTCATTCAAAGCTGATAGATTTAGGAAAATTATAAAAAAAAAAATATATGCAGATCAACTGAGCTTTTTAAAATGCGTTTGACTGCATAAAGGTATTACTAAATCAATCTTATATATAAAAATTAATTTGAGAGCTAAGCTAAACTTCTGAATAGATTTTCTTGAAAGTTTTACAGTATTTCTCTGTATGTGTGGAAAAATTATAGGCTATATAGATTTCAAAAGTTCCAACTGGACGGTGCCACGCCCATTCAAAGTGTATATTTATTAGTCTACATCTTCAAAACGGTAACAGAAAGAGTCTCTTAATTTGACCAAAATAAATTCATGGTCAATGCAAATCATCAGTCAAAAAGTGGGCGAAAGGGCAAGTGGACGTGGTACATCTCATTCAACTAAATACGAGGGCGGATTGCTATTGAAGCTACCTAAGTAGGAAAAAACTTTTTTTTTTCAAAAACTATTCATTTCTCAACATAGTCTCCTTTTAGCTCAATACACTTAGTAAGCAATTTTCCAACTATTTTATACCATCTGAATAATACGATTTTGGGAACTCCTCAAAATACGCATTAGTTTCGCTAATCACTTCTTCGTTTGAGATGAATCTTTTACCTGCGAGCCATTTTTTCAAGTTTGGAAACAGGAAAAAGTCACTAGGGGCTAAATCTGGACTATAAGGTGGATGATCAACCAATTCGAAGTGGATTTCTCGTAGTTTTAGCGTCGTATCTAATGCTATGTCAGCCGATGCGTTGTCTTGAAGAAGAGCACTTTTTTCTTGTTTAAATGTGGTCGTTTTCCTTGATTGCATCAACCAATTAATCCAATAATGCACGATAATACTCTCCTGTGATTGTGAATCCCTTTTCAAGATAATCGATAAGCAATATTCCGTGTGCATCCCAAAATACAGTGGCCATAACCTTGCCAGCCGATTTCGCTGTCTTCGCCTTCTTCGGAGCACTTCCGCCAGCTTCCACACATTGCTCGATTGATTTTTGGTTTCAGGTGTGTAGTGTTGGACCCACGCTTCATCAACAGTTATTAATCTACGCCAAAAATCAGCAGGATTATGTTTTATCATGTCCAAACACCTTTGTGAAGTGATCTGTCGAACTCGTTTTTGTTTAACACTGAGCAAACGCGGCACCCATCTTGCCGATAACTTTTTCATATGCAAACGTTCATGCAAAATGTTGAACACACGTTCTATAACCACCTCTTTTGGCCTTCCTGTTGATGGTATTGTTGCAGTGCTTGTTTGGCCACGTTTAAATTCAGCAAACCAATATTTTACCATATAATCTGACGAGGCAGATTCGCCATAATGTTTATCAAGCTTTTCTTTTGTCTCTTTCGCCATTTTGCCTTTCAAATAATAGTGTTTAATCACTGCACGAAATTCAATTTTCTCCATTTTCCAAGAAACACAAAAGTTGCTTACTTCAGACGACTACAACAAATAAACTAATCGATGAATTTGGCTAAAATTTTAACAGCTGACGTTTGACAGATCGTAATTTCTAAGAAAGAAAAAGTTTTTGTGTTTGTGCTGTCAATCCGCCCTCGTATTAATTTCATCATATTTAAGGATCGGTTAAAGCTAAAGTTTCAGTATTTGGTCTGAATAATTTCTTATTCAATACAAATCAATACAAAAAAGTGAGCGAAATTGGACAAGTGGGCGTAGTACATAATACAAACATAATATGTATTTCTGTATATCTTGAGAGTGGTTAAGTAAAAGCTTTTGAATTTGAAATGATAGACTTCATAGTCAGTGCAAATCTTCAGACAAAATGTGAGCAGAATTCGACAAATGTGTGTGGTTCTTTCCATACAAAGTAAATATTAATGTATATCTTGAGTAGAAGAACTTTCTAAATTAGGTTCAAACAACGTCGCAAACAATACACATCATCACTCAGTAACTGGTCGAGATTGGATATGTGGAGAGCAGCAATTAAAGCTCCACTATCTATGTACATAAGAAAAAAGCGGGAAAGATTGGATAAACATGTATTGAACAAAGTACTACATAAAAATGAATGTGTGTTTGTTGAAGACTGTGCCATTCTAGTACTATAGGCTATTTTAAATGATTGAATTTTGACCGTAAAGGCCCAAAATGAGGAAAAAGGGTAAAACTAAAATAATAATTAAAAAGGGGAGTGGCGAAGCACTTCTGGTTTTAGTTAGTTAGTTATAAAATTGTAATAAATGATAAGGCAGTACTGCTGCAGTTGGGGAAAGAGATACATGTTATCCATATAGCATCATCTAAGATTTAATAACACTGGTCTACAGCAAAAGAAGCCTTTAAATAAATCAATATGTACTATAATGATTTTGATGGTCTGAATTCAAGTCCGTCAGTTTTTCAGTTTTTTCCATAGTTCTTACATTTTTTTTAATGGGCCTGGCAAAATATGGTAATTATGTCAATATATTTCATTGTAACTTGAAACCGACTTGACCGAGATTAATGCAATTACCACCAAATGTTTAGGAGCAAATTTTCCTATAAATCAACTGAATACAACTTTTTTGTATTTTTAACAGCTTCGGAATTGTTCGTAACTTAGTCGGGCAAAATTGCAGCAATTTTTTTAATTAATTTATTTTTTTTTTTTTTAGTCATAAAAAATTATTCAGAATGCGAATTTTACGTTAAGCATTTAAATTAAAGCTTAAAGTGTTAAGAATAAAATAAGCTATAAATCATGAAAATCGGTTGGCTATTGCTGACTTTATTCAAAATTAAATGCAGGTACCTAACTTTGACCAAAATAAGCGTGCAAATTTTTCTTGCAAAATTATTAGAAAAATTTTTCCTTTATTTTTCTTTCCAAAAAAGTTATAAAAAATTCTTAGAATATAAATTTTACATATTAGATGAAGGCAGATATGTTGAAAATAAAATAACCCATAGATCTGCAGGATAATCTTAGAAAGTGTCTCCCCCTTTGACAACCAAATTAATTTTGTGATGATAGCTTATTAATGATAAAACAGTTATGGTTAAATTACTTAATAGTGTTGCCATATAACGGAAATTTTAACGAATATTTACAATATTTGGAAAAAAATTCTTTTTCAGAATTCTTAATCATAAAACATGTGAGTCTTTTGATTTGCTTTTCTCTCAGTGTAGTAGTTCTAATTCACTTTTTATAAAACTGTTTAGTTTTCTTTTACTGTTATAAAGTTATTTTCAAAAAGAAAACTTTATTTTTTCTAATGAAAAAGAAAACTTTAAAGATGTGCAAAAATTCACACCAACTGCTAGTATTTAGAAGGAGGGGGACGAATTGGTTTTTCCTTAATGACCGTGAATGTAATTGTTTTGCAATTTTCTGTCCTGCTATAAATATTTATTTGTTGAAAACAAAAAGACAAATAATTAAAATAAAGTTTAATAATAAATTCTATGGAATTTCTTAGTAAAGATGTAGAAAAGAAATTGTTTAGGGCTCTGCTTGACTGAGGACATATTTAGAAAGGCTATAGGTGGGGAAAATTATTTTCTTTTAGCCTTAAGTATCAAATATTCTGCTATTATTCTTAATATCTGGCTAAGGGCCTTGACGGTTCTGTAAGGCAGAAATTCTTCTGTGCCGATGGGGAAAATCGGTCAGAACGGCGTAAATTGGCTTATAAAGGCAGTTATTAAGCCTATTCAATCTAACTATCTAAGGCTTGGTAAAGGAGATTAAGTAACGCCATGACTCCATTCGAGGGAAAGAAATTTGTCCCATATAAGTCAACGGACTTACGAACCGTGGATTCCGTTATACCACTAAATTCTTCTTTGCTCTTGAGACCGGTACTCAGGTGATAACACCTACTCATGCATTGTGCTGGCACTAGGAAAATATGTTGTGGGAAGGAAGATAGATAGAGTAGTGTCTGTGGACGTTCGATTTAAATTTGCTCATGTCGTAAGTGGCAAGGAAGACATTCGGCGACCAAAGAACGAATTCTCCCTATAATGCGTTGTGCGATTTACTGGACAATAAACTACAAAGGGATGTGCTCTGCGAGAAATGCGAGTACTACGTAAAAATATATGATTACTAGGAATTAGTTTCTTAATTTCGTCATAACACATTCCGTTATAGTACCGATAGAACAATGAAACACACGCCACATTGCGATGATGCTCTAATGAATCGATAGAGTTGGCTACCCTGACCTCATTAATAAGAACCTTCGCCCTCTCCTGCACGCGGTCGAGAAGTTCCAAAATAGACTTTGAAGCACCTGCCCATACATGATAGTTGTATTCCAATTTGGGTCGGATATAGGTCTTGTAAATATTAAAGAGATCAGATGGAGTGAAGTAATTCTGACTCCGTCTTAAAAAGTCGAGGCACTTGAATGCTTCTTTCGACACTCGAAATATGTGCGAGTTCTAACGAACGCCACAGTGAATTCTCATGCCAGGAACATCAAGAGCATCTGATTTCTCAGTATCTACATTAACTACGTCTGTGTCAGAAAACAACATTGGGTCTTGCGCGCATTATAGTCGACCCTGTTCGCGCGACCTACTCAGGGATTTTCGACTGGTCGTTTTTAAGTGTGTCGTTCATATTCCGCCTTTTCGACCCAATCTCCAAAAGGCTCGGCCTACGATCAAAAGAATATGAATGACAAATATTGCTGTCATCTGCAAAAGAGTAGACAGGATTAGAAGTGAGAAAAAGAAAGTTGTTAAGAAATATTAAAATTAGAGTTGGAGAAAGAACAGAGTTTGCGGTACCCCTGAATTTGAATTTGTCCTGAACTCGTCGGATGAAAACCCATCTTTAACTACTCTTATAGTATGATTTCTGAGAAAGCTCGGTATAAATCGAGAGAAGTGACTACCGACACCAAAGGCAATAAGTTTGGATATGAGAACCTCGTGCCAGACTCTGTCAAACGCCTTGGAAATATCCAGAGCCTATTCACCCTTCAGAGTAACGCCAGCAGATCACCAGTAAAGCGACCTTTACGAAAACCATATTGGCGATCGCTCAGCAAATTGTGGAACTCTAAATATTTCACAAGTTGGTGATTAATCTTATTCTCCATAACTTTGGAAAGTGCCAAACAAACTGCTATTGGGCGGTAGTTTTCAGGGTTACTAGCCTCACTAGCCTTTAGGGATTGGCGTCACATTAGCAACCTTCTAGCAAGATGGAAAAATACCCGCACAATAAGATGCACTGAAAAGATTTGCCAATGGACGTGCAAGCGTCGAAAAGCACCGCTTCCGGACCAGTACTGGAATGCCATCCGGCCCAGAAGACTTATTAACGTCGAGATTTGCAAGAACCTTTTTAACTACACGGGTTCAAAAGAACATACTAGGCATAGTCACTGATACTCTTTCAAGTTTCGGCAGTGCTTGATCGCTCTCCGGCAAGTTCGAATTACCTGCAAACATTTCAGCCAGAAGGTTTCCCTTTTCAACCGGGCTTGTGAATGCTTGGTCGTTGTAAGGACTGGAATCGAACTAGCGCTGTTCATGAGCCTTTTAATGAATGACCAAAAGCTCTTACTTCCCCGCGGAAAAGTAAGAACTTTAGCACGCAGGCGCTGCTCGTATAGAGCCTTTTCGCGCCTAAGTACTGCGGCACACCAAGATCTCGCCTGTTTGCGTAGCGAATCAGTATGATCGCATTTGTCACCAATTTGTCGCCAATATCTGAATGCTTCCTCTCTGGATCTGACTGCAAGTTTGCACGTCTGATTAAACCGAGATTTATTTCTTAATTTAATCGGAAGCTTTATAGATGGGATGAAATTATCCATCCCTAGCTTTATTATATTGACAACCATTTCGGCCATGGCATTCACATTTGGATCAAGGAAACAAAGTTTCCAATTGAAAAGCTCGTAGACATCGTTAAGCTCAGTCCAACGAGCTTTCCCGTAATTAAAAACCAAGTGCTCCGTAGCTGTATGTGAAGATTGGAGAACGGGAAAGAGGCAGAAATGGTAAAATGGTCCGAATTTCCGAGAGGTGCAAGGTCCTCAACTACATACTTTTCAGGGTGTGTAGTGAGGAAAAGGTCGAGGGTGTTATTTACGTGCCCATCTACACACGATATGTGAGTAGGTTCATTCACTAACTGCGCAAGGTGATTGTGCGCGGCAAATAGCTCCACGTATTAGCCTTCTGGAGTTGTACGGTCTGAATGGTGTTGCCAAGACGAATCATGAACATTGAAATCACCAAGGATAATCGATATGAAATCAGAAAGAGGTTCAAAGCCAGATATCGAAACCTCTCATCCCGCGCTTGGGCTTCTAAACAGGAACCCGAAATGCAAAAGGTGTGCCCTGATTAATTTCTTACTGCATCTTTGTCGTTTATCATAAGAAAAACTTGTTATACTCAGTATTCTCAGCCATTATCAACAGCTTGCCAGTAGTCATTGTTTATATGAAATAAGTTGATTTTATTTCAGAGAAATAGCAGAATACGTCCACTAGACATATGGTTCTGTTTACTTGACAGAACGATGACGCTTATTTTAGAAAAATCAGTGAGCATAGTGTCAATGCCCAGCGTTTTACAACGTTACGCTTAACGCACTGATTTAGGTTGACTTTTCACGTAGGCAGTGGTAATATCTGCAATAAGTTGGTGCTTTATCAGATATTGGGAAAAGAAATATATCAGATTTTAATTTATAGCAAAGCTGTTATATAGTTTTTTTCAGGTAAGTTTACCGCATGGCAACTGATCCGTAGTTGTGGGCTGAAGATTACGTAGGTTCGTAGATATAGTAGTAAACTCGAAAATTCGATTATAGCATCATTCATTTCATTTTAATCTAGCGCGAATTATTCCTTTTGCATTTAACTCGGTCAAGCTGAAACCGTGAGACTATGCAAGGATAAGCGAGGATTCTCTGAAGATAAAAATAGGACGGGCTCCTTCAGATAGTAGTAGGTAATCTTACGTCAACTGTCTTTGAGCATATCAAATTTTGATCTCATGCCAAAATGGTGGGTCCTCTCTTTAATTACTATTGACCTAGCGGCTAGCATGAAAAGTCGGCAATAATGATGCAATTCTGATACCTTTGTTTCTCCGCTTTGGCAAAACAAAGTTCCAGTTTTAAAGTAGCAACTCAGTTCTTTCTTGAAATAGTGACCTTATGGGCGTTAGTAGGCGCATTATTTTAATACCGAGGCATAAAACATACGACGCACTATCTTCAGTTTGTTAACCTAAACCCTTCTTTTACTGAGAGCATATATAATATTATTATCATTCGTAATTCACTTTTTTTTCTATTTTTTTTTTTCCATTTCCAATGCTAAATGGTTTGTTGTAATTTATTTCTTGAAAAACAATTTTTTCGCAATTATTTTCTTTTTATTCCATTTCAAATGGGTTTGCGTAAATGATGATGAAAAATTCATTAAATTCACACCTGCTCGATATTCCCATAATTATTTTTGCAAATAAATAATAAAAAAGTAAGGAAATAATAATAGAAATGGAAATATTAAGTAAATAAATAACAATTATAGGGTTAAACTCTTCAATAAGGCTATGACTATGACCGTGGTTCGAACTCTGAAAAAAAATCAAGTACAAACAAAAACAAATGGCAATTATTTTATTTTTAACAATAAGTAGTATTCTGCCATCAACCCTAGGTTTTAGAGGGTAAAGGGGGGGCCTTTTAAATATTTTATAGTCCACGAATATTTGCCAATACAATTGACACTTTAATTGCTTCAATATATATTTTTTTAGATAATTTGTACGTTTGAAAGTATTCTATGAAAAGTACCAAATTTCCATTGTTTTATAAGGATGAATAATTCCTTCAATATTTTATATTTCCAGCTTAATAACTTTCCAACACTGCTAGTGTTTAGGCTAAAATTCATAAGATGCGTTCTATGCTTTTTCGCATCATACTTGTTTGAATCAATGCAGTTTTACATATGCAAATTGCATCGCAGAAAAGTGTAAGATGTATCCATGGCGCGTAGGAAGCGAAAATAACGACTACTTGTTATTTTTGTAAGCATCCAGTGTTGCATGGAAGCAGATCAGATATTTTTGTAAACCAGGGATGATTTAAATTGGTTTTATTTGATTTTAATACTGATCGGAACAAAAGAAAAAAATGCGTAATAAGCTTTGCTGCCAACTTTAAATAAAAAAAACAAAAAACATAGAAGGCATAGTAGTTATAAAATGTTGTTGCGTTGCCGGAAAACGCATGCATAGACCTTTAGATTAACTGTTTATATACTATATATGTTTATATGTCGCTCACTTTAATGCTGGGCAGAACTTTGAGGTGCTTATAACTGAAAGTAATTTATGGTTCGACAAATCGTAGTGGCGTGTTATTGCGGATGGATCATAACAGATTTGGCGGTGAGATTTTAACCAGCGTGTCCCAATTTCTAAAAGGGCTTTGCCTGTGGGCAAATATCCAGGTGGAGTTTTAGGCCATTTTCACTTGCGTTAGGAAATGTCGGAGGAGAAAATCGAAGAGTTTGAGTATTTGTGTGATTTCCGATAGCAAGGCGGCCTTGTTGACTTTGTTATCCTTTGAGGTTAGGTAGAAGGTTGCTATGGACTGCATGACATCTCTCAATAAACTTGGCGTTCACAACTGAGTTACTCTGTGTTGGATTTCCGGGAACAAAAGACTGACTATTGCGAACAGGGAAGCACGCCATGTTTTTATTGGTTCAGAGCCGTTTTTCAGTGTCGCAGAGTAGCACGCAAGAAGGCGAACTGAGAGCGAATTCGCCTGGTTTTGGAGGAGTGTCTCCGGCGAGGAGGTTTATTTCGTTTTCTCCTGGTAGATCCTAAAGGCTATTGCCGCTCAATTGGTCCAAGGGATAAGGTTTCTGGTGTGATGAACTAACATAACATATAACGATTGATTTAATTATTTAGTCTAAATATGTTCAATGGTAAAAAAGATTCGTGACGTGCAGCAAAGTCAGAGATACTCAGTGTGGTTTGCCATTTCACCATGAATAGACTAACAAACGAACAACGCTTACAAATCATTGAATTTTATCAAAATTCGTGTTCAGTTGGTACGTCAACAAACAGAATTGCCGAATGTGGTGTGGAAAACAGCTAGAGGGAGTCTTAAAGCTGCCCATGCATCCTGAAAGATGCTCTGTTTTGTTATTTTATCGAAAATGGGAACAGTAAATTTCTTAAGCCGATTAAAAATTACGAAATTTTTATACGTAAAAAACTCATTACTTAAACCAGATAACTGTGGGGACAGAGGCTGTAGATATCACTACTGAAAGAAGGACCATTTGGAATAAATATTTGGATATAAAAACAGATATACACTCATGGTAGTCCATAAACGCTACCGTGTAACCATTTTTAAGGAGTGTTTTTCAATGTCAATCCGTAGGAGTTTTTGTGCCATTTTGTGACTGAAGATGAAATATGGTTCCATTTTAACAAGCTAGAAACCAAAAGGCAATTAAATTAGTTTTGTCGGGGAAACTGAATTTTATTCAACGCTTGTAAAAGGATTGAAAGATGTTCATAACAATGAACAGGTGCTCATGCGTATTGTCACTAAAAAAGACACAAAAAGCCATAAAATGAGCTACGAACTGCTTTCTATACAGCATACTTTCGAGCTTTAGCCGCTAGCAGCTCTTTTCTGTTTTCAGATTTGAATAAATGTTTAGGTGCTAGGAGATTTGGGACAAATTTTAAAAATATATAATCGGCGTGGGTCAAGCGACAAAGGTGACAAATTGGTGCACTCAGGAAGAGCACTCAATGAAACCCTCAAAACTGTTGTTGTACCATTTAAAAGGAGATACAAGTTGTCATGTGACTGCATGGGTATCTAGGTGTCATTCTGGATAGGAGGCTCAGTTGGAACTCGCACATTGGTGCCCTCCAGAACAAGGCGATAAGGTTTCTTTGGGCAAGTTGCTTCTCCCACGGTAAGACAAGGGGTCTTTCGCAGCGAATGACGCTGTGGAGATTGTTCAGTGTCTTCCAGGATGACATTATGGTCATTATTATGTGTGGGGAGATCAGGGGTATGACCATTAATACATTCTCTGTCAGCCAATCTAAACTGATCAAATATTGCTGCAATGCGTTGCAAAGGCTTTTACAACTGTGAGCTAGATGGTAATGAAAAAGCGGATGCATTGGCTGGAAAAGGTTCTATGACACCAAGGGCGTGAAGTTCATTTCTTAAGTTATATTCTTTTTTATCATTTATGTAATTTTAACAGAGGCTGCTAATTTGACATGAAAAAACGTGAAGGTAACTTGGTAAGTTATATTCTTTTTTGGGAGTACAGTACAAAAAAGAACATATTCTTACCATAATAAAAATGACTAAAAAGAAAATACACCACATTAGTGCCTTTGGGACTGTATTGTGGTATTTTTGTCTATTAGTTTGTGTAAAGGTTGATACTGTGTTACCCAGGTCTTGCCGTACTGATTTGTGTATTTGACGGCATTGTCAATTCGACCATCTTTGTGTAACATAATCTTACATGTTTAAAATTAACTGATATAAAATAGAGGATATTTCCGGAACTTCCTAAACTGTAAGCAATTAGGTATATAAGGAGGCCTTTACCTAGTTATCGTTTTGCTGTCATAAAATAAAATCGTGTTTAGGCGTAAATAAAAGTGTATAAACGAATATTAAGTTGCTGTATTAAGATAAACTGTATAAAAATAAAGTGAGAAAATAAAAACTGTAAAACAACCACAAAGTGGTGCTTATTTTATTTTGACGCAATTTAAAAGCACTCCAACGTTTTAAAAAGGTTAAAACGTAGCAATATTGATTTGTACAGTACAAATATCAATTTACTTTGCTAAGCTCAATTTTTTAAGATGTGATAATTTAATTTGATTCATATTTAATTAAAAAAAAAAAAACATTAAAATCTTTAAATTGTGTGTGGACGGAATAACGAAATATGTTTTTTTTTTACATTCTTATATTAATTGATTTCGCAAAATTTATATGCTTATAAAAGTTCACATACAATATTTTATAAATCGGGCAAAACATGAAATTGTGAGGTGGAATGCTATTCCATCAAGAATTCCAGCAGATTTTATCCCATGACCCAAAAGTCCTTTTGAGCCGAGATATACGGACTGGAAAAATGTGCCTATAATTTCACTGGCATTGAAATTATATATGCCTGGTATCAAATATGAGATTTTTCTTTATACAGGTGCTAGGTCCTGAATTAGTGCCTGATCAGGATGATAATGATGAGTTTAGCTTTACAACAAATGCCTATTTTAAGGCCTTTTAAGAATTTTCTTCGGGGGTGTTATAGAATCCAAGTCGATTTTGCTTTTTGTCCTTTTTTAAAACCAATATTGGATTCATTTGGTGTCACAAAACCAAGTCGGTTTTGTTATTTTCGAATTTGAATAAATCCAATGTTCGAAACAGCTGTTGTTTACATTTGTGTAATTGTTTACAATTTGTATTATATTTTTTTTTATAAAATATAAAATTTATTTATTGAAAATTGCGCATAATACATACACATATCCTTTGGTTTTAGACTCAACAAGAGAACAAATTTTTCGTTCTAAAATTCAATTTCTTTAACCTGTTGCAAGTTGCTGATGTTTTTATTTTGCAAGCTTTAAGAGCTCGTCCACATTTTCAGTCGATTCCAGTTTTCTTCCACAGTCTTTATCAAAAAACAGCGGTCCCAGTGTTATCTGAATTCTGCGCCGTTTTAGTATGTTCCTTATTAAAAATAGATACATTTTGACGCGGTTGATAGTTAATCACTTTAAGCATCTGCATCTTTAATTATTTGATTTTTAGCTTCCAGCTACCATACGTAGTACAATTTTCGGTAACTAGCAAAGCAACTAAAATTCAGTTGCCATTTATAATGAAGCCATTATGGCATTTTCTTTTCTGAAAAAAAAAATGTTGATTTTTGATGCCCTTATTTTTTTGCGTTAATTTTTACAAAATTTAATACAAAAAAAGGGTGCTTTTTCTATTTCTAATTATTATGCTTTTAAAAATTTTGATATTTTTTTATATTTGACTACGCGTTTTATGGCAAAGAACAAACGAAGTGCAACATTTTTTATCAGAAAAGAAAATGCCATTAGATATGATTTCATTTATCTAGGATGCACTACAATTCAACAAGAAATACAATTAATTTCTGATACACGTTTTGTTTCTTTATCCATTCGTATCCTTATGAGGATTTTTTTGTAATTTGGATATTATCCATAATATATATGATTATGGAGTTTGTGTTTTCATGTTTACATATATAGATTCATATATTAATTAATATAATTATGCGTTATACTTAATTCTAGTTTATAAACATACATAAATTTCAAAACCGATAGCCTTTAGCTGCTTGATTTATTTCCAATATCCAAACCAATAATAGACATTCTGTGACACCTAAAACTGATGCTTATTCAAGTTTGAAAACACAACCGATAATCTTGGATTTCATGACACCAAATTAAATTTTGTGTCGTTTTCCAATCCAATTCCGGCATTATTGGATTCTATGACACCCCTGATTATTTGGAAATAATAAAAGAAAATAATTATAAAACCGCCTGACTAAATGGTCGAGTTTTGATGCTAAAGGAGATTATGTTGAGTTATAAAATGACCTTGTATTTCATGTTAAACTAGTTCACTTTCAGCCTTCTATAGAGCTGATATTCATTTTTAACTACTTTATATCGCATATATTTGTAAACAGTTCATTTGAATCAGTACGTTCATTACGTACCTACCCACCCTTGATTAGTTTGCATAATTTTTTTCGTAGTTTTGTTAGAAATCAAGTCTATTAATTTCACACGCTTAATTAACAGTTTTGTTTCCATTTAAACGAATTTAATAAAAAACTCTATTGTTTTCGAAAATATTACAAAAAAAAAAAAATATCTCATTAATCGCCTTAAGTTTGAAGTGGTTTTTTTTTAGTACAAATAATTAAAAAGTATTTTTTTTGTTTGTTTTATTTTTATCTTCCTATGAATTTCAAGCACCCTGTACAAAAGTATTAATAATAGTTTTTGTATCATGTTTTGTTTTATTTCATTATTAACACATTTGACAGATTGGTATTGGAAATTAACACTTCGGTTACATGTTTAGAGTGGGAATGTAATAAAATATTACGAAAAAAAAAAAAAAAATAAAGAGAAAATTAAAATAAAAACCGTAAAAGCCGTATTACTTGAAATAAAAACAGAAATCAAAATATTATTTTCAAACACGAGTACTTTTATGGAATTTTCTCGATTGAATTATAGCATTTTTCTTATGTGAACAGTAGTACTCAAACGGTTTTTCGTAAATATAAAAAAAGAAAAACAAATGTCAAGAAACTATTTTTGGAAAGTATGTAAAAATCAATAGAAGTAATAACATCCGTCGTATATGGTAAGAAAATATTTGTTTCTTTATTTGTGCACACTTTTTTTAGAAAGCTGAGATTTGATTAAAACTTAGACAAAATTGCTACTAAAATGGCTCAAATGATTCCTGTAACAATTTCTTCTTTTTTTTTTCTTAAATACGTTGACGTTGTTGACGTATAAAGGTATCCATTGAGTGCGCTTGCAGGTGTTCAATACGTCTATAGCAGTCATATATTCTTAACATTTTGAAACTAAACAAGAAGAAGGTTTCTAGAAGCACTTTCCGATTTTTAAAGTCTTAAACTTGCAGTTGCGTTCACACAATGAAATCCGAATGCGTACATGTGCACTAGGGTGCTCCTTATTTTAAATAATGCAAAATTGTAACTCCTCCCGGAAATGTTTTTTGTAGCCAAAAGTCTGTTGTGAAAAATGTTAGGCAGATTGCAACAGGAAAAGGCGTGCGACATCCGTCCATGATTGTGTGTGCCTTATATGTATGAACAAATTTTTGTTTCTTTGTAAAGTTTGTGTCGCAACTGGCTCCATAAATGTTTTCTGTAGCAAAAAAATACATTGTAGACATATGAAACTAAATTTTGACTGCTTGTAGGCGAATGCGCCATCTTTCCCTAAAGCAATGTGTCTAAAATTTTCCACAATGTATTTTTTGGTACAGAGAACATTTATGGAGGTAGTTGCAGCCCAAATTTTACCCAAAAAAAAAAAAAAAAAAATAGGTTTGCAACTTGTTTCATATGAATTAAACATATTTTGACAGCTGTGGGCGGATTCCGAATGCCTTTCACTGATGCAATCGGCCTAAAATTTCCCATAGAACATTTTTTGGCTTCGAAGAACATTTCTGAGTGGAGCTGCAGCCCAAACTTTATAAAAAAAAAATTGGCCTACATATACATATAAGGAGTACCCGAATGTGCACTCAATCTGCAGCCAACTTCAGGGTTAAAATTACGTGTGAGGAAACAAAACAATTTATTTTTCTCCTCTCAGCTACGGAGACTATTTCATCCGGGGAAATTTTTGTCCTATTATCCGTTAAGCCGGTCGAGGTATAGTTTTGGAGAAATTCAAGAATGCAGACCAAGAATTCTTTTAAATAATGCAAGTTAGCTATGCGACTCAATGATGAGGTTATGCCTATTAAGCATAAACAATATACAATTGGTTTTGGTAAAGACGTTAAGGACGAAAAAATTTGAACCTGTTTGCTACTTTTTGCAAGACTCGTTCGTTCTGATGCTCGTCTCATTGGCATTCATGCTAAAGCTTGGATCACGGGATTGTCTTTAATGCGCCAATATAACACAATTTTGATTCTCTTTTATTGCCGCAAAATATTGAAAGTGTTGCAATTTATTTTACGAAAATAAATTTAAAAATTTGAATATTGATATATATTGTCTGTCTACTTCGATTGTAGCACAAGAACGCAATAGATATTTGCGCATTTTTGACATTTTTGTTGCAGCATGGTTTCCAATCGAGGCCTCGCACGATTGCCGTACCAATAATTGGTGAATTGCGACAATCGTATGATCAAAGCGTAAGCAAACCTGAGTTGCTGATAACAATTTTGATGTCAAAATAAAGATCTAATTTGCTATCGAACCGAATTAAATTTAAGATGAGTCAAACAAATTCTGGTGTTTTTATTAATTATTTTAACAACCCACAGGGAGCAATTAATTCTCCGCCTATTTTCTGCAAATATGGGTGATCTTCCAATTCTTTATCTTCCTTATTTAATTTATTAATAAAATTTGGCAAATTTTATCTGTAATACGCATGATTAATGAATAATTTGTACTAAAACTTTGTTATAAAAAAATTAATCTCAACCGATATTAAATAGCTTTAGATAAAGATCAACCATATTTGAACCATGTTTTTAACATGATGACATTATATATATTTACAGGATTTGCATATAATTCGACACGGTCGGTCTTTAATTCGACTTATTCTACTGGCTAGTGAAATTTATCTAAATTTTATCACCCAAAAAAAAAATATATATATATAAACCGTATCAGTCCCTACAACCAATATTCTAGGGTTCGGTAATTATTTAGGTAAATCATATTAAAGAAGGTAATATGTACTGTAAATGTGAGGTTCTTGGACTCGACACCAGAAGCGCTGGATATTTAGAATAGTTTATGATTGTATAGGGTCCGCCAAATATATATTTTTTTTTTTTTTTTTTTTTTGGAAACAGGGCGCAAAACATCGCATGTAGTTTGGCTGTGTGGCACGTAGCGCCGTCCTGTTGAAACCAAATGTTGCTAATATCCTCCTTTTCAATTTTTGTGAACAAAAATTCGTTCAACATGACCGCTCCTTGCTCATTTTCGAAGAAAAATGGCCAATTATGCCTCTGGACCTAAATCCGCACCAAACAGTAACTCGTCTTGGGTGTATCGGCTTTTCAATGTATGCGTGACGGTTTTCTGTGCCCCAAATGCGACAATTTTGCTTGTTTACATACCCGCCAAGATCAAAATGAGCTTCATCTGAAAAGATGATTTTTTTTTTGGCAAAATCGGCATCTTCTGCAAGTCGATTGCAGACCCACTTAGCGAAGCGAAAAAAGCGTATACACAACCACATTCGTTCAGCGGAAGGATAAAACTAATTATCTGTCAAGTCAAACATGAGCTAAGTGTTACCATTCACGAAATAAGCACCAGTTGAAAAAAGAACGTTAGATGGCGGACCCATTATTATATATCATTCAGTGATAAACAAATTTTAAGGTGTGGACTGTCGTATTGGGTATAGAATAGTCTTGCTTCAACTTCCAAAATATTATTTAGAATGAGAGCGGTTAACGTATTTAAAAAATCGTAAATTTATTTATTTGAAGAAACCAAAATTAAGAATCGCTGATACATTTCTCTTCAAGTAAAATAAAGAAAATAAATTGGATTATAAGATGGTGACGATAATAATGACATACAAAAAAATAAGTTTGTTTTTTGATTAAGACACGTGTCATATCGTAAGAAGAATAAATTGAATACAAAGTACACTCAGGTACATGTATACTAATTTTGCCATCTTCCATTTTTTTTTTTTTTCATTAAATATTTAATTGAAATTTGTAATATGAGATCTAAAAAAAGGAAATTAATAGCGAAAAAGATGATCAAGAAACACGTTGCATAAACCAATGAAATAATTTTAGATGAGTGAGATGAGAGTGAGGTGGTTGAGGCTGCAGATATCGCAACGGTTTGCATGAATATTAAGATATAGAAAGGCGATTTGTATCACAATTATTTACACCCGACCATAAACTAAAAGCTGTGATTACTTTAAAATTGTGTTTGACGATGTTTGGCGCCATTTGAACAAATTTTAGTGCCATTTTGTAAGTATTTATATATCACAACCAAACAGACATTAAAGATTCATAAAAACTACAGCTCAGTTCACAATCTTTGGTATTGAGATGATAAATTTGTACCATTGAAAATATTTGCCGTTAATTGTGCGCGGGTCTTTTTTTTTTCGTTTAACATTGCAACACCTTTTGCAAATTACTCCACACTCAGCTGATTATCAAAAAAAAAAAAAAAAAATCACTTCTACTTAATTCTTTAAAAACTGCAGTCTGTCCATTTTTTATTTGGTTTTTCTATTTTAATACGTCTTTTTATGTTGTACGTTTCCATTCTTTCGACGTTATTTTTTAATTTTTTTATTTCTATGATCAGCTGTTCATTTGCTTAAGTATGGCAATGTGTTGGTTAAATATAAACTACGGTTATGAGTTTGGGATATTTGCCAAACCATGGCAAGGGTATTTCTGTGTATTTTGTTATTGTGTTGTAAAAAAATACCCAATCATTTGGAAATGGCATGATGTCAAACCATATGCCCAAGATTGTGAACTGAACTTATGTGTTTATTCGGTTGAATGTGTAGATCGATTAACTTGAAAAGTTTTCAAATTATCGGCAAAGAAACTCAAAAGCACTTTAACAAATGAGCTTAACAAATTTTAATAAATTACTTCATGATTAAATATTTTTGCTGTAATAATGAGTTGAATCTCCATTGTTAAAAATAAGCGGATAAATACGTTGTGGTATACTTGTTCAATGATCGACTCCCAAAAAATAATTACCGCAGTCTTTAGTTCAATTATGATGTCGTATTGCTTGTTACCATCGAAGATTTGGCGGAGCATGATAACCCATTGGATTCTAATCAATTAAAAAAGCTTTCTATTGCATTTGGGATATGTTTTGCAATTCCAAAAACATGCGCTGTTTGATAATTTTTGCGAACTCAGACATTATTGTGTGGAAAATTCATATTGTTTCCCCGACTCGACTTCTTTAAAAAAATGGGCTAAGGTTAGTCTGGGCAAAATTTGTGCTCACTGCGGAATTCATAGAGAGGAAGAATTACTTATTACTTTTCTGAAGAGAATAAACTTAACTTAGACGGCCCAGATGGGTATAACTGCTACTGGATGAATTTACTAAAAGATCTTGGCTATTTTTTCAAACGAAATTTCGTCAGAATATCTTTAATGGCTTAGAAGCATTTTAAGAAATCCGGAAAAAGTATGAAGTTTTCTGCAGGATAATGCCTCTGTTCACAACAGTTACCAAACGCGCAAATTGTTAGATTCACAAAAGGCAATGGAAAGCTTGTTCACCTGATTAGAATTCATGGTTCTTCAAATCTTTGGCAATAACAAGTAATCCGGCACCATAATTGATCTAAAAGTTACGGTAATTGCTTTTTGAGAATCAATCACTAAACAAGTCCGCTTAAATATTTTGTGCAGTGTGTCACAATGGATCTTTGCGCTTATTTTTAACAATGGGGGGTCACCTCAATTTTATACCAAAAATTTTGTCATAAAGAATTTTCTTATATTTTTTAAGCTCATTTTTTAAACTTTTTGTGATAACTTTGAATAAAATTAATATGTTTTTATGAAATCTACCAAATTATTATTGCTTGAAAACTATCTTCAATTTGTCATTGTTATAAATTTTTAAATGCACCGCTATACATAAATAACTGCTACTGAAAAAGCTAATGCAGCTCTAATATTGCTCTTGAGTGTATTACTAGCGTCGATTCACATTTTTGTCGAAGAGATTTTTTTTTTGCAATCCAGCACTATGTGTAATGTCGCGATTTTTCCGATATGATTCGTTGTAAGACACAGTCGAAGACAATGTTGGATAACAGCAAGTTCCACGTTTTAGAAACGTTTTTACAGAACTATAAAACGGTCCTCGTACTTTCTGTTCTAAAAAATTTCACTTAAAACTTTTCATTCAATATTTTTTCTCAACAGGCAAGAACAATATTAATTGTCTAAAAAAAAACCCCAAATAATTGCAGGCGAAGATTACATATCGTTAACAAAATCACCTTTAATATGAAGACAACAAACCTGAAAATGAATAATCAAAAAACTGTCTAAACACCGGTTTTAATTATTAATGTAAAAAAAAACTTTATAAAGAATAATTTCAATAACAAAACAATACAAATTATTAAAACAGGTTTACAATTTCAAACAAAAACATACAAAGTGCACTTTTTCAACCAGAAAATAAAAAAAATTAAAATATTTAACAAAACTTGTCATAGAAGTTGTTTTGGAGTCAAAATTGTCAACCCTTGTAATAGCCGACGTGAAATACTGCATGAAATTCGTAGAATTTTAATTGAACGAATTTAAAATTAAATTGATATCCTGCGAAATTGTATTTGAAATAGAAGGACGATTTAACATTAAAAACTCAAGCAGAACTATTGTATTAAACAAATTAAAGTTACATATTTTGATGTACCATAATTTCATTTATTTTCTGTAAATTTTTAATTTGCACAAATGACATGTCAAGCCGTCAAGTTTGTAATCTACATACCCGATTTGTATTTTTTGCTTAACACGAACTGCCTTTGATAGTGCATAAGCAAACGGCTGCTTTTCTAAACGTCAAATCAGTGCTTAAATGAAACAGTAATACGCTTTAACACTGCGAATCAAATGCATTGTTCTTTTTAACTTTTTTTTTAAGAAGTTAATAACTTTGAGTTGGCAACACTGGTTTATTTGACAACCAATTTAACAGCTGACAGTTGCTTTTTGTTTAGAATTTTTTCCCATGAACAAAAAAGAGTGAAAATTACAGTACACATGGGCAAGAACAATTTAAAATTTAAAATTCGCTATCAGAATTTGATAAAAACGGAATATATTTCACGTGAAATGTTTTTCATTACAAATTTTGTTCTCCGATGAAGCTAATTTTTGGTTGAATGAAATAAGCTGAATTGTCGCATTTGAAGTGAGAATAATCCATAAGCTTTTGTCGAAACACATCCACAAAAAAGTACTGTTTGGCGCGCTTTATAGGCTGTCGGAGACATTGGTCCATATATCTTCAAAAACGATGGTGGTTAGAATGTTACTATCAGTGGTGAACGGTATAGGGACATGATTAGAAATTTTTTCGTATTTGAACGGAGTCAAGTAAGTCAATTGTGGCTCGCACTGTGTGACATGTGACTCCGTCGTATCTCAATTAGCTGGCATTAATCTTGCTGACATGTGATATTTAGAGACACATGGCGCTACAATTGACTTACTCAAAGAAACTTTTGATGAAAGAGTAATTTCACATAATGGTCCAATTTTTTTTTTTTTTTTGGGTTATGTAAATTCACTTGTCTCATAGCCGAAAACATATTTTAACATTAATGTCAAAAAATTTTCTATTCAACAAAGCTCGTTTCATTGATATGAAAAACCTATTTCTTTGTTTTATTATGATTTAAACTGTAAAAAAACACCCGATACATTAAGCCAAGCAGGTATAGGCATAGATTTTGTCCAAATTCTTCTTCACAAGACAGTTTTTGTCGCAGAATGTTTTTCTGCCAGTTAAAAAACACAGCTTAAGTTGTCAAATGCCGGCCTATAGCAAAGATGTTCTGTACTCTCCTCCTCCTTCTCTTGATATTTGCAGCTTCTGCAGAAATCATTATATGGCCTCTTTAGTATGTTTTTTTGGCCCAATGCTCAACAACACTTCAACACTTTTTCTGTACTTCGGCGTGTGATCACTTGCCCACCGTTTGTTTGTCATGAGATAGAGTGCCAGTACTATTTCTTTAAAGAGGAGCTCTGATGTCCTCAGATTTAAAGTGGTACCTGCCTATGAAAGTTCATTTCTCCATTGCCATTTAAGAGTAAGCTTTGAATGTCGCGCAATCTTATCTAGAGACTCACAACATTCGTGAACAAAAATTTTCGGTGTACGCTCTCCAGGGATCTACTGGCCTGATGCATACCATATACCGCAGACGATCCCTTTGAGATAGTTCTCAAACACTTTTTCGCACATTACGGATGGAAACTCGGAATGTTGGTTTTTAAATGCTCCAGCGTTAGGGTATTATCCATGTAGAAATATCACATTGATGTTGCTCTACAAAAAAGTCTAATAATGTCAGATCGCATGATCTCGGTGTCTAATTGGCGTCTCCAAAATAAGAAATCACGCGACTGGAAAATTTCGCATGCTATAAATCCGAAATCGATCATGTTGTGTGGCTCGTGGCGGTACTGTCTTGTTGACACCACATATCACCCAATTCATAATCTTCAATTTCAGGCCCAAAACGGCCGGTTATCAAACGTCATTTTCGAAAAAATACTGCCATATGTTAAGTCCAGACCATAATATGCACCAAACAGTCACTTTTTTCGAAGGCAACGGCTTTCCCACAATCACTTCTGGGTTCTCTGAGCCCAGACGTAAACACCAAATGAGAATTAAGCTTTACCGCTGAAGAAAATTTTGTTCGAAAAATCAAAAATCAATTGCCACGTTTGAATTACCATTTTGTAGTAAGTTTTAAGCGTTCTTCGGTTGTTAAGCGATCCTATTAGTAAATGGCAAACTTTTTACACTTTAGATGAAAGATATTTTACAGTTGATAGCCTTGCCTGACCGGCGGTTTTAAAGTCATTAAATAGATAACCTGATATTTTAATCAACACAAAGGAGATAACCATATCCAATTAGCTCGATGTAGTGCAACAGAACCACAAAAATTAAATAAAGAAAAACGCTATATTGCCATTATTACTAGTTTTGTGAGGCCAATTTGTTTAATGTGACGGTTCTCTCAAACAAACTCATCAACGCCTCATATACGTGAAGGTTGCCATAATTTTTCAGCAGAAGCTATTTGCCGAGCACAACCACCTTGCGCAATTAGTGAATGAACCTACTCACATATCGTATGTAAATGGGCACCAAAATAACACCCTCGACCTTTTCCTCACTACCTCACCCTGAAAAGTATGTAGTTGAGGTCCTTGCACCTCTCGGAAATTCGGATCACTGTAATATTTCTTCCTCTTGCCCGTTCTTCACTCTTCGCAACGCTTCACATACGGCTATGAAGCGCTTGGTTTAAATTACGGGAAAGCTCGATGGGCAGAGTTTAACGATTTCTATGGGCATTTCAATTGAAAACTTTGTTTCCTTGATTCTAACGTGAATGCCATGGCCGAAATGGTTGTCAATGTTATAAAGGTAGGGATGGATAATTTCATCTCATCCAGAAAGCTTCCGATTAAATCAAGTAATAAATCTTGATTTAATCAGACGTGCAAGCTTGCAGTCGTATCCAGAGAGGAAGCATTCAGAAATTGGCTTAATAACAAATGCGATCATACTGATTCGCTACGCAAACAGGCGAGATCTTCGAGTGCCGCAGTACTTAGACGCGAAAAGACTCTACACGAGCAGCGCCTACGTGTTAAAGTTCTTACTTTTCCGCGGGAAGTAAGAGCTTTTGGTCATTCATTAAAAGGCTTAAGAACAGCGCTAGTTTGGTTCCAGTACTTATAAAGGATGACCAAACATTCACTAACCCGGTTTATAACGCAAACCTACTGGCTGAAATGTTTGCAGGTAATTCGAACTTGCCGGAGAGCGTTCAACCACTGCTCGAACTTGAGAGAGTATCAGTGGCTATGCCTAGTATATTCTTTCGAGCCCGTGCAGGAAAAAAGGTTCTCGACGTTAACAAGTCTTCTGGACCGGATGGCATTCCAGCGCTGGTCCTGAAGCGGTGCTCGTCGACGCTTGCGCGTCCATTGGCTAATCTTTTCAGTGCGTCTTACCGTGCGGGTATTTTTCCATCTTGCTGAAAGATTGCCAATGTAACGCCAATCCCTAAAAAGGGTGAGGCTAGTATCCCTGAAAACAACCGCCCAATAGCAGTTTGTTATGGAGAGAATCATCACCTTTTGAAATATTTAGAGTCCAAAAATTTTCTGAGCGATCGCCAATATGGTTTCCGTAAAGGTCGCTCTACTGGTGACCTGCTGGCGTTACTCTCTGAAGGGTGGAACAGGTACATTCATAGATTTGGTGAGAGTAAGGTTGTGGCCCTGGATATTTCTAAGGTTTTTGACAGAGTCTGGCACGAGGCTCTCATATCCAAACTTATTGCCTTTGGTGTCGCTAGTCACTTCTCTCGATTCATATTGAGCTTTCTCAGAAATCGCACTATAAGATTGGTTATAGATGGGATTTCATCCGACGAGTTCAGGATCAATTCAGGGGTACCTCAAGGCTCTGTTCTTTCTCCAACTCTATTTTTAATATTTCTTAACGACTTTCTTTTTCTCACTTCTAATCCTGTATACACTTTTGCAGATGACAGCAACATTTGTCATTCATATTCTTTTGATCGAAGGCCGAGCCTTTTGGAGATTGGGGCGAAAAGGCGGAATATGAACGACACACTTACAAAAGACTTGTCGAAAATCTCTGAGTGGAGTCGCGCGAACAGGGTCAACTTTAATGCGCGCAAGACCCATTGTTGTTTTTGACACACAGACGTGGTGGTGTGTTGTTATTTGTATCTATGGGTAATGTAGATATTGAGGAATCAGATGGTTTTGATATTCTGGGCATGAGAATTCACTGTGACGTTCGTTGGAACGAGCACATATATCGAGTGGCGAAAGAAGCGTTCAAGTGATCTCCTTAATATTTACAAGACCTATATCCGACCCAATGGGGAATACAATTCTAATGTGTAGGCCGGTGCTTCAAATTTATTTTTAAGCTTCTCGACTGCGTACAGGAGAGGGCGAAGATGCTCATTAATGACGGTAGGGTAGCCAATTCTATCGATTCATTAGGGCATCATCGCAATGTGGCGTGTGTTTCATTGTTATATCGGTACTATAACGGAATGTGCTCTGACGAAATTAAGGAACTAATTCCTAGTAATCATATATTTTTAAGTAGTACTCGTATTTCTCGTAGAGCTCATCCCTTTGTAGTTGATTGTCCAGTAAATCGCACAACGCATTATACATAGAATTGGTTTTTTGGTCGCACTATTCGTTTGTGGAACAATCTTCCTGTGAATGTCTTTCCTGCCACTTATGACATGAGCAAACAAATTGAAGTCGAACGTCCACAGACACTACTCCATCTATCCTCCTTCCCACAATCTATTTTCCTAGTATCAGCACAATGCACTGCATGAGTAGGGGTTATCCCCTGAGTGCTGGTCTTATTAAAAAAAAAAAAAAATAAAATACGCAATGTCGGCATTGATCGATGAAAATCATAAAATTCTTATTTTTTTATTTGATGACTTTTTATTTGATCGTTTCCAAATGTGATTGACAACCATTATCTCAGTTGCTCCGATATTGTAGTAATGAACACATACGCGAATAAAAGAAAATACGATGTCAACAGCAATAAATCGTCGTCCGATGAAGAAATTTTAGCAAACAAACACTAAGAAATTAAAATCCAAATGGTGATTGACGAATTTATTTGTACGTCTTCTTTTAAACATCAAGCACATGATACTCGCACATATGCATTATATAATGAGTTTGTTTGATCGTCTCTAGGTCGTTTTACTCCCACTCTTTTTTTGTGTTGTATTGCCAACTGTTATTATTACAAATGTACGATTATTGTTATTACACATGTGATTGTTTTTTTTTCTAATTCAGAAATAATGATATGGTTATAAAATAAATAATTGTTAAGTATCATTTGTTATTTTTTATAAAAAAGTTATTTTCTAAATATGTGTCAATCAGTTTATATGTATATATTTTCATTCATTGTCGCAATTACATTTTATTTTCAATGGATGTATAACCATCATCATTATACGAGTACATCTTTTACAGGGTAACTTAAAATGTTTTATTTATAATAATTAAAATCCTTCCAACCGTTTAGTTGTTTCATCTAAATTAATTAAAAAAACTAATAAGCCAGAGCTGACCATAAATTTTCTCCAAACTTGGCACGTCTTAATAGAACTCAATCCAATTTTACAATATCTTGTAAAGATTTGTATGACAGATGGGCCATTTTTCTTTAAATTTAGTACAGTGCTAAAGCGGGGTTTAGACGGTGATACAAGTCGTACGACATGTCAAAGAGAGTGGATAGTATCGTGTAAACATAATATGTAATAGAACGTACGACACTGACACAAAATACGGATGAAAATTTGACAGTCTCTCTTTGTTTTTTAAAATTTTTTAAAAAACCATCGCACATTAGATCAGGGATGTATTTTTATGTGAACAAATAAAATAAACAAATTTGTTCGCTCGCACTACTGGTCTCTTTTGAAACAGCTGCTTTCATTTTACTTTGTTTTGGTTTTTTACGTATCGTGTAAATGTAAAAAAATCTGTCGTAAGATTTTAACTCTCAGTTTTAAAATACGGATGGAATTTTATAATATTTTCTATGTGATTTTACGTACGTAAAGTCTTATCTTCTAAGCCTCCCTTAAAGGGTTGTTAAAAAATAATCTCTATCTGGAATAAAATGAATAACAATTTCTGGGTATTTTTTGCCTTCACAGTAGTAATGCCAATCTTATTTTATAGTGGTTTGAGCTCTTGTTTTGTTTTGTTGTGTGGCTTTACATACAATCCATTCTGATGCCTTTATTTGTGTGTTTGCACTGGACTTTAATTGAATAGTATAGCGTCATGGTTTGATAGGAAGTACGGATGCATTATCAGAATAAACTTGATTTAGGGTTATAATCAGGGTTGGCAAAAACTCGGTGTTTATTTTGCTTCCTAATTTCGTTCAATTAGACAATATTTTGTCTTTGTTAGTAAAATTACGGTTTTTTAGTATTTATACTGCAACTTTGTGGTGAGATCAAGGTGTACTATGAGCTGCCAGAACTCGGTTATTGGAGCAACAATTGCTTCGTTTCAACCGTGCATTACGACAAAAACAACTGGAATATAAAGACAGACATGATTAGGTCATTCTCTTGCTATACAACACCCGGCCTCTCGTTGCAAAAGTTGAAACGATCAAATTAAATATCTTATCACACTCGTCGTATTCTGCGAACATTGCTCCTTCTGACTATTGGCTGTCATGACGGATACAATCACATTTTTTTAAGAAATATAAAATCGTCTTTAGGATTGGATCACCTGAAAAGAAGAGAAGTTTTGCTGAGACGGGATTCAGAAATCGTCTCGGAGGTGGGGAAAAGATGTAAGCAGTGGTTTATATTTTAATAAATTTGTTAATTCATTTTTTTTGAGAGTTAAAAAAACGTACCGAATTAATTATAACTGCCAATACTTAAATTAAACTTACTTTCGTTGTAAATAAACTACGAAAACCTAAAATAAAAAAGCCCACCCGGCTGGGTTATAATGAATTGCGAATGCGTTGGGAGAAAACAAGTCCAAGTTTAATTGACCTACTGCAAGAAGTCGACAGGTGTTAGCGATATATAGCTGGCCGGCTAAATACATACATTAAAATAAATGACGTCTATAAACGTCCATGGCGTTCTTAGTATTTTATAACAAAACAGAAGCGTTTTTTTAATACCGATTTTAAACTGTTCTGATAATCTACATGTAACTCTTAGAGACTGATCAGATTTACATACATTTAACTTCCACACAAGAAACTAACAAGAAATAGTATGTGTGTATAGCAGGGTTGGCAAAAACCCGGGTTTAAAAAAAAAACAGTCCACCGGATTTTATTGGGAGTTTTGAAGGGATTTTTTTTTTTTTTTTTTTTTTGGTTTTATAACTGCTTCAAAATTTCGTTCAAGTCGACAATATTTTTTGTTTGTTCATACAATCACGTTGTTTTAGTATTTATAGAGCATCTTTGCACACTTGGTGTGATTAAGGCAGCATTGTGTGCTATGAATTGCTAAAGATCAGTGAGCGAAGTAGAATGCAATTATTTCGTTTGAATCATGCATTATGAGACATATGGACGGAATATAAAGACAGACATGATAAATGTATCCTTTTGCCTGACAACACCCGACCACATGTGGCAAAAGTTTTAAAACAATTATTAGAAGCGATCAAATGCCGCATCCGCCGTATTCTCCGAACATTGCTTCGTCGACTGTTGTTACGAATACAATATACTCACACCTCTTTATACGGGCTTTCTTTACATGACACTTTGTTATAACGGCCTGTTAGAAATATGGAACACATTCGCTTTAAGCGCAAATTACCTAGTTCTACGGGTAAAATACCATGGATTCTCCATTTTTTTTTAACAAAAAGTGTACATATATTCATCTCGTTTAAAGGCATTCCGATTTACGACCTACATTTTCAGAAACTACCTAGGCCGTATAAAGAGGTATGAGTTTATCTTTTAACATGTCATTGAATCACTTCCTTTGAAGAAATACAAAATCGGCTTCCAAGTTAGAGCACCTTAAAACACGAGAAGTTTTTCTGAAACTAGATTTGGAAATTGGCTCAGAGGTGGGGAAAAGATGTAAGCAGTGATTTGATCAATTTGTTATTTCATTATCTTTTTGAGTCCAAATACGTATATTTCACTTATTTTTGTTGTAAATAAGCTAGGAAACCTTTAAATAAAAAAACCACCCGGGTTTTTTAAATATAAGTGGGTTGCCAACCCTGGTGTATAGAGTATGAAGTAGTCGTCGATTGCTCTTACTTAAAAAAATGTTCTTTTCAATTCTATCATACTTGTGTAATTAAATTTTTGTTTTTGTTTTTTGTTTATGTAACTATAAATAATTACAACAACAATTTATAATAATAATGAAGTCATGCCATGAAAGACAGCATGACTGTTCATCAATTAGCATGAATGATGACATACTAGTTCGTTCTTCATTACAAGTTCATCTCTCTGTATAGGCTAACAATGCAGTTTATAACACATTTCTTCAAACACTTATATTTCGTTTAAATACTAGTTGGCAACGTCATAGCTTGGATTATTAATTATAATACATTAATCACCCTGTCTTTTAAGTTAAACTGTATTACAGACACACACATACATACGTGCATTTTTTAAACAAACATAAAAGTATTATGTAGTACTCGTAACAACTTTACCGCAAATTCTAAAATTTGTAAATAAAAAAAATAAAAAAATTTATTCTTATAAATAAAAAAAATAAAAAAAAATTATTTTTATTATTGTCAGTTGACTTTCTGTAGTAATTTTTTCAATGTCATTAAAAAAAAGCATAAATTTGTTTTTGAGTGCGTGTGTGTACGTGGGTGTTACCATTAATGTGTAATAAATATTAATTAACCCGTTTGATTACACACAGGGAAATAAGTACCAATTAAGTGGTGTTCTATACAAATGAGTGTTAACGCGATTAACACAAGTGTGGATAGTGGCAACTTAAAGTGATATAGTACCATTTAAAAGTACTATTTTTTGTTTAATTTAACAAATTGCACTCATCAATTCGTCAGACCTTAGTTTTTTTTTTTTATTATTAAAATTAAAGGGAAAACATTTCACAAGCTTAAAAGTTATTACCGAGTATTTTGACACTTTTTTTTATTGTTCATAAATTCAAAATTTATTAGTACGCTTGCTATGAGTTATACGAATATGAGTCAATTTTAAAATGTATGCAGAATGAAACTATATGACAAATAATTATGGGGTGTATACCATAAAACCATACTTGTTGTCAAGGTACTTTTTGGAAGAATTGGAATGGCATATTATAAATTTTAAAATTCTTGATATTACTTTTATTTCAAATATACATATGTATATATTTTATAACCACTTGCAACTGACATCTAAAAAGTTTAAATTTTCTATTAAATGTGATTGAGAGTGTTAAGCAGAGATTCCCTAACTTTTCTCTATAATTGCAAAAAATGATTTTTTTATTTTTCTTTAATTTACAGATCACTTGAAAATTCTTGACAAGTTAAGAGTTCAATTAAAAATAAATAAAATACAAATATAAATTTAAAAAAATAAATAAATTCAAACGTTAAAACGCCAAAAGAAATTCCAAACAAATGTCGTTCAAAAGAAGATAGTGAAACTAAAAAAACAATTAAACAAACCAACAATACTTTTTGGCTCAGTGTAATAAATTAATTTAATATTTTGTGTTTGTTCTGTTTCGTTTGCCGAGTAAGTTTTACAAAAGTCAAAAAAAAAAAACGTCTAACGGTAACTGCTTTTCAAGAAATCCGCTGAAACAGCTTATTTTTCCTTATTTTTTTGAAAACCCTTCGAAAAAATCTCTACCAATGGCCACAAATTGTGAATACATTGGGGAAAATCTGAATGGCCAAACAAAGTGTCCCATTTCGAATTCGGCTTCCCAATCGAGTATGACACACGAGGAGAAGCAGGACGGTAATGAGAAGTCTTTGAGTAAATCTTCATTTTCGGATACTTCCTCGGAAGTGGGCAGTAGTAGCACTGGTGTGGGTGGTGGTTGTGCGCTGCAGAAATCCAAAAAACTTAACAATGGCAATTTGCCATTTGTACCCTCCATAGGTGATTGTGTATTCGAGCAGGCCTTTGAAAAGTCTATGGATGATTTAGAACATGGCAATGATGGCTACGAAACCGATTCGGAACCTTCTCTGAATGGTGATCATGATATGGAGGAGTTAAAAGAATTACATGCGGTTAATAGCAATAATTTAACCTGCTCAACGGGCCTGGGCTCGGGTCCTCTGAGAACTTTTCCACGTACAAGTTCTTTTGAGTATTGCAGCAGCAGTTCGGACTCAGATGATGAAAATGGTGATGGTGAGGGTGTGGTTATACATTCGGCCATAAATAATATGTCACCGAAATTCTTTAATACCGATATATTTCATATCAGGCCTTATTTAATGCCTTTCATGGAACGGCGGCGCTTATCGCAATGCAAAGAGGAAGAAGATGAAGATGAGGCTGATAAATCGCCCCAGCCCCAGCAAACTGAGCAGCAGCCTAAATTTGAAACGAAAGCCATACCTACACCACCGCCCCCGCCACCAGCTAACGATAAAGCTTCGGCGGATAAATTTAAAGATTTGGAGAGATTGAGGCAACAATTCATGCATAAGATTGACAGTATCAACACCAACAATGTGGACGATATAAAAACGGTAACGGTGACACCCGAAATGTCTTCACCGCCACCACCACCGCCCATACCACCCACCATACTACCGCCTGCTCTTATTAATCTACTCGAGTCGGCCAAATCCCAAACGCCTTCCAAAATTCCCAATGTCACAACGCAGAAGGCCACTCTGGAAGCAAAACCAGTCACCAGTAATGAGCCTCTCATAATCAGGGGTAAATTTACGGTTACCAAAGCCCAAGAAACACCCGAACTACGTAAAGAGGCCGCTACACTCCAACATTTGGACTCCAGCAACAATGCCCATACTATTAGTTTTCCCAGCAGTTTTGGTGGTTATTCCTCAGTTCAGGGGTTATTCTCCCAGCGTTATGGCAGTAATAAATACACGCCAGTTACTCCCCATCTATCTAAGAAATTCTTTGATTCTTCCCTGGTCGAGATACGTACCCCCAACGAAAGTACTGGTTCATTAAATCGTTTAAGTTTAAGCGAAAGTCCGCATAGTCCCAACCAAATAAGGAATAGCTGTGATAATAGTGTTAATAGTTTATCTTCCAAAACGGCATCCCCTGCATTATCGACTTCCCCCGTTTCCTCCAATATGGCATTTAAAAAACCCGAACGCGAATATCCTCATTTAGATGATGTCTGGATAAAAAGGCCATCATCGCCATCACAGGCAACGGCCAACGTAACCACAACATCTTTACCAAAGAAACAGTACTATTCGGCAGATGATAGTGCAGCCGAAAGTGGACGTACCACAGCTGTACAATCGGAAGATGTAAGTTGTTTTTTAAAAAATAATTGCATAAAAATTTGAGAAAAAGTAAGTAAAAAAGTAATAAAGTAAAAAAAGTATCAATAATCTAAAAAAAAAAATACTTTTTAAACTTCACTTTTTTTATTTTATCAAAAAAGCACATTTTTAATTAATTTCTGAATAATCTTCTCTTCTATAGCAAATTGATATTTTTTTCAAATTATTCTATTCTATAAGAAAGATTCTAAAAAAAGTACCTAAATAGTACTTTAAAAAAAAGGTCGTTTTTTTATCATTTTAAAAATTTTTTCTTGAAATTAATAAAAGAGCGCATTTTAATACAATTTATTGCGTTGAGTTTTAGAGAAAGTATATTTTTAAAATTAGAACTTTTAGAACTTTTATTATTAGAACTATTAGAGCTCTTTTTCAGAAATGTGCATAATATTACAAACCATGAATTTGATTCGTAAATCATTCAAAAAAGCTCATTTTCAGAAAAAGTACCATAATAGTACTACTTTAAAGTTTATTGTATACAAATATCTTTTTGTTTAACGGAAAAAATATTACGAAATACGAAAGAAATTTCGGTTGACGCTTAAATAGTAATTTTAACAAAAAGTACCAAATTGATACTTTAAAAAGAGCATTCTATATATTATATATTTGAAGTGAATTTGAATAAATAATTGTCCAAAATAGTATGAAACATAACATTGAGTTCATTAAACGTATAAGGTATTTTTAGGAAAGGTACAAAAAGTACTTATTTAATGCTTGCTCTATACAAAAATCTTCTCCAATGAGAAAAATAGCATAAAATATGACATTTATTGCGCTAAACATTCAAAAGAGATAAATTTAAAAAAAGTGCCAAAATAGTACTTTCAAAAATATGCTAAATAGTAAGTGGAAAAAAAGGCAAAATAGTATAACAACATGATACGGACTTCAGTAGAAAAAGGTGCTTGATACATAAATTTTATTCTGAAATGAGAAAATAACACAATTTTGTCGGAAAACTTATTTTTTAATAAAGTACCAAAATAGTACTTTAAAAAATTTTGTTCTAAACAAAAAATTTATTGTTGAACATACTTTGAAAAATCTTTAAAATAGTATAACGTCATAACTATTAACCGTTCAATAGAAATTTTTTATCAAAAGTACCAAAATAGTACTTATGAGAAGTAATATGAAAGAAATACTACGACACATGTTAAATATTTCGTTTAACTTTTTAAACAGCCATTAAAAAAATGTACTAAAATAGTGCTTTTAGAAACTTCATCAATATGAATAATTTTTTAAACCATATTTGTAAAATTTTGGTTAAGGTCAGCATTAAAAGCAAAATTTTTTAGTAAAATTCGAAAACAAACGAAAAAAATTATTTATATTTTCGATCACGTGAATCGCTAACAAATATTCAAGAGATATGGGGTACTAGTACAAAAATATTTTTGCTTTGTATTTAAAGTAGACGCTTTAGAAAAACTTAATTAATTTTTTATGTTTCTCCATGCCTCTTTAAATATAAACAAATTTTATATAAAGACAACTACAAGTTTTGAGAAATAAATATTTACTGGTTATACAAATGGAAAAAAAATTTTCAAAACATCGTGCGAACGTGCCTAAAAAACTATAATTAAAAAGCTAAGCTAAAAGCTATAATTTTTTTTAGCAATAAAATAAATTTATTTGGCAAACTTTAGAAATTAATTAATAAAAAAAATTAAAGGGTTACTTTAAAAAATAACAACAATAAAAAAAAGTACCCTCCATTTACATCATAAACAATAAATCATAAAAAATGACAAAATAAGTAAAAATAAAGAAAATTTTAATTTTCTTTCAACTTTTAATAAGTGCTCAGTAAAAAGCCGCTCGTATTTTAATGTCTTATTGTGTTTTTGTGTCTGACTCATTTGCCATTGCAGTGGTGTTGGTTCAATGATATGGATTCATTTTTTTTTTTTCTTGAAAATGTAAACAAATAATTTCATTGTTTATTAATTAAAAAAAGGAAAAAACAACTACAAAAATATATTCTTTTATTGTTGTTTTTGCTGCTGCTTGTGTTTAGTTTTATATTGTTTACCGTTGGCTTCTGTTTTGTCTGCTAAATTTTTGATTGGCATTTTCGCGCTCTCCTTGGTGTCTGCATTAGAAAACGTAAACAATAATAAAGAACTAGAATAGAGAAAAACTGTTATACAAACCAGGTGTTAACGGAAAATTTTAAAAGATGGAATGTTTATAGAAAGTGTTACACATCTATGCTATACAAAGGACTAATTATGAACTAGTCACTTTGCTAGCTATATGGGATACAAAATAGAGAAAGAATATTGAAATTTTTGCTTGTTTTCAAAGAAAAAGTACCAAAAACCAGATGTTTATGAATTTAAATTCAAATTGAATTAGCAAAGTTTTTAATTTTGCAATTTAATTTAAATTGAATACTCAATGTATTTTCGATCTCGCAATTTATATTCAAATCTTAAGACTATGCGATTTCTCTTACTAAGCTAATTAAGTCCAGCCAGCATGGGACGAAATGTTATTGGTTCATGGAATTAATTTGATGTTATTCTCGTTCTTCCTCTTATCAGCTCCGTAGTGTCGCTTCTTCTCATTTGGATGCAAATCTCAACGTTAACAAGTCTTCTGGGCCGGATGGCATACCAGCACTGGTCCTGAAGCAATGCTCTTTGACGCTTGCGCGTCCATTAGCTCATCTTTTCAGTGCATCATGTCGCGCCGGTATTTATCCATCTTGCTGGAAGGTTGCTAATGTAACGTCAATCCCCAAAAAGGGCGAGGCTAGTAACCCTGAGAACTACCGTCCAATAGCAGTTTGTTTTGCACTCTCCGAGGTTATGGAGAGTATGATTAATCACTACCTTGTGGGATATCTGGAGTCCAACGATTTACTTAGCGATCGTCAGTACGGCTTCCGAAAGGGGCGTTCTACTGGTGACCTGCTGGCGTTGCTCTCGGAGAAGTGGAACAAGTCCATTCATGGTTTTGGCGAGAGTAAGATTGTGGCTCGGATATCTCAAAGGCGTTTGATAGAGTTTGGCACGAGGCTCTCATTTCGAAACTTAATACTTTTGGTGTCGGTAGTCACTTCTCTCGATTTATATCGAGTTTTCTCAGAGATCGCTCTATAAGAGTGGTTATAGATGGGGTCTCATCCTACGAGTTCAGGGTAAACTCAGTGGTACCGCAAAGCTCTGTTCTTTCTCCCACTCTTTTTCTAATATTTCTTAACGATTTTCTTCTTCTCACTTCTAATCCTATCTACTATTTTGCGGATGACAGCAACATTTGTCACTCATATTCTTTTGATTGTAGGCCGAGCCTTTTGGAGGTTGGGGCAAGAAGGATGAATATCAGCGACACACTTACAAATGACCTGGTGAAGGTCTCCAAGTGGGGTCGTGCGAACAGGGTCGATTTTATTGCACGTAAGACTCAATGTTGTTTTTTAACACAGACGTGGTGGTGTGCTGCCATCTGTGTCAATGGGTAATATGGATATTGAGGAATCAGATTCACTTGATGTTCTGGGCATGAGAATACACTGTGACGTTCGTTGGAATGATCACATATTTCAAGTGTCGAAAGAAGCATTCAAGTACCTTGGTTTTTTAAGACGGTGCAAGAAATACTTCACTCCATCTGATCTCCTTAATATTTACAAGACCTATATCCGACCCAAAATGGAATACAACTCTCATGTATGGGTCGGTGCTCCAAAGTCTATTTTGGCGCTTCTCGATCGCGTACAGGAGAGGGCGAAGATGCACATCAATGGCGGTAGGGTAGAAAACTCTATCGATTTATTAGAGCACCGTCGCAAGGTGGCATGTGTTTCATTGTTCTATCGGTAATATAAAGGAATGTGTTTTAACGAAATTAAGGAATTAATTCCTAAAAATCATATATTTTTACGTAGTACTCGTATTTCTCGTAAAGCACATCCCTTTGTAGTTGATTGTCCAGTAAATCGCACAACGCATTATAGGGAGAATTCGTTCTTTGGTCGCACTGTTCGGTTGTGGAATAATCTTCCAGCGAAAGTATTTCCTGCCACTTACGACATGAGTAAATTTAAATCTAACGTCCATAAACATTACTCCCTCCTAGCACCAGCACAATGCACTGCATGAGTGGAGGCCATCCCCTGGGTGCTGGCCTTATATAAAAAAAAAAAAAATTATCTAAATTATGATATGATGATTCCCTAAGCAATGTGAATGTTAGGTCCTAAGCAATGTGAATGTTTTGGCCTTTAACCTCCATTGCTTCAACCATCCCTGTATTATATAAGATTATACATTTTACGGTTTCAGAAGTAAAGTTGCATAAAACACACATAAAGCTATGATTTCGATGAAACTTTTATTTCATTTTAAAGCTTGGACCTTATCATTATTACGAAATATGTACAACGCCACTTAAAGATCCGCCTCTGGCCATAGTGTTCTGAAATAAATGTAACGGTTCTTTCAGTGTCACCTCCAAAGCAAACAATCACTTTTGCCAAAAGCAATAGCTATTGCACTATCAGTTATAGGTCCTTCGAGCCCCATCTGGAAACATTTTCCCTGTTGACGTAGCCACGGAGAGAGAAATAAATTTCACCACTTTTTCATAAATAAAACACACTAAATGGCAGATAATTAATAGCTTATAGCCTTACCAGACCGGCGGTTTTGAAACCACTAAATGAATAACCCTCCTTCGGGTCTTCATGGATGCATAAGAAAGCCGTATCATTGGCGTTGAGGTATGACTTCATACTGGCATATTAGAGGTGTATATACTTTCTTGGTGTACTCCGGCCTCAAAAGTCGGAGATTCACTGACGTAATCGGCTTCTTTAACCTTAAACTTACGTTTGGTTAACTAGTGTAGTAAAAAGTTGCTGACATTGCAGAGGTCTCCGAAATGTAAACAAAGGGTGCTGTGCAATATTTTTATTCAAAAACCCTTTTAATGGCACTCAACAGTCTATGTGTTGTTTTATTGTGCTGTACTGTACGGGGTTCTAAATCTAAATTGATGATTTGGAACACACTCGCTTTCACTCAGTACTGGATGTAACCTATTAATAAGCTTGAATGTATTAGACAACAGACTTATTGGTCGCTTGAGTCTAACCTCTGTGTGGTCTTTACTAAGCTTAGAGATCATAGCGAAATTTTCCATGCTCTTGGATAATATTCTATGGTAAGCGCGAAACAGTATTGAATATGAAAAGAATGAATTGTTGATTTTATCAACTCCTGGTACCTTCTTGAGGCTTAGATCGCTGATAACGCTTTCAATCTCACACAACTCAAATCTCAATGATGAGGCATTACTAAACCGTGGCACTTAAGGCGGCAGTTCTACGACGTCGTCTGAGAAAGTGAATACCTCAAATGTTCCACAAACAAGTTACACCTTTTATGGTCATCTTTCGCCTAGTCTCTATTTGACTTTCACAACGAAGGTCTGCTTATAAATGACCTTTTGAAAGCCGCGCGCCAGAGAGAAATAATTAAATCTGCGGTCACTTCCAGATTTTCAAGATAATTTTTTAAAAGAGTAGTCATTCTTGATCCCAGTAGATTTTAACAACTGCCAAAACTTCTCCTACTGGCTGATATCTTAACAGGAAAAATGTATGAATTGACATGTTACTCCAATATGACTTTGTTGGAAAACAACGTTCTTGTTGCAAAACCCGTTATGAAGAAATCAAATCCGTGAAGGACTTTGCACACAACCAGACTAATTAATTCTTTTTTTTTCTTAGTTTTATTTGAAATTAATAAAATAAAATTTATTTTTCCATTTTCAATTAAAACCAAAATGTTAAACTAATGACGTCATTAAATAAATTTCGATCCGAAATAGCCGAAAAAACGTACACTTTTTTTTGGTAATCAAAAATGAAGAAACAAAAATGTATATTTAAAAAAAGAATATGGCAAATTTTATGTTAAAAATTCGTGTTTTATTGTTTAAAATTTGAATATTTTAAGAATTTCAAATGGAATACAAGAAATCGAAAAAGAAACTTTGAAAGCGAAATGCATTTAAAATATCCAGCGAGAGCAACACAATCACCAGGCCAGGCAGAGGCAGGCAGCATTAACATCCATCGATATATTGATTTAAAAATAAAAAACGGTCATAAATTAAATGAAAAAAATAAAAAATAAAACAAAATCATTAAAAAAACAGACAACAATTTTAAAATGAAAAAAGAAGAAAAAACGGATTAAATTTTATTTATGAATTTCACCCCAGATCTTGGTAATTCATGCAGAAAAAATTATTCATAAAAAAATTTAAGAATTAGAATTGAAAAAAAAATTTGTCTTAATTCATTAAAAGGCACGTTTTATTCACAACACTAAGGTGTGCTTCAAAATGATAAGGTCATCTTAATATTTGCTCAATTCATCCAAACTATAAAATGTTACGTATGGTCACCTTATTAAAAAAATTCTACGTTCAAATAAGTGAACAATAAGCTGGTTTTGCTTTTAGAGATGTACCGTTATATTTTGTTTATTTAAATTTATGTAAACAAGTGTAAAGTTCAATGCGTCAAAATGATTAGGTAAGTGATTAATAAGCAATTAATCTAATCAGAGGTATCACAATTGTTATTTTTTTTCTTTTGTAATAATTTACAATTTAAATAATATCTGCGCAGTATTGGTCGCGGGAAACTTTTGTCCCAAACGTTAGAGCGGATTTCGCGCCAGCTTTTGCAGATAACCACTTTTAATTCATCTTTTGTCCGGTACTATTTGTTGTCTGCATAAACATTAGACACAAGCAGTCCCAACAAATTTTCCATGGGGTTTAAGTCGGGGGAACGTGCTGGCCAATCAAGTACTTTAATATTGTGCTCCTCAAACCATTGTCTGGTCGACTTGCTGACATGAATTGCTGCGTTATCTTGCTGAAAGGTGAGTTTCGTCGGCATTTTAGGCAAAATAAGGCAGCAAACGTTCAGACAGAATGCCCTGGTACTCTAAACTATCGATTCGAGTGGAAGGAAAGTAGAGTTCCAGGGTACAAGCAGTCCCCACAAATTTTCCATGGGGTTTAAGTCGGGGGAACGTGCTGGCCAATCAAGTACTTTAATATTGTGCTCCTCAAACCATTGTATGGTCGACTTGCTGACATGAATTGCTGCGTTATCTTGCTGAAAGGTGGGTTTTGTCGGCATTTTAGGCAAAATAAGGCAGCAAACGTTCAGACGGAATGCCCTGGTACTCTAAACTATCGATTCGAGTGGAAGGAAAGTAGAGTTCCAGGGTATCATGTGAGCTAAAGCCAGCCCAAACCATCAAACTGATACCGCCGATATTCCGTTTGGAAAAAAACAAGGGCTCCTTACTTAAATCTCGCCAATAGCAATTGAAACCATCTGGTCCCAAAAATGTATGGAATATCTTATAACCTTTTTAATAAAATGTTTTCCTGATGACAATTAGTTGACATGTTGTTTTTCGCAAACTCCTTACGCTTAATCTTATGCTGCTTAGTCAGACAGGGATTTTTTTAATTTTGCTCGAATAAGGTTTGACTGGGCGTTGATAGTTCTTAGAATTATGCTTTTTAAAGCTTGTAATTTCAATTCCTCTTTTATTGTTACCGCACTTTTCATGGAATTTGAGGCCTTTCGTAAAATTAGCCGGGCAGTCAGGACCTTTGGACGAGCCGTGCTTTTTTATATTCCGTAATTTTCTCTGTTTTTGAGAAAATTTTGCACAACACACAGAGATCGCCTCAGTTTTTTCGCCATTCCACGCATACTCAATCCCTGCTCATGAAGTGCCACAATATGTCCTTGTTCATAAGGTGACAAAAGTTTCTCGCGACCCATACCGCGCATATATTATTTAAATTATAAATTCTTACAAAAAAATAACAGTTGTGACACCTTCGGATTAGATTAATTGTTTATTAGTCACTGACCTTATCATTTTGACGCATTGAATTTTGCACTTATTTACATAAATTTAAATAAACATAATATAACGGTACATCTCTCAGAGAAAGACCGGCTTATTATTCACTTTTTTGAACGTAGAATTTTTTTGAATAAGGTGACCATACATAACATTATCCATACCATATAAATTGAGCAAGTATTAAGGTGAGCTTATCATTTTGAAGCACACCTTATGCGACAAAAATGTTTAAAGTGCAAATATCTGGGAATCATACAATTTTTCTGATAGATGCTGTACAACAAAAATCTGAAATTTTTCAAACACCTTCAAATCTTGGGTAACGGCTAAAACACTGGTTTAAGCACATTTTGCCATTTATAAGCAACTAAACTGTACTAAATATCAACCGATTCAAAGTTTCTCAACCTATTGAATAATAAGTGGACAGTAATGGATACGATTTTAGCACCTTTGTATACTTCTTAGAACAAAAATTTTGTTTACATATTTATTATTTTAATAATTTCTATGTCGTGTAATGTGATCCAATGGATATTGAGCCTTAGACTACTTTAGTTTTGCTCCTTTCAATTCGTTTATTTTGTGTTCAAATAGAAAAAATTGTTTTTAGCAAAAAGATAATAAAACTACTTATTCATTTTATTTAAATCTAAGTACTTGGTAGGATAACCCCTTTTCCTAATAACAGTTGCACATCTCCTCGGCATACTGTCTATAAGCCCCACGCAAGGTTGATTTGGTATTGCTTGCCATTTCTTTAAGATTTCTGTCCATAAATGACTAAAATATTTAGGTTTAACAATCAGAAGCAATGCAACGGCAAAAAATTTTAACGCCGTAAATGACTACATTAGAGTCACAAGACGAAAGCGTCTCCGCCTAAACTCCAGAATAAGACGACCAGAAACGCGTTGGCCATGGCAATACGCAAACAGTTACCAAAAAACAAACATCACACATGGGAAGATATCACAGCAACATATAATCAAGTCGCAGAAGAAACACTGGATGTAGTGCAGATACATAGAAAAACATGGATATCAGACGACACTTGGAACCTGATCCCTCAAAGAAGAGAACTTAAGTTGCAGCTAAACAACAACAATGTTACGAGGCAGTAATACCATTAGCTGAAGAAACAGGTTGAGAAAGTTGCAAGAAGAAATAAACGGCAGTTCCTAGAAGGTCTGGCAAGAACAGCATAAGAAGCAGCTGGACAGAATAACATGAGAAAACTACACCAGACGATAGACCATCTCACAAATAGTAAGTGCAGCAGGAACCAAGCAGTTATTGATCGTAGTGGGACAATTACGAGTATATCGAATAGTGAATCATAGATGTAACAAACACAGCTGAAGACATCGAAATGTACCATAACAGCCATATACAAAATACATTGAAGATACCATATACCCATTCCAGCTTGAATGAAATAAAAGAGGCAATAGTAAAATTAAAGAATAATAGAGCTGCAGGCGAAAATGGCTTACGAACGGAAATCTTACGGGCAGACATCACAACTGCATAATACATCAGTACTACGGCTCATAATACATTAGTATGGGAGGAAAAGAGGCTGCCATCAACTTGGAAGAAAGGCATTATTGTGTGACAGGCAAAAAGTGGCGACTTGAAAAATTGTAATAACTGGAGAGGAATCACTCTGCTTAACATCATATACAAGATACTTGCAGTCATAATACCGTGAAGGCTTCAGAGCAAAGTAGAGAACATATTGCGAGAGCAACAGGCGGGCTTCCGGCCAAATAGAAGCTGCGTAAACCAGGCCAACCAACACTACGCATCATAATACTTACAGTTCGTCGACTTCAAGAAAGCTTTTGATACCATCGAAAAGACTGTCATATGGAAAGCATTGAGAAGAAAAGGAATACCCCAGAAAATCATCCGAATAATACGAGCAATGTACGAAAATGCAGTTCTCTCAGTTCTTCAAAACGGGAGCATCAGTCAACCATTCCATACGAACACTGCAGTAAAGCAAGGTTGTCCACTTTCACCTCCACTATTCACCATCGTTCACTGGATTAACGAAGTCTGTACACAGAGTAGAGATATAACGTGGAGTCTCTTACGACAACTCGAGGACCTGGATTATCCAGACAATATTTGTCTACTCTCACACAAGATCTTCAACATGCAGTCAAAACTTGATGATCTAGAAAGTCTTGCTCGCAATGTTAGACTTGAGATAAATATCAAGAAACCTAATGATGTGAGAATTACAACATTTGCACAGAAAACGTCATACTACATGGCCAACCAGTTGAGTACATGGAGAGCTTCTGCTATTTGGGAAGGTTACTTCTTCCCGATGGCGAAAGTCATAGTGAATCATCGTTACAAACACTGAAAATGGTAAATTATTATTTGCACACATGACTTAAATAATTCTCCAAATTTGCTTACATAAAAACGACAAATTGGTGTTTTCTAAACAACGATACATCATTTGGAGCCCTACGTGTACTCTGAGTTGTGTTGCATGTTTGCAGAACCCCATACATAATATTTTCGGCCAGATTCAAAACGAACAAATTTCGATTCTTCACTCTAGAGGACATTTTGCCAAAAGAGCGGTGGCTTTTCTGAACACTCACAGCAAGATAAAATGCAGGATTTTAAGTTCTTCTTCGATACGTGCGCCTTGCGCCGTACAATGCATCCAAGCAATTTTTTTAATTGTTCGCGAGGTTAAGTCCATACTAAATTTTGTTGAAAACACCTTTTAAATTTCAGTTGAAGATTTAAAGGAGCCTGTAACTGAGTTTTTATGAATAAACAAATCCCCTTTACGAGTTTTTTTTTTTCAATTCCTAGCGCACTGTGTAATATATTTGTATGTCCCATGGGCTTGAATATGAACTAATGCGTTGTACATCATCTTTTGTTAGCAGTTAAATAAGGAAGCAAAGACACAAACGATGATTTCTGTCTAGCTTATTGGATGAGTAACTTCAGGCTATACCTTTGTGCGCCATTTATCTCGACTCAAAAGGTTGTCGGTGTAACCCCAATCTGACAATTTTCAACAGCGGTATCACTATAACATAGTGATTGGTTATGACCATTTATGCTATGAAAAAACTTCTGTACCTAATACATATGCCATTCAAAGCCGGCGTTAAACTTTAGGTCCCTTTAAATGAGGCAAAAAATCGATGATTCAGAGAAGTCCACCTTATTTTTGATCACAATCTAAGCCAACGGAGCGGTATTCCAAACACAGATTTCATGTTGAACTATCCATATCGTATTCGAAAGGAAGATCGTTCCAAAAGTGAACGATACGGATAATGAACGAATTCTCTCTAAAATACGCTATGCGATTTAAGTGAAAATATGTGATTATTATGAATCCTTTATTTCGTCAATCACAATCTGTTATGGTTCCTCTCCTGTACGCGGTCGAGTAGCCCCAAAATAGACTTTGAAGTACCGGCCCATACATGAGAGTTGTATTCCATCCTTGAATTATCATGTCCTAAACATCATCACCTATACTTACAGACAAGACTACCACTGCACGTCTGTGCCACAATACAACATTGTGTCTTGCGTCTTTTAAAATCGACTCCATTCAGAAATTCTCCCCAAGTCGCCTGTGAGTGTTTTTCGCCCCAATCGCCAAAGGCCCCCGCCTACGATTAAAAGAATTTGAATGACAAATGTTGCTGCTATCTGCTAAAGAGTAGATAGGATTGGAAGAAAGGAGAAAGTCGTTGAGAAATAACAGAAAAAAAGTGTAAGAAAGAACAAAGCCTTGCAGTACCCATGAATTTATCATCATCGGATAAGAGCACCTCTATAACCACTCTTATAGGGCAATCTCTAAAAAAGCTCTAGCAAATGCCTAGGAAATATCCAGAGCCACAACTTTTCTCTAGTCAAAACCATGCATGGATTTGGACCACTTTTCGCAAAGCACCGCCATCAGGTCACCAGTAGAACTGCCACTGCGAAACTTTACTTGACAATCGCTTAGCAAATCGTTGGACCCTAGATAGTTCACAAGTTAATGGTTAATCTTTCTCTCCATAACTCAGGTCAGTGTCGATCAAACTACTATTGTGCTGTAGTTTTCGTCGTTAGTAGTTAGCAACTTTTCAGCATGTTCGAAAAATACCGGCGCAATATGAAATTTCAATAATGAAATGGTAAGCTAATGGTCGAGCAAGCGTTTAAGTAATAGCACAGCCATCCGCTCAAATAACTTGTTAACATTGAAATTTGCAAGAACCATTTTCACAGTACGGGCTCGAAAGAATATAAAAGGTGTCCCAGAATTAACATAAGATTTGAATTTTTCGCTATTTGTGCAGTAAAGTGTGGGAAACCCTAAAAAACACAATTCGACGGCTGACAGTTTAGGGTTAGTAATAATGAAGCGTTATCCTTCAATAAAAAAATAAAAATAAGAAAATAATTCAAATCTTGATTTAATTTTGGGACGCCCTTTACTAAGCTAGTTACTGATACTTTTTCGAGTGCTCTCCGGCAAGCAATAATAACTTGCAAATAATCCAGCCAAAATTATTGACTTCAACCGGGTTAGTGAATCATTCAAATCTAACTATAGCTATTTCTCAGTCGTTTAACGAGGAAAAGCTAGGGTTTTCAATAAATAACAAAGTATAATCACTTTTCCTCACAATATTTTATTCGAAACTACTGATTGTCGTTTTGACAAAGAAAAAAGCGTTCAGGAATTGGCGCAACAATAGATAAGATCATACTGATTCGCTATGCAAATAGACTAAGATCTCGCCTGAGCCGCAATACTGAGACGTGAAAGAGCTTTTTACGACCATAGGCTTCGTGCTAAGTTGTTACTTTTCCTCGGGGAAGTAAAAGCTTTACGGTTGAAAAATGTGGAAAAAAGGTGTTTGAAAATTTTCAAAAACAGATTCTTCTTGTACTCGATAGAACCTTTTAAAAAAGTAGTATCTCTTCCCAGGTATTTATTTTTGTCGCATAGTGTAATTAATATTTTTTTAACGAAAGTTTTAAATTTTCCTATTTCAAAGTAGTGAGGTCTTTCATGAGATCTTACCGTCCACGTAACAAAGTCGTTCTTTTTTTTTATTGTTTTTTAACCCGTTTTTCAAAAGCTTTTTTCTAAAAATACTATTTTATTCGTATTCTTTTTTAAGGAACAAGATGCTAAATTACCCACATCAAGACCTTCAAGTGCACCCGCTGAACCAAATGCCAAAGCTGCTCGTAAAGCATCCAAAAAGATGAAAGAAGAAGCCAGGTAAGTACGCTAAACTTTTACAATGTTAAACTTAGTTTTAAAATTTGTATTAAGCAAAAGTTTCATTAATGGTGAAAGCTCTTCCAAAAAGTTATGTCCATAGTAATATTTTTAAATAAATCTTAACAAAGTCTTAGATTTAAAAAAGCTTTTTAAAGCCTTTTTTAATCAAAAGCTTACATCGAAAAAGCTTTTGAAAAAACTTTGATGAAGCTTATCGAAAAACTAGATGTTTTAAAATCAAAAACTTTCAATGAATAATTTGCTTTAAAATTTTCCTAATTCTAAGGTGGACAAATGGATAAGGAAAATTTGGTAATAATGCCTTTTAAGACCTATTGGATTTGCTAGAAATGGGTCGATATTTTCTACTAACCTTGATATACGATAAACTTAACTTTAGGAAAAAAGCTTTAGTACTTATTGCTCTACGGCTTTGTACCAACACTTAATTCTCTTAAAAGTATCAGTTTTGTTAAATGTCAGTCCAACATGAGCTTTTTTCAATGCTCGGAAATTTTTCACAATTTTAAAAGTAAAGCAACTGGGCTGAAGGCGAATTAACACTAACTCAAGCCCAGAACCTCTGCTCCTCCATATTTGCAGCAAGAACTTTGGAGCTACGTCCGTACTAACATTCGAAGAGTAAAATATTTGTCTGGTTGTGCCACTGTTTTATCAGCTTGGCCTGATTAAATTTTAATGCAGGCCATTTAAGGTATTCTAGCCGTCCATGGAGGGTCAAAATACGGGCTCTGTAATCCGAGGTGGTTCTATCAGGCTTTTAGGGATAAATTAAAGGCGGATTCAGTTACAAGAGCTGTAGTATTCTCGAGTGATATTTGAGTCATTGATCCTATTAGGCTTACAAACTTTTGTCATTTTTGAAGCCAAGGTCAATGCTGAAGCAACTTGCGTTGCACTCATTGGCACATAAAACTCTCACTTTAATGATACTTCAAGTATCTGGGGTCTCTAGAGCAACTAGTTGTGGCTTAAATCAAACAATTTTAAATAGGCAGTGTTTTAAGATCATTCTGGCCTATAAAAACATTAGCAAGCGAACTAGAGCTTAAACTAGACGTGATTTAACTTGACGACAGTAACCGATCATGGCGTTATGTTAAGTCATGTCCAATTGAACCCTGTATAATCTGGCGAATGGCTAATATTGTGTGTTGCCGAAGTCTTAATTACTGAAAAAGCTGTCTGGTTAAAGAGGAAACTGTGGAGCATCTTGTCTGTGCGACTGTCGAATCCAAAAGATCACAGAATAAAGTATCTGGTTGACTACTTATTTTGGAACATCGAGAGTATTATAGCCAAAGGCTTTAAAAAGACTAATTGATTTAGTTGTTGTTGTAACAGCTCTGCTGTTGCTGAAAGTTCCTCCCTGGGGAAAAAACTCCGGTTTGTACAGTTTTCGCTGAGTTAATAACCCTCGGCCGACTGGGAGTTGCTTCGTTCCGAAGTCGTGGCAACGAAAAGAACATAATAGATTAATTAGTGTTGGTTAGTTCCTTGTAAGGTAGAGGACAGGTACCAAGCCGTACTTAGCACGGTTTGTCTTTTCAATAACTCTTTTTAATTATCGCCGACAATAATTAAACTTAAAACTCTTGCCCTATTTCACTTTTGTAGACGCCAAGAAAAAGAAGCTAGTCGACGTGAAAAAGAAGCCCGCAAAATTGAACGTGAAACTGCTAAACGCTTAGAACGTGAAGCGGCAAAATTAGAAAAACTCAATCGTAATGCAGAAAAAATTTCTCGCAGTACCGAACGTGTTGGTTCTTCCACGCGTTCTGGTTCGTTGGAACGTCGTCGAAGTGGTGATGAATCGCCTGTACTTAATCAATCGACTGTACATGGCATAGCTAGTCCTAATCGTAGACCAACCATATTCGATGTGTTTCGGCCACGGGCAAAATCCGACGCGAAAAAACAAAAAATGCTTTTGGATCCATTATCAGCGGCTGCAGCTGCTACAGGTAATGAAATGGGCAGTGCCAGTAGTACACATTCAAATTCCGGTAATAGTGGTGGTGGAGTGGGCAGTGGTGGAGGCGGAGGTGGCGGTACAGGTGTTATGAATTCCATGAAAGTAGCTTTACAAAATTCCGGCCTTATCGGTGGTGGCCATCATCATCAGAAACAACATCCAGCTGTGACGATAACCACAGCGGAAGGTACATCGGTAAAGAATAAGTACAAAGATGGTTCAGCGCATCCACATCAGGGTAGTGATGCTCATGTAAGTTTGTATTTTATTTTTAAAGGATTTTTTTATTTTAATTTCATTTTGTTGTTTTTGTAGTATTATCATACAGTTACGGCTGTACGTCGTGCCGATGCTTCCCGTTCGCCTATGACCAAAGTAATGGATTTATTTAGACATCGTTCAAATTCAGCTGCTACAGAGGCGGATAAACGTAAAGCGGTGAGTCTTTTCAAGTTGTTGGCATTACTTTAGTTTTTATTCACCACTATATAAGGCGTTATTACACTACATACATTAAGATTTATTTAAGAAAAGGTTTGTGTCGTTGCTAAATGAGATCAAAGTTATGTTTACATGCGAATAGTGCGGCCAACTACCTATTGTGTTGTAAAACTACATAATGGTAGAGGGCGCTGTTGCAAATATCTAATTTTTTTTGTTTTATTCCGTCATGATTGAAATCAATCTTAAAAATTATTGTATAAGTATTTTTCGAGTTTTAAATGATTTTTGCTTTTTTGAGAGCACAGGTTGAAATTTGAAAAATTATCAAATGCAATAATTTGTTATAAAATTCTCTTATGAAAACCAAGACTTGAGTCAAAAGGTGACTCAGTTTTGGCGATTTGATTATTTGTTATTAATATTTGAAGTTTTTGAAGTGCGTTTTTAAAATGCTTAAACACGTTTTTGTTTTTTTGAGGCCACAAACTTAATTTTTTTAAATTTTTAATATTTTTTATTATAAATACAGTCGCGCACACTTACATACATGAATTTGAGATTACAATCAATTTTCTTAAATCGTTACTACTTGAAACTCTTAAAGTATGAAAACTATTTAAAATGTTAGTGAAACAGTTTCTTTAAGCGTAAAAAATATGTAACTTAGGGTCAACAAAGCCTGATCGTTTAGCACCCTACACTACAATCTGCTGAAACTTAGTTGATTAATTTTTCAGTGTCTTAACACATGGGCTGAAAGGTCCCGGGCCTAAAAAGGAAACACGCGTTTGTTCTAAATTAGCCTTAATTCATCAACGTAATCTCCATCAAAAGCAATGCGTAATGCAATGTCTTAGTTTCAGCGATACTTATTCGTTCAAAATTCCTTACCGGCGAGCATTTTTTATGAGGTCTGCGATGGAAGCCAAATCTGGCGAATACGGTAGATGTGAGAACAATTCGAAGTCCAATTCATGTAGTTTTGTCATTGTTTTGAATCAACACATTTTTGTTTTTGGTCAACAGTGAGCAAACGCGGCACCCACTTTTAACAGAGCTTTCATATAGTCAAATGCTCATGCAATATAAAGCCAACACGTTCTTTTGATATCTTTACGATGTCTGCTAACTCACGCAACTTCATTTTTCGATCATTCAAAACGATTTTGTGGATTTCTTTTTTATGTTTACTCGGTGTCTTCGCTACCACGTTTGAAGTCAACGTTCTATTGTTGTTTCTGATAGAGAGGAGTCTCCATAACACTTTTCAAGCCATTGCTTCGCTTGAACACGATATTTTCTTTGATCCACTGTCCTAAAAATAACAAAAGTATCGTCACTCTTAGGACAATAATTCATGAACTAATCAATAGAATATCATGAAATTTTAACAGCTGTCTTTTAAGGTTAGCACAAACTGAAAAAGAGGTAAATGCAATAAAACTAGGGCCATCTATGTGTTAAGCCCGAGACTTTTCAGTCCACGTGTTAGTTCAATTAGTCTAATATTTTTCAGGCAATAACGTTTTCTGGAAACATTAAGTCCAGTATCTCGATGTTTTAGAGCTGTGACTATAGGCTATCACAATATTAGCTTGCTCATCATCCAATTTGGAAAAGAACTACGATATTCTCTTCTGGGATATGGATACAATACTTCTACTAAAGCCCACGAGCCCTTTGCCTTATGAAACACTTCTCGAGTTAAAATGTAGGGCTACACTGACCAGCTGCATTGATTGCAATAAAACTCCACATCGAGCTATTAGTTTCTCTCTGCGACTTAAGCTTTATAACTCCCCTAAGCTCCGCATTCAAATTTTGGGTAAAAATTAAGTTTCTACAACTTTTAGTGCCTGTAGTACAAGAAATAAGCTTCAGGTCAGATCTCGATGTTCTTGTTCTGTCTAATTCAGGCACTGGAGTACCCAGGGTAAGTAAACCCAATCTTCATTTCGTTGGCTCAAACTCAAGGCTTCTAGCTACAGATAGTCGGTTAATATTTCTTTATATGAAAGATCATCAATATTTTCTAGGCAACCATCGGCACTGACTTTGGTTCTTGCATCAGCAAAGCAAATTCAAATTCAATATAAGCCAGTTTGGGCTTCTGTCTGATATATAATTTAACTGATCGACTGAAAGATTCACGAACTTATACCATGTCGATCTCTTTCTTTTGGCGAAATGTAAATGGGGTGGAGCACCTACACATAAATTGTGGACTATATAACTTTCGGTTTTTCTTAAGGCCCAAGTGCATGATCTGGAACAGATCTCCCTTTTAACAATTAGTGTCGTAGTTGTCGTAATGTAGAGTACGTACGCTATCACCGACTGGAAAAATACAGTCTCAGGTTTGTGATACTTCGGTAATTTACACCTCTTGACCGAGGCTAATGGATATGAAGTTCTTTATTAGGGCAGTGGCCGATATTCGCAGAGCCTGTTATTGATGTTTTACTTGATTTTTGACGTTTAATGTGAGCGCTTTTGACCAAATTCTCTCTTTTCTTATCCGTTCGATCCTTGTTGGAAGTCTTTGGATCTCATCTCCACCTTCTTCCTATCGCCTATTGTTTTTTTTGCACACATCACAATGGAGCCATGAATTACTTTGACCCAAGTGAGCTGTACTTTTCATTCTTTTTCAGTGACCTATGAATCTATATTTTTCTCTGTTTTGGTTTGGCGCTTGAGAGCAGAGTACTAACGTTTAAACTTTTTCAAAATTGTATAGACACTGAAGCCATGATGCAGGCCGTTGCATAATAGCCCCCATTATATATGTATGTATTTTGATTGCCCGATGTCCGTGGTTTCTTTGACAAACGTTAATATACGTCTAAGGATAAAAAAAACTATTATTGCTATCTGGTCATCTAATACCTTGGAAATACTTTTAAATATTTTATTTCAAATTTAAAAAGAAAAATCATAAATTTTTTCAAATCATTTATGGAAACGGAAGTATTTTTTGATTCAATTTGTTTTTAAAATCATATTTTATTCCACATAACTAATGAACAATAAAACATTTTTTTTTATTTTTGAATCATTTGTTTTGAAATTGTAGAAAATCAATCTTTAATTGCCCATATAATTTATTTAAAGATTAATAACCGCCTATCATTATTTGTTGCTTTTTCAATTCATTTATGTTTTTAAGTGAAGTATTCTCTTACGCATTGTTAGAAGGGGACTAGAAATTAATACAACCAATTTACATTGATTTTACAACACTTTTGTTTGATGCTTTGTAATGCAGTTTAATTTTCCAGCTAAGGTATGTCTCAATCAGTCCAGTTATAAAACAATGGTCTGCATTCTTTGAAATAAAACACGAATATTTTTGTGGCAGATGCATAAACAAAACTATTTACTAAACCTATCTATTTAAGCTATGAAATAAATTTAGGATCTAAGGTATTGTATCATCAGGTGATGAAATGTCTGAAATGTTGATATCTTAACTGATTACTTGACTTAGAGAACTGGTCTTATAAACGCGGATTCTAACTGCAAAGATATAAAGTGTTGGGTATTATAATTTACAAAGGTTAGTACGAAATGTAAGAAGAATTCTCATAACTCATACAATTCGACAAGCTACAGTTTACTTTCAACTGCACGTATCGTTAATTATAGGACGTAGGTACCAGGTTATAAATGGTCAACTCTTTATAATCAGTTTAGCGTTTATAGTAACCGTAAAGACTTTTCATATAACGTCACATTACACCTATTCGTAGTGGAAAAATAAGCATATCTAAAATTTCTTTAAAAAAAATCATACATACATTATATGCCTGATATTATTCCTAATAGGGCATTGTGATGTATGGTTACCATCTTGTCTAGCTTTATTTGTATTAATTTAAAATTAATCCGTAACAAACGTTTCTTCTTAACTTTATTTAATACATAAAAATAGAAACTTTGTTAGAGCTGTGATAGTAATGACACCTCTTGCTCTTTGTTTTTCTGAATTTAATATTTTTTTTTGCAAACAAATAATGACGCATTTCTTACAGATTGACTGATTGATTAAATGTTACGTGTTTTTGTTTTTTATTATTTATGATGTTAGAAAAGTATGATCCGTATAAAAATATTTCATTTAATATAATTAATCGAAATCTAGTGCAAATAAAAATAAGAAAACAAAATTGTTTTCCAATTGTTTTATAAAAAATAACAAATGCCGCCTAGACATAAAGGTGTGGGAAAAGCAAAAAATAAAGAGAGATAAGGTGAAAAGAGATAAAGTCCTATATTTATTATTAAAAACAAAAAGTTGAAACTTTTAAATTTTAAGTGAATTAAATAAACAAAAAAATCAAATTTTTTCAGCATTTCAAATAAATAGTGATTAAAATCATTTTAAAATCAAATAAAAACGCTAAATTTGCTTTATACTTTACACCTTAGGTGGTTCTAGTTGCAATGTGTGCCGTTATGATTAAATGTGTGGATATAGACAACAGCAAAACCAATAATATTCAAAATGCTTTTTACTTCCGTTAATTTCATTTGTTCTGTTTTAATTCTACACACTTGCTCTCAGTTGTTTTATCTCCGTTATTTCTCTTTTTGTTTCCTTGTTTTTGTTTATCATGAATCAAATACTACAAGTTACGTCTTTAGAGATACCGTTATTTTTTTTTTTCGCTCAATAAAAGTGTGTGCAACGTCATTGGTACCCTTTCTGTTTTGTTTTTGAAGGAAAATAGTAATTTTTTATACCAAAAATCAAAAGAAAAAATTAAAAAAATATAAGAAAGACATTAAAAAATAAAAAGATAGAAAAATGTAAGGAAAAAAGTATTTTAAAAGTTGAAAATTATATCAGTCCTTATATAATTATACCAGTCTTTATATAAAGTCCTTAATATCTTTCTTATATTTTTTAATTTTTTCATTTTTTTTAAATTTTTGGTATAAAAATTACTACTTTCCTTTCAAAACAAAACAGAAAGGGCACCTATGACGTCAAACACGTTTTTATTCAGTGAAAAACTAACGGTATCTCTAAAGACGTAATCTGTAGTATTTGATTCATGTTTATGACTTTTTTTATTGATATGAGTAAAAAAATACATATTAAGCTCTTACTCTGTTTATGTAGGTTTTTGTTATTGTTTTTTTTTTACCGGTTAATTAGTGTTACCGTTAAGTTTTAAAACATAATGTATTTGTAAGAGTACAGAAGTTTTAGTACTTTTTGTGCTTTAAATCATCGAAAATAATTATGCTTTGCTAAGCATACGTTTTTTTGCATATGCCGACGAATTTTTGTTCAGATAACTCATTCTTAATCGTACAAATTTTTACCTAAAAATCGATTAAATATTTTTTTTTTTTTTTTTAATTAAGGCGAAATTTTGTTCGGTCTTTATAATAATCACTTTCGTAGATTATATGAAGCTACGCATGTATAAAATCAAAGACGTGTTTCAACGTCGTTGTCAATAGTAAGGCAACAGATGAGTATACATTCCTTTGGCAGCGAATAGGGTTAAAACGGCACGCATTGATCGTATGCACTGTTTTATGTAATCATCTTCAAATTTGTATATCGTTTCTATTTCTTTTTAAGTAGGCAACCTTTCTGAAAGCGATTGAGGTACTTAGCGCTGTATAAACTGTGAACATAAATGTACTTACCATAGCCAACAATACATTTTGGTAAAGCGAAATTATTCGGTAATGTAGCTTGGTCTTGAATACTATTATTTTTATTATGTTTGTTTATACTGCAATACTCTTACGTCGTAGACCTTTGATAAATTTGCTGTTTGTTTAACTCCTACGCTTATATTTAAAATAAATTTTTAATTTTAATATTTAATTTTATGTTTTTTTTTCTCAATTTCAAATAAAAAAGTACTTTTGTACCTCTCTGTAGACAACGGAGGCGTATGATTAATTTGTTTTGTTTATAAAACAAAAACACTTGATTAAATATCTCTTCCTTCTCTTGCTCAATAATAGTTATTGTTATTGTTTTTAAATATGGAAGTGTATTTATTATTTTATAACTAACGGTAATTTATTTACTTTAAAAGCAAAAACAAAATAAAATTTAAAAGCAAAAGCTTTCACTTACACACTTAACGTCTCTTATAAAAACAAATTTTCCAGAGAGTCAGCTATAGACATCATGGTTGTCAGATCTTTGTTAAGCTCTTTCGCCAAATTCAATTTCAAAAATCGCCAAAATCGCCATATCATATCTTTTTACATTTTGACAATAAAATTTGTGTTTTTTTAAATAATTTTTTTTAAATCTACAAAAGTACATTTCAGATATAGATATGTGGTCTCATTGTTATATATCTAAAACACTATTCACTTTATTTTCAATACATTTATCATTGTCTTGTATGTGAATTAAATTATATTATGCGACAAAAAAAAAAAAAAAACGAATTTAAAATACCTAGAACGGTATTCTATTTTTCTTGTGAGCACTATCGAGTACAAGAGTCAACTTTAAAAAATTTTCAAAACACTACCCTAAAAATCGTGAATTACGGGTAAAAAACGGTTTATCGTACCTTTATACACTTATAAGGTAATAACTTGGCTGAATACTATCCGATTTTAAGTTTTTCAGTGGATTTGAAAAGAAGAGAATTAGCCTTTTAGATGATGTTATGATGATGCTATAACCTTGAAGAATATGTGTGATATTTCTCAAGTAAACATATTCATTTTTTGCCATATTTATCAAATTGCCGGTTGCCCAAAATTTTACTACATAAGTTAACTGGAACCTAACAAATTTCTCGTTGCCGATAACACAACTGAAGTTCGGCTGCTACCTATAATCGCCACATTCAGACATTCAATGTTCACGAATTTTTTATATTAATATTTTGTTTTAATTTTTCATCAAAAATAGCCAACAAAATCGCCAACTAATTAAAAATTCACCAAAAAATCGGCATGTCGCCAAACCGAAAATAAGGACGCCAACTTTTAAAATTGTCACGTTTGGCAAGAAATCGCGAGATTTGACAACCCTGATAGACATTTCATATCTGAGAGAGAGTAGTATATAGAGCAAAAATGTAAACAATGGAGACTAATGATTTACAGTGATATCAGCTGTTGTTTATCTATCAAAAACCCATATAAAGTGTTTTAGTAGACGAACAATTTTTTTGTGTTTTACGGTTTATTTTTTTAACGTTAATTTATTATTATTTTTATGTTTTGTTTTTTTAGTCTAATTTTGTTGCAACCATATGACGGGCCAATGTGTCGCGTGTTAAAATTAAAATAATTTCAGAAAAAATACGTTTTTTCTTTGAATGCAAAAAACGAAAAAAGAAAACAAATAAACATATCGGAAAATAAACAATTTAGTTATTAGTGTTGTTGTTTGTAATTACATTACATATGTTGTTGATGTGTTGTGTGTGTGTGTATTTTTCATGTGGAAAAAAGTGTATTTTTTAATAATTTTATATAAAAGAAAAATATTTTTTATGAATGAAATAATTTATTTAAAGGAAAATGCATAGAAATTAATAAAAAAAAGTTAAAGTGTAAAAAAATGAATTTTTAATAAGAAATTTTAATGTTTTTTTAATAAATTTATTACAATATAATTTAAAATATTTTAATATTCTAAACTTTATAAACAAAATAAGTTTAATTCATATCGAAATAAACAAAAAAGTGTGTAAAAATATTTAAAAAAATCTAAATTTAAATATAAATGTCAGTTACAACAAATTTTAGAGTAAAATTTAAATAAATAAACAAAAATAAAATGAAATTTTAATAAATGTGGTAGATAAATAAATAAAAATTTTATGTTGGAATAAATAATTCAAAATAATAATAAAAATAAATCAAAATAATTGAATAACTAATTCAAAAAAAAAAAAAAATCCACATGTCTGTATTGATCTCCAACTGTTGTAAAATAATGTGTGGAATTAGGAAAATATTCTAAATTTTTAAATTTCATGCATACACAAGTTTTATTAAAACTTAAGCAAACAAAAAGTTTATATATAAACTTTTATTACGTATAAAATTGTTTTATTTTTGCAATTTGATAATTCATTCCGTCATTATTTTGTAAAAAAACATGCACTCTTTTGGGAAAAATTTTTCAGTTCTCGTATATTTAGTTCAGCATTTTTCTAATGTTTTTATTGGGTGTATATTTTAAAAATGCCAGATTTTTTGCCAATAATGAACGTTTATTGTGAAATATTGGTACAAAGCATTGACCATCGTTAATTATGATCTTTTTCCATCTGTCTGGCAACTTATTAATATGTGGCCAACAGAACTGACCAAGAACAAATCAAGGATATAGGATACTGTGCTTAGAAGTATGAATGAAACACGGGTATTTTGGTGGCAAAATGGCTATTTTTAGGAAATTTCTTTTTACAAATCTAATGTTGTTCTATATAGAAGTGTTTTACTAAGAAAAATCCCCATTTTTTTTTTTAGCAAAATGTGATATTTTGTCTTAGAAAAAATCTTTTAAAATCACATTAAACAAAACGATGAAAATTTTTAAATGCAACTCAGTAGCAAATGCGTGTAAGATATATTCACGGATAGCATTTTGGTACTATATTATTAAAATACAGCATCTTCATATTAATCAAGAAAAACGCGCACTTTAGGAGATATGAAATATTTTAGATGACCTTATAAAATACAGCGTATGCAATTTTGCATGAACTAAAAATAAGTTAGCTCCTGCTATCTCCGTCTTCTTACTGGAACCAAATAAAAGATGGGAATCTATTCATTAAATTTAGTTCAAAAAATCCACCGACTTTCACCGATCGCTGAACGAACTTATAAATTTTCTGAAAAAGACCACGAATATTGCTGTGTAGACTTGTAATAAGATCTGTTATATATATTTAGGATTCAGCTTTTTTATAATATTGCAATTATCAATTTTAACAACAATTTGTTAATAATTGTTGATAACAAGCAGGATGAGTTAAAAAAGCATGCAAAATAGCAATAAAACTAAAAAATATTTAATACAAATTTATTTCATTGAATTTTGGGATTGCACACAATCATTTGTTTTTAAACATTTTCAAAAAGAAACAATCTATTCTCACATAAAATAGTTGAATACTTAGAAAAGACTTGTTCGTCACCAGTGGTACTGGAGCAAATATGAATGCATTTATTAATATAGAGATAAACTTTCAATACATGCATTCGGAAAATAGTAGCAATTGTACAATAACGAAGAAGAGGAATATTTTTTATATAATGTTTGACATTTCAAACAGTAAAAGTTTATGTTTAAACAATAATAATCTATTCACATAGAAATCAATTATCGACAAATAACAAAATCACACAAAAAACCGTGGTCATTTAAAAGTTTAAGTTTAACGGTTTAGAATTTTGCCAAATTTATTTTTTGCTGTGAAGTACGTATGGCTGCCGCGGCCGGCTCACAGTACCCAATTCGATCGGACCAATTTACGAGAACTTTTTCGAGTGTATAGGGTCGTATCTCGGCAATGGCATAACACTTGTCTTTAACGGCGCCCCACAGAAAGTAGTCAGAATAGTGTCAAATCTCAGCATCTTGACGGGCAACTGACATCACTATTTCGGCTAATTAAACAGCCATCAAACGTATGACGCCATAAATCGATTGTGGCATGAGATGTGTGGCAAGTTGCACCATCCTGTTGAAACCAAACATCGTTCACATCAATACCATGAAGAGCGGGCACAAAAATCGGTTATCATGGTGCGATAGGTGTTTCCATTGACCGTAATGGTTGCACCGTCCTCGTTTTCAAAGAAATATGGACCAATGATGCCTCCGCTCCACAAGCCGCACCAAACAGTAACACGTAATGGCTGCTTTGGCTTCTTTAAGACCACGTTTGTGTTTTCTGAGCCCCGAATGTGGCAATTTTTCTTTTAACGTACCCACCAATATGAAAATTAACCTCATCCGAAAAGTTGATTTTTTTATTTTTATTTTTGCAATTTCCGACCAGTTGTCTGTCTGTATTAGAAATAAATTTCTAATAAATCCGAACGGTGATCAAGCGTAAATCGATTTATTTCGTTCAGTGGAAATAATATACTGAATTTTTTGACAAAATAGAATGACATAAGTATTATCAGATTTGAAATACCGCTGGTTCGAATTTAAACCGATATATATTACTTGTTTGCCCGTGTGAACATGCTACAAACTAAACCAAAATTTGATATTTTTAATAACCAAAGTTCATAAATAATGAGATTATTTAATCTATTGTTAAGTTTGAACCCTTTTAAAACATTTGAGTTCTTTTAAAATGCTTTAAATAAAATAAGTGGCGTGATTTTATATTTATACAGTCTTTATTTATCTGCGTACAGTGCCCAACTATTAAACTTCAACTTAGTCAACAAATTACTCAGCACTTCTACTAACGCCTTAGCATTACTTTACTCTTTGACTGTTTAATTATGACTGACTGATTAGACACAATACGCCGCCTTTTATAGTTAATTGACATTAATTTCGAATGCTTTAGTAAATTCCAAAACCGTCTAGTTGGTAGCCTTTACACAAACCAATAGAATAACTTCCATAATATAGTTTACAGCTTTAAATATTGGTATATCTTTTTAGGCGTTTTTTTTTATTTTCGTAACACTATGTTTTGGATAAAATGAAGTACGCAATAAAACAATTTATGGCCAGACTGGTAAAAATTACATTAAGTTGTATATGATATTTCTAATTACCCTGATAATAAGTGGAAATGACATAATTGATACAGCAGTACTCCTTATTGGTATTAGTGCTGGCAAATTCTACTACTTTTCAATACTTGGTAGTATTAAATACTTTTCTGTCGGGTACTCAATACTGTACTCGATACTTTTAACTCGTGTTTTTTAATTTAATTTTTCTTACAAATTTTATATGTATATATATAAGTAGTTTTTCTTTAAATAGACATTAAAGAATATTTTAAACACGTCAAATGTTTTACAAAAAATCTAAAACCAAAAAATACAAATGTCAAGTTAAGCGTGACAATAGATTTATTTAAAATAAATGCTTAATAATTCAGTCTTAAATTACATACTTTTAAAATATATTACACTTGGTTGTGTTTTTATGAAGAGTTGCATATTTAGATAGAGTTGTATTTAAGCCATTAAACTTTAAATTTTCCATAACAATTAAATGAAAAAATACAACTCTAAAAGTATTGAGTCCTTACTTTTTAGTATTGAGTACCTAAAAATCAATAAAAATACTCGATACTAGGTACCAATATTCAATACTTTGCCCTCCGAATGTAAGTCGTATAAGACGTCAAACTCATAAACGTTTTTTAGAACTACATATATATGTGCTATAGTTAAAGAAATGATAGTTGATAAATGTTGTTTGACAGTTTGGTTACAGTAACACAAGTTTAAATCATAATAAAACAAAGAAATATATTTTTAATATCAATGAAACGGGCTTTGTTGGATAGAAAAATGTATAACATTAATGTTTAAATATGACTTCGTTCATGTGGCCGCCACGGCTGGCACATACAAGGCACAATCTGGAACACAAATTTTCACAAACTTTTCGCAGCATATGCGGCCATATTTCGCCAATAACTCTTCAAGTGTTGATTTCCAAGTGTTCAATTGTGTCTGGTTTATCGACGTAGACAAGTGACTTTACAGAATCCCAAAGAAAATAATCCTATGATGGTAAGCACATGACTTGGTGGCCAATTAATTGAACATTAAAAGTTTCTTTGAGTAAATGAATTGTAGCGCGTGCTGTGTAGCAAAATTAATGCCGTCTAATTTAGGTACGAACAAATTTATAATCCAACTCAATTTTGATGAAATTTTTCAAAGAATGGTGCTGAACACTTTAATTTTTTGCACAACAATAAGGCGGGTGAACGAAATTCTTAACTATTGTTTTCTAAAAAGTTTTACAATAGGCTTGCAGTATATGACCAAGCGTTGTTATGATGAAATATTCCAGTAATTTTTCGATTAATGCTTACTTGCAAAGAATCAATTGTGTTCGATACAAGATCTCAGTTATTGTTTGATCTGATTTCAGCGGCTCATAAAAACATAGCATTACCTTTAGCGTTGATTCGGCTGGTAGGCTGCGCTTCACATACGATTTCTCGTGTTGCTGCTTATCGTAATGGATCCATTTTGCAATGCAAAAATTTTGTCATTTCATGGCATTCAAGAAATGCAAAATAATTTTTAAAAACCTCTCCACTTCATCTTCTTTAGAACCCAATTTCCTTACTTTTGAATGAATTTGCTATTTGCGTGTTGGAACTGTAGCTTAAGTGGCTCCCAATCTTCACGGTATTGTCTATCCATAAGTAGCCTGGCGTGGATATAGAAATAAAAGTTACTTTTAGATCCGACCAGAGACTTATTTGTGTCACAACATGTACTGGGAGCCGCAGATTCTTCTGTTTCTTATCTGCAGTTGGGTGCAGCTCATTGAGGGGTATACAGTTTGATTGAGGTTGTGAGTTGTATTACAAAAAATACTATCAAAAGGGTACCGCTTAATTGAAACTCAAATATCTCTCATGGTAAAGCCTCCGTGGGCGCTGAAAAGCATAGTGCTTTATGTCCAATGCAGGCGATAAGCAACAAAAAATAGCTTAAGAATAGATCCTATAAGTTCTTTTTACTTTTTTCAAAAACATTCACTTAATTTTCAACATTTCTTCACTCACGTGCTTAGCCACCGTATTCTCTACACATACAACTTTATTGCACATGCATAAGCTCATAATTAAAATAAATATGGTTTAACTGTTAAAGGTCATTTTGATTACAAACGTTTTTTTACACAAATATACACACACAGAAAGAGCGACAGACAGACAGAGAAAGAGAGAGTGAAAAAAAATTTTTTTTTTTTTAATAAACGAGAGATATTCTCAAAACAAGTGTTTTTCTTTTTCATCTTTTTTGATATTGTTGTTGTGTTTGTCTTTATTATTGTTTTAATAAATGTGGCATTAAAAAAATAAAAAATAAATTTCAACTACTTTGTAATAAAAATTTAATATTTTTTTTTTTTTTGCAATTTGACATGGTATAATGCACTTTTATTTGTCTATATCGCTAATAAACTATTCAGACAGATCTCTTAAATAAGTGTGTACTCGTATGAAGGTACATATGTATGAATTAGTTGCGAGTATTAGAAGTGGTTATGGTATCTTTCTGTAATAAAAACGTTTTTTTAAGTATCAATTAGGGAGATCGATTATTCGACTATTTTCGGTTAATAATAATTCAAATAACCGATTAACCGGTTCTTTTATTTAAATAAAATTGTTTCTAATTCTTGAAGCGCAGAGCTGTACCACGTCGTTTTAAAAATAAGCAGAAGCTGATTGAGAGCTTAAAATTAAAGTGGCAATCAATACTAACAGTAATTCTAACAAATCTCATAAAAACTATGCCAAAACAGTGTGCGTGGGCCATAAAAAACTAAGTTTATTACACAAAGTACTGAAAAATGCTTAAGTTTCGAACAGCTACTCAAGCAGCTAATTTCATTTTTGTTGTAATACTTGGTAGAGAATGAAATTAAAGGCTTGTTATTATAGTTGTAATTAAGTTCCTATGATAACAAAAATTAAATGTTTTACTTTGAATAAATCTGTAAGTAATATACGAGTTCTTAATTGCCTCGACAAAAAAATTTGCTTAAATTTCGAGGAGCGCTGTATGTAAATTTATGCACCACGTATTTAACAGTGTGTGTGTCACTGTGGTATATTAGGTAAGACCCCACCTTCCAACCAAGAAGTCGTCGGTTCAATCCCAGGCCACACCATCTGACAATTTTCAACAGCGGTATCACCTCACAACATTACTAGCGATTGGTTATGTATATTTACGTTGTGAAAAACTTCACTGCTAATATATCTGCCGTTCGGAACCGGCGCTTGTGGGTTTGTGGCCTTCAGTGAGTCTAGTTGATCATTCTCCATATATAAAAATCAATATTTATTTACAGAAGATGAGGTCATTTTTGCTCAAGAGTGCATATCTTTTTCGATCTACTTTGGTTTTAACGTTCTTTGTGAGAGGTTCAAGGTTGTTATAAAGGGTCTGCCATCTAACGTTTTTTTTAACTAGTGCTTATTTCGTGAATGGTAATACTTTGCTCATGTCTGATTTGACAGATAATTAGTTTTATCCTTCCGATGAACGAATATGGTTGTGTATACGCTTCGCTAAGTGGGCCTGCGATCGACTTACAGAAGATGCCGATTTCGTCAAAAAAATCATCTTTTCAGATGAAGCTTATTTTGATCTTGGCGAGTATGTAAACAAGAAAAATTGTCGCATTTGGGGCACAGAAAACCCGCACGCGCATTGAAAAGCCGATATCCCCAAGACGAGTCACTGTTTGGTGCGGATTTTGGTCCAGAGGCATAATTGGGCCATTTTTCTTCGAAAATGAGCAAGGAGTTGCCGTTACAGTCAATGGCAATCGTTATCGGGTCATGTTGAACGAATTTTTGTTCACAAAAATTGAAGAGGAGGATATTAGCAACATTTGGTTTCAACAGGACGGCGCTATGTGCCACACAGCCGAAGCTACACTCGATGTATTGCGCCCTCTTCTTGAAGATTGCATTATCAGCCGCAGAGTTGATGTCGTGTGGCCACCTCGGAGCTGCGATTTGACACCGTTGGACTATTACTTGTAGGGTGCCGTCAAAGATAAGTGTTACGCCAACAAGCCAGAGACAATTGACGCTTTAAAGGACAATATTCGTGAAGCCATTGGTGAAATACAGCTGCACACAATCGATAATGTGCTTAGAAATTGGACCGATCGTGTAGGCTACTGCATGGCCAGCCGAGACAGTCATTTGAATGAAATTATTACCCATTATTAACCGGAAGGATTGTACTTTTAAATAAAAAAAGAAATTTGAGAAAATATTTAGTAGTTTTTTTCTATAGCATTTTCAAAAAAAAATTTATTTGGCGGACCCTTTATATGCAAAAATAATTAAATTTATACACAAATAGTTAGTTTTTTTATTATTAAACCTTCGAAACCACAATTAAATTTTTCCTCGTCATGTCCTCTGCTGGGGCTCGAACCTGGGTCGTTTGTGTTGTTATGCGTGCGCTCTATCCACTACACCACGCCACCCCAATAAAAACATATACAAACATATAAAAATTATACTTATTTAAATTAACCGGTTATTCGTGTTAAATTAACCGGTTTATTCGGTATTCGAAAAATTAAAAAAAAATTAAATTAAAATTAACCGTCCGATCTCCCTAGTATCAATACGACAACACTGATTGTGGTATTTAAGAATTTCGATATTTAAAGTATGAAAGCAAAAGGATTTATTAACTTGTGGCTTTAAACCTAAATAACCTGCAAACTTACGCTTTTATGTTAACTAATCCGGTTTTATAATTTTTATTGAATTTTAGGATTGATTTTAGAATTAGGATCCATTATACAGTGGCTCAATTTAATATCCAAGCAATATTTATTCGCCAAATTAAAAAGTTTTTAAGTATTTTATATACTTACAGTCATGGACATGAGTATGGGCACAAGCTGCAAATTAATATAAAATTAAATTACGCATTCCAAAACACGAAATAAATATGTTATTGACTTATAATGAGAGATAATGCAGAACATACACACACATACATTTGTAAAATAAAAAGAACACTTAGAAAAATTTCTTCAGAAACAAAACAATAACAAAAAATATTAATAATTTGAGGCATTTTAACTAAAAATTTGTTTATAATTTGTGGAACAAACAAATTTTTTCTAAATGTTAGTTAATCATTAAAGTGAATTAATTTAATTTTATGATTTAAGCATTATGATTAAAGCGCTTATTTGCATACAAGGTAACCATTACATTATTTGGATTCTTATCAAATGTCAAAATTTCGGCCAGTTCTTTGACAACAATTTTTACAGGGTCAGACGTGAGCTATTGAATTCAAAACGACATTATAATATGGAGTCTAAAAATCGTACTTTAACTGCATAGAGAAAACAATTACGATATTTTTATTTAATTACAAATAGCATTTGTTTATCAAATTAGTGTTTAATGAAATTTCAAAGTTGACAGCGTTGATTTATGATACATACTTATGCTTTACAATGATTAACGGTTTTTTAATTTGTTTTAATAAACTTATCTCTCACTATCTTTTCACTCTCTTTCATAGTTTTAACCTATAATTGCAGGAGTATTTTCTTATGTTTATCGTTAATATTATTAATTATTTTGTTTTGATTTGTAATGTTATTTTCTGTTGGTGTATTGTTTGTGGTTGCCACACTAATCTAATTACGCTGAATATTGCAACAATTTAGCAACAACATGTTAATGAGGAAGGAACAGAGACAGACCACACAAAAAAAAATTAAAGAAAAATATTAGAAAATATTAAGAAAAAAGGAAAAACAAAAAACAAATACCCATTACAGATGTACTAATAATTTCAATGTAAAATTGAACATTTTCAAAAACATTTCAAGTTCAAAATGAAAAAAAAAATTGACAGCATACGCGTTCGTGATTATTTTTAAACCTTAAACTATAAAATATAAAAAAGCAGGTATTGACTCTGTTAAGGCAATTAAACAAATTTCTAAATTTCAATTTAATTTTATTTAAATAAAAATAATATCTATTCCAAGTAAATTAAAAAAAATTGTCAATTAAAAATGATACGAAAAGAAGGACTAATTTTTTAAGCCACTAAGTATAAGATTATATAATGTTGCGTTTTTATCTTTTAAAAATTTATTTTCAACATAAATCTTCTAATATTTTAGTATCTATCTCTCGTTCTTCTTTAATTCGTAGACCGTAACTTTATTTTTCATTTAATACTGAGTGCAAATATCGTTGTGAAACCTTAATGTTCAATTCAACAAGGCCATAGAAAGTTTTGGCGTAAACATGAGCTTTTGCCATCCAGCGAATTCTAGAACTTCTTATTAATTGCATTCGGAATACGCTCAAACGTGTGTGTGTAATAATGTGATGTATCTTGTGTGCAGTAGTCAAACCGTACACAATAGTTCGTGCTTACCATTGTAATGTAACGCCTTTCCATTATTATACAGCATTGTTGCTGCTTAAATTCATAAAAGCTTGTAGACTTATGGGAGCGACATGGATGTTTTTTACAGTCACACAAGTTTAAATCAAAATAAAACAAAGAAATATATTTTTAATAGCAATGAAATGGACTTTTTTGGATAGAAAATGTTATAACATTAATGTTTAAATATGATTTAATCCATATGACCGCCACGACAGGCGTCTACAATGCGCAATCTGGAACATCAATTTTCACAAGTTTTTCCAGCATATGCGGCTGTTTCGTCAATAACTCTTCGAGTGTTTATTTTCAGATGTTCGATTGTATTTGGTTAAACGACGTAGACAATTAACTTTACATAACCTCAAATAACATAATCCAATGGGTTTAAATCACACAATCATTTAGCCAATTAATTGGAACATTACGTGAATTTACTCTTTCGTTAAAATTTTCTTTGAGTAAATAAATTGTAGCACGCGCTGTATGCCATGCAGCTCCATCCTGCTGGAACCACACGTCAGCAAGATTATTGACAGTTAATTGAAGTACGAAAAAATTTTAATCAAGTTCCTATACTGTTCACCATTGACATATGGACTAATTACTCCGCCAGCCTATAAAGCGCAGCAAACATTAATTTTCTGTGGATGCAATGGTGTTTTCACAAAGCTTGTGGATTATTCTACCTCCAAATGCGACAATTCTGCTTATTTACGTACCCATTCAACCAAAAATGGGCTTCATCGGAAACCAAAATTTTGAATGAAAGTTCAAAATTCTATCCATAATGCAATATCAAAGCAAAGTAAGCAAAAAGCAACTATCAGCTGTTAAATCGGTTGTTAAATAAAGCAGTGTTGCCAACTCCAAATTATGAACCTCCAATTAAAAAATACCCGATATAAGTAGTTTTATAAAATAACCTTTCATTGATTGAAATTTTGACAAATGAATCCAAATTTTCCAACGCTACCGCTACATAATGTCTTGAATAGAGCCTGTAAATCAAAAACCAATCTGATTTCTGATATGATTTATATTTTCCGTTACTCCTCTTAGGGCCATATGGCTTCCACAAAGCATCTCCATCTTATATGCTTTTTTGCCGTTGTCGTTGCTTGTTCCCGTGTTAGATTGTTCTGCCTTTTTGAATAATTGTGCATCGCCAGCTGTTTCATAGTCGACTGCGGTTCCTTGATCATTGAGGCTTCCACTTTCTTTGCCCTATTTTCTTCAGTATGCATTTTATTAACCAAAATATACATTTTCAATATCCTATTAATTTTCATTATCTCACAAATTAAGGCCTTAATTTAACTGTAAAATAAAAAGAATTAAAAGAATTGACTCAATGACGATGTTTAGTTCAGCTTATCGATGCCAAATCGTTATTTCTGGGACAAATTCAATACTGAACACTATGAATGTTATTGTCACTTTGTAAATAATAACTGTTGTTTATGATAAGCTTGGTTGCTATGGGTATTAAAAGCGATTAACTCATGAAAATTCCTTAATGCCATAGGCACTTTTAAGGGTTAAATATATCTAACTTGTACATATTCAGATTTTAAATTGATTTTCTCATTTTTTGTACATATTTCTTCTCCGATAGAATTTTAAAAATAAATAATAAATAGAATATTTATTTTTAAATAGGAATCAATTAAAAATTGCGTAAAACAATTTCTTATTTTCAACATCAAAATATGTATGTTTTTCCATTAAAAAGCGAAAATATTTCGATTATTGTTTTTTTATGTTAGTGGAACACAAGTAATCTGTCGTTTAGGTTTAATTCATAAAATTTTATTTTTTTAAGAATTTTAATAGTTTTTTTTTTTCTAAAAAGAAGCAACATTTTATTTTTAGTAATATTTCAACTTATCTCTTAAATTGAGCCCATGTTATATTATAATAAGTATTTATATTTGATAATTTTTTTTAAGGAAAATTTCTTTTAATAGATTAGATAATTCGTACAATTTATTTAAGTTTTATTATATTACTGATGTCATATTTTATTGATTTCAATAGGGCCTTGTTAAATTCAAAAGCATTTGATTCAATATTATTGATTTTTCTTTTGCAATACCCTGCACCAACACAGATATTGTTGGTATATTGTGTTTGTACTGTTGCTTGTAACACCTTAATCAGTAATCATTATTACTGAGTAAATCAAAGACATATATTCGACCGTCTGAGCATAAATACACTTTGTAATCAAATTCAATCAAAATATGACAGTTTGTTGTCTTATATTCTTGGGCCATATATACTTTTGCATTAACACTATCAGTTTCTGTGAATCTAAATAGAAACATGATTGTATTATGCTCTTATTTAATATAATGGATATGAGTTACATAACAAGAACAAATAGTGGCAGACTATTGTGTGTGGTTTAACTACTGCAAGCAAGAAATAACAGTAACTATATCTGTGTATTATACACACACACACGAACTATTGTATTCAAATGTAATAACAAAGATTTTAGAATTCGATAGATGTAAAAAGTTTATATTTTGCTAGAGCTTTATAAAGCTCTTTTTTGAGTTGATTATGTAAAAAGTTGAGTTGAGAAGTGTTGACAAAAATTTAACTCAGAAAAAGAAAACATTTTCGAAGGTTAGAAACGAAGCGTTTTTTAAAAGTAAAAACGAAGCAATAGCTATGGCAGGTTAAATAAAAATAGTTTCATAAAAATTTTAGGCCATAAAATGACAAAAATTGTTCATTTCTCAGTGATAAGATTTAAGATTTTATAAGATTTATGGCAGTTAAGATTTTAGTCTATGCTTTATCATGGTACTATATTTTAACCCATACTTCGATCCAGTATTCACGACCGATACACAACATAGAAACAAATTATGAAAATCGTCTTTATACGCTGAAGGGTCGAAAAGATATGGTAATGTTGGCTGTAGACATTTCTCACAACAGCTAATTACACTGTACTAGTTGAAAAATTCGAATAGTGTGGCACACAGAGAGTGAACCTAATTCGAGTATGCTGAATATAGTGGTGTTAACCGTTTTATTAGGTTAGCTCGTGTTTTCAAGATATGCCGGTATTTCGAATATGGAGGGAGTCTACATAAGTACGTACGTAAGAGTGTTATTTTATTAATGAAGCAACAATATAACTCATAGGTACGTACTTACGTAAAAATTATATTTCTGAAACGATTGCGCATATTAGAAAAGTTTTAGCCTTAAAGGTAATTTAATTGCGGAATTTCAGTTTATTAGTTTATTCAGTAAACTAAATTGTTTTTGAGTTAATTGAATATAAGTTATATCTCAAAAACAATAGTGAATTTGGATTACCAGCCGGTTGCCCCGTTTGTCGTAAAAAAGTGTCGAATTTGAAGTAGCCAGGCTATACCATCGTTCTACAAGTATAAAGCGAAGAACGCAAACGTACATACTACCTTGATCAAAAAGGCTCCGGATTAATCTCCGTGTGGCGATCCCATCGTTCTGATTTGAGTTTTTTTTTTTTTGTTAGGTTGGTACATCTATTGCTGATATTCCCGCTAAAAGCTATGTAGCCTAGGCTGCATCTATCTCTACGATTGCGGATTGATATTGAGGCTACCTAAATAGAAAAAAAAAACTTTTTTTTTTCAAAAACCATTCATTTCTCAACATAATCTCCTTTTAGCTCAATACACTTAGTAAGACGATTTTCCAAATTTTTTTATACCATCTGAATAATACGATTTTGGGAGCTCCCTAAAATACGCATTAGTTTCGGTAATCACTTCTCCGTTTGAGATGAATCTTTTTTCTGTTTGGAAACAGGAAAAAAGTCACTAGTGGCTAAATCTGGACTATAAGGTGGACGATCAACCAATTCGAAGTGAATTTCTCGTAGTTTTAGAATCGTATCTAATGCTATGTGAACCGGTGCGTTGTCTTGAAGAAAGAGCACGTTTTTCTTGTCTAAATGTGGCCGTTTTTCCTTGATTGCATCAACCAATTGATCCAATAATGCACGATAATACTCTTCTGTGATTGTGGATCCCTTTTCAAGATAATCGATGAGCAATATTCCGTGTGCATGCCAAAATACAGTGGGCATAACCTTGCCAGACGGTTTCGCTGTCTTCGCCTTCTTCGGAGCACTTCCACCAGCTTCCACACATTGCTTCGATTGATTTTTGGTTTCAGGTGTGTAGTTGTGGACCCACGTTTCATCAACAATTATTAATCTACGCCAAAAATCAGCAGGTCCAAACACCGCTGTGAAGTGATCTGTCGAACTCGTTTTTGTTCAACACTGAGCAAACGCGGCACCCATCTTGCCGATAGCTTTTTCATATGCAAATGTTCATACAAAATGTTGAACACACGTTCATATGATATGTTTACCATTTCAGGAATCTTACGTATTTTGACCCGGCGATCATTCATAACGATATCGAGGATTTTCTTGATATTTTTTTCAGTAACCACCTCTTTTGGCCTTCCTGTTGATGGTATTGTTGCAGTGCTTGTTCGGCCCCGTTTAAATTCAGCAAACCAATATTTTAGCATATAATCTGACGGAGCAGATTCGTCGTAATGTTAGCAAGCTTTTCTTTTGTCTCTTTCGCCTTTTTGCCTTTTAAATAATAGTGTTTAATTACTACACGAAATTCACTTTTTTCCATTTTCCAAGAAACACAAAAGTTGCTTTCTTCAAACGACTACAACAAATAAACTAATCGATGAATTTGGCTAAAATTTTAACAGCTGACATTTGACAGATCGTAATTTCTAAGAAAGAAAAAGTTTTTGTGTTTGTGCTGCCATCTAGCGCTAGGTAGCTTCAATGTCAATCCGCCCTCGTATGTGTGTTGGCAGTTTTTTACAATTTTAGAAACGGCTGCTGAAACGCGTTCTCCGTAATGGTAAAATTATTACGGATCAAATGTACTTCACAACAAAAAGAATAAATTTGGCAAAATTTCAAACCGTTTTTGTTTTATTGCATTTTTAAATTGTAACTTTTTAATGGACCACTCTATATATTTGCAAATACTTAAAATTGATAAAATAAAACAAGTTAATGTACAAGCAGCTGTAATTAGTCCAGTTTGGATAGAGATAAAATTTGGGTCGAAGTATTTAAAAATAGTCTGAAATTTTCAAATTAGGTCAGCACATTTTTAGCTAGGCACACCTTCTCAAAGAGAGTATAACCAAATGATGAATTTCACTCAGATTTTCTTGCGAGTCTCTACTACTATAGCATACTAAATCTCAGTCCATATTAACCCTTAGTTATAATCATAAAAACATTCAATGTGATGTATGGTATCATATAATATAACTAAACTCAGTCTATAGTTTTTTTTTTACCAATTTTGATAAATTTGTTATTATTATTGCGTTATAATGATAAAATTTATTTCATAATTTATAACTATCAAGAGATAAGCTTATAATTCAAATAATATTTGGATAATTATTATTTACGTTTTCGGAAGGAAATATTAAATAAAAAGAGTTCATTGGAGGAAAAAATTCCTAAAAAAAAATTTGGCATAACGCTTAAATGGCAGAAAAAATCTTTTCATACGAGAATATGTATATGTGTATGCTTATCTGTGCAATATATACAGCTGCGGCCAAAAATATAGTACCAATGTTAGAAAATTTATATTTATATTGAATGAGGTTCAATTTATTTGAAAACGTGGCACAAGATGCTTATAAGTATAATTAAAATATTATTACTAAATTGTTATTGCAAATTTAAAACTAAAACAAAAATTTTAAAAACATTAAAGAAAATTGTATTAGATTTTTTTGCACTAAAACACAAGTACCTGACCTATGAACAAATTAAAATGAATTGAACATGGATGTATATGTCAAAATTAATATTTAGTCGCATGTTCTTTATTGGAGATAACATCTTCCAATTTTTGCGATACACCCTTCTTTATATCTGCCCAAAGGTTCTCAATGGCATTGAGATCGTGTGACTGAACGGGCCATTCCATTATATTTACTGTGAGCGTCAAAATAAAGTATACAACCTTATTCTCCAGAAATTCATCTTTTTAAATACGATGTATTTAAGCTTCCGATATTTTTTTTAACTCTGAAGCTTTATAAAATTCTGAAAAAAAACAACAACAAAATTCTTACAAGCAAAGTTATACAACAAAAACGAAAAATACTGAATGTTTTACTAGAAAAAAACTATGCAACAAAAAAGAACGAAATAGTAATATTATCTGGAAAGTAATATAATTTCTCTAATAGGTGCTATCGAGTGCAACAAGAATCTAATTTAGAAGTTTCCGTAACACCTCGAAAGTCTTAAGTTACGTGTAGCGAGATCGAGTATTCGACTTCCTGCAAAAACCGGTTTTCTAATAATTAAAATTTTGAAAAAACCGTTTTGCTGTTTAAAGATTAAAAAACAACCGGTTAAGCGGTTTTTTTTTTTTTTTTGTTAAACTAAAATTCCTTTCAATTCTTGTTGCTTTATTAGATAAAATTCATAAATTTTGTCCCATATTTACATATACATTACATAGTGATTCAGCTGGCGTATTATAGAACAACTTTCGGCTATTTTAGGCCCTTAACGGATTTAATTCATAACTAAACATAATACCTCAATAAATCCAAAAATAGGACAGTTCCTATATAAAACAGTGTGTAAAAGCGTCTCTGAACTTCAAAAATTTGGAATGAATTGGACTAAAATGTGTTCGCTTAAGAAATACCATATACACAGATTCCTTAAGTTTACTTAAGTAAAGTACGTATACACCGTTTAATAGATATTTTCCTCTTCTTTAAAAATCCGCAAAAAATCTGAAAATCTGTTAGTATTTAGCTAACTTATTAACTTATAAGTACATTAAGGTACGAAAAGCCGTTTTTAAGGTTGTTCACTTATTTTGATGCTTACAGTATGTTATTTTCCAGAAGCCACTATTTTGCCTATTTCCTGGTGTGCTTCGGATTATTGGTCTGCTGAACGACCCATATCAGAACCATTTCTTCAGTAGCAAAATGGAGCACAGTATTTCGTGGGATATTAATATACATAGATTGTCTTTTCCATGGTTGTTTTGGTCCAACTTCGTAATAAGAAAAACTCCCCTACATCAGAATCAAAAAAAAATTTGACATAAATAGGGTCTTCTTGCTTTATTTAAAATTTTTAAGTTTTTACCATTATTTTGTTGGAATATCCACCCAAATTCCAAAATATAATTTACCTTCAAAAACCAATTTTTTAATAATAGCATTTTTTAGGCGTAAAATTCTTGTTGCGCTCCATTACTATTGATATAAATTGTAAAATTTGTGTGAAGTTTAGTTACTTAAGTTTACGTTAAGTATTTGACGACGTTTTTTTTAATGATTGTTTAAAATTTTTTTATTTTAGCCAGTATTGTCCACAGCAGCAAAAATAATTTTTTTATTTTATTTTTTTTTTTTAATAACTAACGGTACAGTGGTGGTCAAAATATTTGCAACCGGTCTTCGGACACAAATTCTTCCTTTTAATCCTTGAAGACTCGTCATACTACAATATTGTTCTTCATTGTTGTGGAGTCCAATTCTCATGCCTCAAAGTTAAAACGAATTTCTCTGTTCCTTTCTCATATAAGAGGGTTTCTTGCATCCTTATAGCTTCTGAGACAGTATTTCCTGGCTCTTCTATTAATGGTTGAAATACCATCATTAATGGGAGTTTCTGTTTTTGATTCTCCTGGTATTACTTTATGATATTTCACAAAAAAGTTATTGATTTTTCTGTTTTCGTTAGACGAGGTCGAGGTATTACTACCTTATGCACGTATGGATATTGCCATTAATGAAATTGTTGATTTTGGAATAGAATACTTTACTGACATATCTTTGTGTGAAATTTTGATTTTTAATTCAGAATTGTATTTGCTGCCGGCCATTTTTCCAAAAATTTAATGCACTAGTATCACTTTTAGCAAAAAATTGTATTTCTTAAAAAGCTGAATAAGTAGTATTGAACTTATAATAAATTACAAACGCCTGAGACTCGCATTATGAAAAAGAAATGTAATTAAAGTCAATCTTGTAAGGTTTGTAAGTAAAAAATGTTCATAAAGAGTAAAAGAGGCGAGAGTTGCAAATATTTTTTGTTGTTGTCTTTAATAAGAAGATGATTTCTTCCTGCTGATACAAAAAAGCAATCAACAAAGTTATAAAAATACAAAAAATCATGGATTAAAAACCAATAGGAAATAAATGGGAAACTGAAGAGCTAGAATACTGATTTAATTGCAAATGTTTTGACCACCACTGTATAACCTACCGCTGCTTTATAAAGCATCAGTTTTTATTGTTATTGAGTTACAGTTCTACAAAACTCCAAGTTTCAACAGAAAGTTCCGGGACAGTTCGGGTTAAACAAAAATGTTGTGCAACGATGCTATTTTAATGACTACGCAAAACCAAAATTTTTTTAAGTATCGATCATGGGAAAAAACCGAAAGCTTTTTCCGCAAAATTAAGTAAATTAAGAATTTTTTGTTGGTCGGAAGAATAACTTTATCATTTTTTTTTTTTTTTTTTTGTTTTTTTTTTGGCTGACACTGTATATAAAGTGACTATATTTTTCTTAAATTTGTTTGTTTAGCTTGAAAAATTCAAGTATTTTTTCTTTAAATAATGAAAAATATCAGTTTTTACTAGAATTCATTACGAAGAATGTTAGCAACATTGTGTATTTAAGCAGTTTTTCTTATATTTTGTGCTTTGTTTACTTTTATACTTCTTGGCACATTCCCTGTCTGTCACTTTTACTCTTGTTGTTTGTTGACAAACTTTACAATTTAGTATTATGAAGGTTGCCATATCTATGGTGCGGCTTAAAAAGTATTAAAAAGTACCAGTGCGTAAAACGGTGTGGCAAATGCTTTCATAATTAGATCGTTTTTTTATGTCCGAAATAAAGCGTCAATTGAGGTTTAAAATAAATAAAAATCAATCATTTTCAAAAGAAAACCCGTTTTTGAATATTTAATGATTTAACAATAACAATTACAACAACAATATGTAATACAAGATTTTCCTAAACTAAAGATTATAAGATATTTGTTCCTCTTTTTCAGTTTTAACTTCCGTTTTCTGTCTTATAAAGTAAAATTAACACTATTTTTTAAACGCTTATGCTTTGATTTCTAATTACTTTCTAAAAAAAAAAATATTTCTTTTTGTTAAATATCTTTTGTTTGTTTTCATTTGTTGTATTCTGTTCGTTCTATCATTTATCATTTCATTTAATTTTTTTCAATTCATTCCCCAGACATCAGATTAAAAAAAAACTTAATTTTAAATTGCAAAATACAAGTAAATCGTTGTAATTCGTTCGAGTATTTTATTTCAAAAATTATTTTTAATGTTTTTTTGTTTTGTTTTGTTGCTATTCCTATATTTGTTTAACTATATTAAATTTTTTAGTTTTGATTTGTTGTTTAGATTTGTTTAGAATTCTTAAGGTCAGCCAGCCAGGCCGGCCACCACAACTTGAAAAAAATAATAATAAAAGGGGGAAGGTTCAACCAAAAGCAACAATATACTTTTCCCTTTCTAAGTTCACTAAACGGTATCATTATTTTGTTATTTTCACTTTTGAGAGACATTTTCTGTTGGCTATACTTCCCCTTTATATTACGTATAGAAAATTTTCTTTCGTAGGTGCAGCATTAATTTAACATACGGCTGTGAATTTGACATGCTAAGAGTGCATTAAACCTGACAAATTGTTTATTTTTATTATTTTAATACCCTACACTACCGCTATAGGTGATGAGATATGTTTTGTTTCTTAATGGTGTTTATAACACCTTAACGAAACAATCCTCTTTTTATTAGACGTATTTGTCTGTTCATGCAAATTTGATTTGTATGGAGGTACTCTATACGTTATGTAGCAGTATAGGTTAGGTTATGACCCATTGTGCTACCCTTTAGCTGACAGACCCATGAAAGAGGCAGATCCCCACCTAAAACCCTAAAATCCAGTTAACGAATTCCTCACTTGAGCTAACCGTACCCATGACGAAGTTGATCAATCTCGACAGTGGCTCATCATCCCTGAGGCAGCCTAGATAACGGAAGGAAAATGCGTTGGTCTGAGCTCCCATAGAGCGTGGCATTCACAGAGAAGCTGTTGAACCGATTTCTCTTCCTCTTCATCCTGACAGTACCAGGGTCCCAATGCTCTTCGACATGCGCTTTATCAGACAGTACCCGGTAATTATGCCCATAAGAAGCCGGATCGGGACCCTTCCAAAGCTAAGAAGAAACATATTCTTCTCCAAAGAAAGAAAAGGCTGCATGTATTGGTTCACCTGGGTTCCATCGTGCCCAGTACCCATCTGTCTATCTGTTTATAACAGTACTAGTTGACCCGGCGAATTTCGTCCCGCCCAAAATTGATTTTTTTATTGGCTGCTATAAACCATCGTATTGACATCTACTAATTATTCTTTACCCAGCTTTATATAAATGTGAGTAGAACATCAATTTTTGGCATAAACGGCGTTTATAGTACGCTGTACTATTATACTACAGTGGGTATTTTCCGAGTTATAGGTATCTGTGGAAGGGGGAGGGTTACCCCGTTCATTTTTGGTGGGACATTGGTCGACATCTACACTATGAACTTACCCAACAAATTTCATTCGTCTGCGATGAATATGTCCCTAAATATTTAATTTTACCTATTTGCCACGCCTACTTTTTGCTATATCGAAATCGTTTTCTACAAACCATTTACACCTCATAAGCTTTCCAACAAAAAAGAATGGTCAAAATCGGTTCAGTAGTTTCCAAGTACACTTATTACACACAAAAAGCTCTGGAAACTGAAAGTCGGTTAACATCGCTCTATACTGTGTCTCTTTCGGTAGTTTAGAAGACATAAATGGCACCGACTAGTCATGGGAAATTTGTTTTACGTACTCTCCTATCATATGACTTTATCAGTAAGACAATTTTAAGAAGAACTTGATTCAATAAAACTACCAAAGCTCCCGTGGCTACCAACTTAAGAAGCATTCGAGTTGTGTACCCTTCTTCAAGGTATTCAAATTTTTTAAACGCTTGGCGCTGCATTAGTTGTAATATAACTCTTTTATTAAATCAATGACCAATTTTACCGCATCGTATATCTTCTTAAATTACAGTCCATAAGAGTAATTGCTGAAAGTTTTTATCTAATCTCCAGCCAGGAACTTAAATTGTGGCTCCCGGTGCCCGTGGCATTAGATTTTGGTCTGGGAAAAAACTTATTTCTTATTCAGTTACCAGACTACCCAATTGTAGGAAACTTCTACATACTTCGAAAGCTCAGACAGCCATACGGACACTAAACAGTCACACCTTGTTGTGTAACTGCTTGTTCGGACATTTGAAAGTTAAATTTACCCTCGAAATGGTAATTTTACTTGTTAAGATGGCCACTAAACCTTAAATAAGCCTCTCGTTGATAGTGAAAGCTTCTAAAAATTCGATTTGTTTTCTTCCCTGCATACTGAATCTGACACTAAGATACAGATGAGCTGAAATAGAGGCTTTAGGTTAGGCTTACAGGTATCACTGAAGAAGAGTGAAGAGTACAACCCACTACGTACTTAAAGAAAAGTAAGGAGAGATAGAAAGGAAGCTAAAGCTAAAACCTAATAGCAAGTGAGATGAGATCCAAAGAACGCTTGGCGAGAACTCTGAAAAGTCACTAAAGTATTGGGAAACCAGAATTCTTGGCTATTTTTACCTAGCTTGGAACAATAACAGAAAGTGGAAGAAAGTCTTGTACTCCCCCTTAATTCTCTCAACATAAATATAAACTCACAGAGCCCCTTAACAATCCCATCTGGTCATAAACTCGTGGCCTGGGTAAAACTGAAAGTTGCGCACTTTTAAACCTGTACATGCAGTTCTAAACGCTCATCTCTAATCCACAAGTATTTAGATTTACTTTGACCTCAAAAAATCGGCATCGATACGGTGCAAACATTAGGATAACGTTCGAAACAAGTGCCGTCCTATGAAGCAAAGCCTGACAATCGACTATAATTGTTATTTAAAATCGCTAGATTTGAGATTTGTTACGTTTTTTCTGCACCTTTGGTAAGCATGTTACGTTTACTGATTATTTTGTCCGCTTGGATAGTTGGAAACCGCTGTGTGTTGTAGGGCATTGTATGGTCGCACTTGCTTGTTTTTTATTTTTTATTTTTTTTATTTTTTAACAGAATGTTTATAGATAAAATGTTTTTTTCTGCTTATATACTTCGTTAAGTCTAATAACATAAAAATAAAATAAAAATTTATTTTCCGGTTAGACAAAGATCGTAAAATTAAAAAATAAAAAATAAAGAATATTTAAACTATATTACAAACAATTAATACTAAATTTGCTAATAAGCGTTTTTAAAATAATTTGTCAAATATTTAATAAATATTTAAAAAGATTGCTAAACAGAAATAATTTAAACAGTTGGCACACCTTTTGGGGTTTTTTTTTTCTTTGATAGGTAATAAAATTGTTGCTTAAAAAGAAAATAAAAATTATTTATTTAAGTATTATTAATAAAAACCCTTAACTAAATAAATAAAATAAAAAGAAAATTGATAATATTTAGACAATTTTTTTTTAAATTAGATAACGCATACGAGTATATTAAAAAAATGAAGCGCTATCAGAAATCATTTTAAAAAGCAAACAATTTGAAAGACACACTCCAACAATGTCAAGAGTCTTTACCTAAAGTCAAAACTGTCTACTTTTCTTTAAAAAACATTTTATAACAAAACTATGGGACTTTAAATTAAAAAATTTTATTATATGGAAATACTATTAAATAAATCATATGATGAAATCCTTAACAAAACACATAAAGAAAACTTAAAGTATATTTTAACTTTTAAATAAATAAATAAAATATTAAATATTTACTTAAAATACACAGTTAAAAGCAAAAATTTTTTGTGATAAAAATTAATCAACTATTAAAACATTTTTGTTATTGTTTTTGAAAAATTCGCCATATTCTTTTTAGTAATATAGACAAATAACAAAATGTATTAAATATGCATAACTATGATGATAAGGAGAGGTCTATTAATGAGTAATAACATGTTTAATATTTAATTTTTCAAGTATTTTATATTGAATCTTTTGGTATTTAGCCCTTTTTTAAGCACAATCACATTTCATTTTGAACTAATTTCCTTAATTTTACTGCCGCTTGCTGGTAGTGGCTATGATTGTGTTTAAAATCCTTAATATTTATGTATTTGTTTATCTTTAGCTAATTATAATACACACACACACACATACACCTGCACCTACTCTCTCTATGTAGCTGTTTGTTTACAAACAATGTTGTTATTAAGAGTTGCCATATTTACATTTTTTTACACTAAACGCTCAGTGTTGCATATTTTATAGAATTTTTAAGGACGCTTGAAAAAAATTAATAAAAGAAAAGTAGAAAGAAATTAAGAAAATTGAAAGAAAATTCATAAATAAAAACTAAATCTGCTTTTAAAGCATTTTATCTTTTCTTTCTGCATAAATTAATTTAAAAAAGTTACGTGAAATAAATTTTTTGTATTTAACTTTTATGTCAGCAGCTAGAAAACTAAACGTAAGGTATAAAGTCCAAAAATCACCATATCACCAATCGAATATGATGTAGAACACTGTTCAGCTCAATACGATTGACACTAAGACTTATAAGGTATAGCGCAAACCTACCTTAGCCTCCTTGTTTGGTGAATGGTGACTGGTGACCCCAGAAAACTACACTTTGATTGTTATTTGGTGTGTGTGTGTTCATGATTATATTTTGGTTAGCCTTCTTTAGTGCAAGAAGAAGACTGTTTTTTTCACAGTTATAAAATAATTCTAGAATTCGTTACACATGCTTGCGGCTTTAGTTGAGTGTGATCATTCGACTCACTCACCCCTAGCAAATATTCATGCAAAACTGGATGATTACAATGATTATAGGCTTAGCCACCTCACGAACTTTTGTAGACCGTTCATTTAATATCATTCCATGTATTTTAAAAAAAGATTAATTTCTTAGCGCGATAAGATCTGTTTTGGACGTCTTCTGTGCTGATAAAATTACCTCGAAACAAAAATTTTAAAGAAGGACTCGTCTTTACAACACGACATTTAAGTAGGTTTCAACTCTCATCTGCGAAATTTAGACATGGTTTCTGATGTGTGGTATTTGGACTGTTTTCCTTGGCAGTCCGTTTCTGCATTCCAAATCAGATCTCACCGATATAAATGTCAACGTCCTGTCTTCTTTTGTGCATGCGTCCATTTTTTTTTTTTTTTTGTTTCGGGCCTGAGGACATGTAGGACCTTTTTCTGGGCATCATAGTAAATTCAACATATGCACCCAAGATAGTTGGATAAGTGTTTGGCTACCCGTTGCAACTAACTAACTTTCATCTATAAACATGTGACATCACATTCTTTAAGACATAAAACTAAATTAAATCAGCTTTGAAATTGAAAACGATCGAAATGTACTGCAAACGCCGAGTTTAATTTCTCATGTAGAATTTACACAAAAAACTGTCGATAACATCGTGTTAATGAGCCATTTTTCCATTGTTCTACCCGATACCAGAACCTATTAAAATGCAAAAACATATTGAGCAGTATTATTCCATTATTTGCGGCAGAAAACATGCCGCTATGGTGGCTTTCAGAAGGGTAAAGATTCGAAGCACTTATCACGCTATGTGAAATGAATGAAGAATATATAAGCATACATATCCAACTACCATATAGAACATTTTTAGAATTTTTTTCAAAAACTTTATATGAAATGCCATTAAAAACCTGCCGTAAACTCTTTAAAAGTATGTCAAGAGGGTAAAAAAAAACTTAAGGTAAAGAGCAATAGATATTAGGTAATAACTAAATTAAAAAATTTACCAAAATAATGCTGACAAACCTAAATAAGTTCGGTGAGCGTGGCGTTCACTGGCGCCTACCGATGAAGCTGAAGGGACATAGCTAAAAAAGAGCGTTAAAATTGTGTCATGAACAGCAATGTTATCTTAACTAAAAACATCGCTAGATTTGACATCAAAATAACTAAAACGCCATCACTTATTGTCAACTTCACTTTCTAACACGCTATAAAAATTGGGTTGTTAATTGAAAAGCGTTGACGTCGCGTTATTTTGGTTTGCTTTCATATAATTTATATGGGCATGGGAATTTTTAAGTGCTAAACAACGAAACAGAATTATTTAATGGGTATTATTACTTATTATTTTGATGTACATACATATGTACGTACAGTGGTGGATATTGGATTTTCACATTACCTATGAAAAAAAAAATCAAAACTACTTTTTTATTTTATTTAAAATTAAGTACTTGGTAGAATAACTCTTTTTGTTAATAACATCTTTGCATCTCCTTGGCTAGTTTGTTTTTTATTCTGCTGTATAGTTTTTTGTTTTGCTGATTTTTTATATCGTTAAATATAATAAAAGGAATTGTTGAATAAGCCTTTTTTCTATTTAAAACGAATACTTTTTATTTTTTAGAGCATCTTTTAAAATTTTTAGATCATATTTTCAGATTCTTACTGCATATTTGATGCGCAAATAAAAACACTTTTGAAGAGTAAATTTCTGGTTTCCCTGATTATAATTTTTTATCCTTTTTCCCTATTCTATCCCCTACCGGACCAAATATCAATGGAACGGGCTTTATTGAATAGAAAACTTTATGTAATGATTAAATATAATTTCGATAAGTCCCACACAACGTTCCTTTGGTATTGCTTACCATTTCTTTCAGATTTCTGTCCATAAATCACTAACATTTTTAGGTTTAACAAAAATAATGTGTTCCTCTACATCATTCCGTGGGTTCACTACAGGACTAATACCCGGTGATTGAGCTGGCCAATTATAAATGTCGTTTCTATTTTGCTCTAAGCAACACTTCCACTACGTGAAATACTCGTATATTTTGGATAAACAATATGGCACGTTTTCCTCACTGTGTCTGTCATTGTCTTCAAAAGTACTTTCTTCTTAGCGGAATTATCCATTTGCGTACCTATTTTGATTATAGAACCAACACCATGCACAGAAAATGCTACGCAAATTATCACATTTCCGCCATCATATATACATTTTTTAACAAATTTTGGCAAATGAATAATTCGTTATAGTTGAGACAACTAGCTTACATCTTATGATTTTTGCTTGCGATCAATGCAACAAAGCGTAAAGAAATGTACGCATGCGTTTTTTAAGCGAAGAACTGCTTTTGTTTGGTATGATTTATACAATTACTGTGACTTTATACCAAAAATATCAACTAAGCAAAAAAGCTAACAGTTATTTATATCGCACTCCAAATCAAAAATAGTCACAATTCAAAATTTTTAAATGTTCAGAAGAGGCAAAAACTGTTTTTAAAACATTATTGTAAAATTAAATTGATCAGTTATGAAGTTATGATACGTCCCCACTAATCGCTCAAAGTGTGGCCCAAAGGTTGGTTTGCTACATTGCAACTATGGCATTACAATGAGTGACGTCTAACTAAACCGTTAGTTGATTATGTTCTAGACACAAACACAGAAGCGGAGACATGCAAACGAAAAGTTTGTGACCGTTAGAGATTTGATCTGTGAATTGATTTATGCAAAAACAGCGATTTTGATCAATTTTGAGTTGTGACTGTTCATGATTTGGTGTGATATATAAAAAAATTGTGAAAAATAATTGAAACTGAAAAACAAAATTCTTAAAGAAAGCAATTAATAAAATAATCAAAGAATAGTTTTTTTTATAAAGCAAGTACTAAAATTATAAGTCGACGTAGTAGAATTTGTTTTGAATATAATATATTTAAAGTCTACAGTGTTTTGATATTACTATTTAATAAAATTCTAAACGTGGAGTTAATCAGTTTTTCAAATGAGGTATGCATTTGTAAGTAGTTTTAAGCACACATTAAAAATGTTCAATTTGGTACTGAAAACAAAACTTGAAAACACTAAAAACATGCCTGTTAGCTTGGTATTATTTCTTTGACGATTTTTTTTTTTGAAACTTAAATGACGATATTTTTAAAGTTTATCGGAAAAATGACGATTTTCTACAAATTTCATCTGGCAGCCCTGCATATATAACATTTTCCGTCAGATCCAAATCGAGAAATTTTGGATTCCTCACTACTGAGACATTTTCCCAAAAGAGTGATTGTATACAGTAATGTTCAAGCAAAATAAAATTCGGAACCTCAAGTTCTTTTTTGATACGTGTTTCAATTCTACAATGCATCCAAGCAATATTTTTTCAGTTTTATTTCTTCTAATTGTTCGCAAGGAAATGTCAATAACAAATATTGTTCAAAACTCCTCTTGAATTTGAGTTGAGGATATAAAGGGGCTTGCAACTGAGGCTCTATAAATAAAGGAGTCCTTATTACGAGTTGTTTTTCTAGGCCTAGCACACTGTGTAATGTATTTTATGTCCCATGGGCTTGAGTATGAACTAATACGTTGGACATCATCTTCTTGTGGCAGTTTAATAAGGAAGGAATGTCACAAACGATGGTTCCTCTCGAGCATATTTGCCTTTGTGCACCATGTACCTTAATTTATTTCTATTTATTTATCGAAATTTGTAGAATGTGCCAAATTGCTGTCCAGTGCAGATTACATATTTTTTTAAATAAATTAAACATAAGAATAAAAATCTAGAAAGAAAATAAAAAGAAGTTACGGTATATACTGAGAACACCAATTTTAATGCCTAAAAAAATATACGCTTTCTTTTCAGTGTAGCTTATATGAAATGTAAATATTTATTTGTCTCTATCATCAAATTGGTAACAGTAAGTCTCTACATATGATCTAAATAGCCATTATACAAATAGTCATTACAAATCATCAAACAAAAGGTGGGCGGAATTTGACAAGTGGGCGTGATCCCTCCCATATAAAGTAAATATTGATTTTAGTATATCTTGAGAACGGTTGAAGCAAAGTTTCAGTATTTGGTCTGAATAACCATAGTCAAGACAAAGCATAAGTCAAGAAGAACGGTAAACGAACTTTCTGAATTCGGTCTAAATAGATTGACAGTCAATATAAATCATCAGTTTAAAGTGGGCGGATTTGGTGAGTAGACGTGGTTACTCCCAATCAAACTTTATATTGATTTTTGTATGTCTTGAGAACGGTTTTGGTAGAAGTTTTTAAATTTTATTTAAACAACTTTTTGATGATACACGTCATTAGCTAATAACTGGACCTCCCATTCATGCTTAGTATGTTATTTTGCATATGATAAGATCGGTAACAGTTCAAGCTTCGTTAGTTAAAAAGCGAGAGAGATTAGATAAGTGGCTATGACTTTTTAATAAAGGGTTAGATAAGCACACTATCTATATACATATATTGTTACGTTTTAACCTTCTTAAAACGTTTGAGTTCTTTTAAAATTGTGTTAAATAAAATAAGTGGCACGAATTTATTGTTTTACTTTATATAGTCGTTTATTTCCACAATTATAACAGTGTCCAACATACATATTTAATATCCGCTTAATACACCAATTTACTAAATACTCAACTCTTTGTACGACTTTACTCTATGACTGCTTAACTATAACTGACTACTAGAACAAAATTTCTAGTAAATACTAAAACCTCCACAAACCTTCTCTTCAACTACGTTAATTCAAATGCAAAATCTTAACGCCCAAAAATAGAACTGGTAACACTGTTAAGTATGGAATTGGAAACCCTCTTAATAATACAAATAAAAACAGCATTGATATGGTGATCGTAGTCTTGAAACAAACCATAATAAAATTGATTGCTCCCAAAGTACTAATGTAGATGTTTGTTTTTAGGCATTTTTATTTCCATAATAATAAGTATTTAAAAAGGAATGTGCATATATGTGTATGTATGTATACAGCGAAAAGGTTGAACCTTTTAACTTTTGGAGCCGGAAGGATATGTAATGTTGGAAAAGAGTAAAAACTATAATTAAGGAAGGTAGTAAATAAAATAGGGGTATCGAAGCACGCCAGGATTTACCTACTTTTTTTATAATGAAAAAAATTAGCTTTATTGAAGAAGGGTAATATCCTCTATTTTCCTGTAAAATGTATATAAAAAAAAGAATATAAAAACCATGACATTGTGTCTAGATAACTGCCCACTGCCCCTGTATAAATGAACTTTTATTGGCCATATAATTAAAGCATTTCATAAAAAATAACCATAAATTTTCTGAATCATAAAAGACGTTCTCAAAAAATTTAAAATTTTTTTAAAAATAACAAAAAGAATAAAATTTACCTTGAAACACATATAATTCGTATAATTATTATTTTCAGTAATGAATTATACAAAAAAAAAACGAATCAAAAAAAAACGCCAAGAAATTTTGTTTAATTGTCAATCTGTTTTAATATATTGTCAGTGCATAAAAGAACAAAGAACTAAAATTTGCATAATTTTTAATTGAAATGTAAATTTTCTTTGAATTTAAAAATTAAAAAAAGAAAATATACACTTCCCTTAAAAAAAAAAAAAAAAAAAATATTTTAAAATTTAAAAAAAAATGTTTTTTCTTTGAAAGACATATGAATACATTTTCATTAACACGCTTTTCTACTTTAATAATATATATTAATTTTTTTTTTTTTTTGTAAAATATATTTACTATTAAGTAGCCACTTTAAGATATCAGGCACTATGTTATAACATCTGATATTGAAAAAAGTTAATATTTGCTTAATAAAATTAAAAAGAGAATTAAAGCAAAAAAAAATATTAAAAAGAAACAATAACAACAATTAGTCACACACTACTTAGAACGTCACTACCACTTGAGATCACACCACACACATTTTCTTTAAAAACCTAAAAGAAAATTTATCAAAAAGTTATGAAAAAGCGATAATTTATTTATACGCTTTTTCTTATTGAAAGATAACAAAAGAATTTTATTTTATTTATTTTTTTTTTTTTTCATTGATTTGAAATAAAATTTTTGCAGCTGACGGAAATGAATTTGAATTATAACGACGAGCGCCATCTGTTGTTTTCAAAAAGCAAAAGAGAGAATGTGTTCTATCCCTCTCTTTGTTTACTCAAAAAGCTTTTGAATTAGGGTAACCAGAATGGCTGCCAGATGAAGCATAAAATCAGATATTAAGAGAAAAAAGTCGTTAAAGGAGTTCGTAAAGAAATCGTAAAAAATTTGTTTTTTTTTTTAAATGGCAATAAAGCAATAATAACAAAATCGCATAAAAATGTCAACAACAGATTTATTTCTTTTATGAAAACAATAAAGTTTATGATATTATTTCATTAAAAAAGAAACAAAAATAATTATATATATTAAAAACGCGACACCAATAAGTCTAAACCGTTTTTGAATTGGTTCCATATCACATAATGCATTGTGATCGCTTGGTAGATCATTATTTTCATCACCAGTAATATTCTTCATTATGACTTTAAGTTAGCCGTCTACGTGTTCTCAGGAACTTCATCATTTTCTTCTCGTACAAAATAATTTGTCATCAAATTTTGTGAAGTTAAATTTTTTTTAGTTGTTTATACAGCTTCTGATATACAGAAAATATATCGTTAAGTCCACATTAAAGGTTCATTACTCGTTCCGTATCTGGATCCATATTGAAAAATTCATTTTAACTTTGTTAAAAACTTCACAAGTTTTTTTGAAGTAAGAGGTTCAACTATTTTTTCACAATCAATTTCGCAATGATTGCCTTCGATATTATCTGTAGTTAAATTAAATTAAAATTTCATCATATATTTCTGCTAGTGCTACTATATTATATTTAGTAATAAAATGAAAATAATCGAGACAAAATATTTAAAGATATAAGCAAAAAAAAAAATAGAAACCGCATAAATTTGAATTCGCATAAAACAAGGTTTGCACCAGGCTAATATGGGAAATCTCCGTTTAGCTTGAAGCACTAACGACGCAATTTCGAAGCCAAGCTTCACAAACTAAAACAAAAATGACACCATGAAATACACAAATTGCTTGAAAGATGAGAAAAATGTGTAGCTTTGAATAAAATGTTTTTTACTTTCTCACTTCATACCGATACACCTGATAAGGCCATTTTAAATCGCTCACATACACTAAAGTCACAAATATTCAATCTAAATAATTTTTTTTTTAATTAATAAGAAGAAAATGTTATCGGTGAAAATGTCCCACCCATTTGCCACTGAGTTGCATACAAATTTTCATCAATTTTAGTTCAACAATGTTGCTTTTTTGTCACCGAAACACCACTGTAGCAAGTGGTAATGTCTGGACACTGGTGAAAGGGATTATAAGGTGTGTTCAATGGAGACAGTACTGTTGCCATATTTGTTTATACTGGCGTCACGCGTAGTCGTTTTTTTTTAATACAGTAAATCCTTAATAATCCGGACCTCGCTAACTCGGCTTTTTCGGTAATCCGGACATCAATCTTCATTTCATTTTGTAGCATATAATCCGGATTGATTGCGACTTTGTACTCCGGATTGCATTCAAATTATTGTGTAGTGTTAACCTTTATTATTTGTTACATCCAAAATATAGTATTTTTTGCTTTTTTTGCTGCAAAAACAAACTATTTTGCTAGTTTTAAGAGTTTATTGTTACTTTTATGAGTTGTAAATATGAAACGTGTTATCACTTTTTTATAAAATGTACACATATTTTTGTTTTTGTTTTTTGTTTTTGTTAAATGTAATTATTTATTCAAACAATAAATATAATATACAATTCGATATGTACTTCAAAAGCATTTTAAATTCAAAAACACTATTCTAAATGTTTATTCTTTAGTCCGGTTCATTTAACAATCCGAATCAGGGTCGCAAAACAATTATTCGGATTATCAAGGTTTTACTATAATAATATTAAAAAAATCAAAATAATATTGCTTATATGACAAAACAAAACCGACTACACAGCACGTCACATTTTTTATTCACCATATTATTGAGCAGACCTTATTATTATTAGAACAAGAGTCTGGACAATAAGGCGATTGAGGCACAACTTTTCTAAGTAGTTTTTATGATCAAATTTTATGACTTCATGTCTGGGCGCATATTCCACACATAAATTGTTAGAGGCCGGTAAGAGATGGGACATTTCTGGTCCTAATAAATGCAGATTATTACCTTGGCGTTGTAAATATTTGGTTTTGGCGAAGATTCAGCTTGTTGGTCGGATTTCACATACGATTTTTGGCGCTTTAGATTGCTGTATATGTTCCATTTTGTATATCCAGCAATGATTCAATGCGCGCAACCTGCATTTCGATTGTAAAAAATCGCCTTTAAACGTTACTAGGCTTTAACTCGTATGGGACACAATTTCCCTGCTTTTGAATGAATCCTGCTGCTTGCAAACGTTTTTAAATTGCTGCTGAAATAGCTTTTAATCATATTACAAGTTTTTCTTGAGCTTGTCAACAACCTTTACGAAGCGATGACCTCAATTCATCATCTTCGTACTTTTTTAGCTAATTTTTATGCTAACAAACCATATCCTGTATGAACATACATATTTAGGATAAGCTTCGATGAGAAATCGGCGACCTTCAGTTGATTTTATTTATTTTATTTTTTTATTAGAAAAAAATGTCTATAAATGATGCTCAAATGTCAGGTTTTCATAACAAAAACAAAACTTTGTTGTTTATCAAGTGACTAAATGAAAATAAATGATAGATATTTACCCTCCAAAGTGCCATATAAGTTACTTAAAAGCTTAAACCATGTGTTGTGAATCCAACATGTTTAAGTTAAACACCCAATAATCATTTAACATTGTAGCAAATTCGGTAAAAAATCATTTTCAATTGTTCCTAGCGTTTGCATAGAAATATTTAACCAAAAATCTAAAAATATAAAATACTCTTAAAGTGGTAAAACTTTCTTAGTTAAATTCTAATTTAGATTATTTTTTCTCAAAAACACATTGAATTGAACAATTTGAAGGCAATTAAAAAATGGCGCGATCTGGCCACTCTATACGTAAGCTTTTTTTGTAGCTGTGCTCACATTTGAATACTTCAGAAAAAATAGGAAAAGCTTTTACTCTACATTAATTTCTCTCTCCCTATCTCTCTCTGTTAACAGTGGCAACCAAAATGTAATGAATATTTAAAATAAACACAAACAATACAAATTAAGGCTGTGTTTCTTTAAAAGAAAATGCAAATTTTATAGAATAATTAAATAAATTATTAAATATTTATATTAAAACATTGTAAAATAAGTCAATAAATAAAAAAAGAAATAAAAAAATCGTAAGCAAAATGTCGGCTGTGAAACGTTGGATTAATCGACATACTCACTTGTCCTCGTCATCATCTTCCTCTTCAAAGCAACGTGGCCGCAGTCAATCCCTAGATGTACAAGCTTTGGAACGCAGTGGCATTAAAACAATTATGCAGAGTGTAATTAACGTCTTTTTTCTTTAATTATTTAAAAAAAAATTGTTGCTTGTAAAATAAAATTTTCATTAATTTTTATTCTTCCCCGTTTTTATTTACAGCGTGTAGCGGCGCATCAACAACAATTGGCAGTACAAAGTAAGTACTTTTGTAATTTTTGTAATTTGATAAATGCAAGTATTCCAAGTACATTTTTCTTTAATTTCTGATAAGAATTTAAATTATGGTAAATAATAAAAAATTTATTACAGCTTTTAGTATATATGTATAGTCGTAAATAAGAAAGTGGGTTAAATTAAAAGTAAATATTTTCTTGCACAATATTTTTTAAACATTCATAACAAAGGCTGATAGTTTTTCCAAAAGAGTTTCGTGCAAGGCGCGCTATTTTATAACATCAAATTCAACTGATTTTTGAGCTACAAGTACTGAAAAAACTGTCATTTGAATCAGTATGAAGACACCCACCTACCAACCTAGAAGTCCTCGTTTAATCCCGGGCCAGACAATTTGACAATTAATATATCTGCCGTTCGGAGACGGCAGCTGTAGGTCCCTTTCAATGATTCTTAAAAGATAATTATGTGCAACTCATTGATTAAAAAGTCCCCCGTGTTCCTCTTAGGATGTCGCGGAAATTATACACGTACATTCAGCGTCAAAAAAAGTGTACATTCTTACTCTCTAGAATTTAGTTTTTATTTCAGTCTTCAAAAATGCAACGAGTTTAAATAATTATTGTTTTTTTTTAATTGTACTTAATACTTTTCAAAATTCGTAAAAAACAACAACAAATTTTTTACGACAACTAAAATAAAGTGTACGAGGGAAAAACTATGCGATAAAAATGAATAAAGTAGAAAAGTATAGTCGAATAAAACAAAAGTATAGTCGAATAAAACAAAAATCTGTCTTTGAAATTTTCGAAACATCTCAGAAATTTTGAGTTACGAGTAAGAAACCGGTTCTTCGTGCCTTCATGCACTTATAAGCTAATGATTTAGCTAAACGTTAACCGATTTTAAGATTTTTTAGCAGTTATGAAAAGAAGAAGAACAAACCTTTTAAATATACTTTACTTGAGTTAACTTGTGGAGTCTGTGTACACAGCTCAAGTAAGCGCATTTTTCATACAATTTATTCCAAATTGCTCAAGTTTATTTTATATATAGACCGAAAGATTTATAGATTTATTAAAGGAGTATGTTAAGCTGAGAATGAAATGATTTTTTCATTGGATTTTAGTTTGTTCTCTGCCAGAGACTGTGCTTAGAAATCTTGGACGGGAAAAAATTTTCAAAATCGGTTTGTGAATGTCTGAATTGCCTCTTTGAGTACAAATACTACTAAATAGATGTGGTGTACAAATACTTGTGTCCCTAAATGTACATAGTTTTGCAATTTAACTGTTTTTTTTTAATAATTGCATTAAAAAAATAGCTAACATACTACAATGTGATAACTGCAGAGAATTTATTTCAAATTTGCTAAACCCTTTTGTTCTTGAAAATACATATTTATAATGATTCACTTTTTAGCTTTTTCTTGTTTACTCGTATTTTTGTAAATTTCTGTTCACGTGTAAACTATTTTGCACTTTAAAATGCTATTAATAAGTTAAAATAACATAAAATACAAAAAATATATATCAGATCTTTTAATCCTTGCTATTACTAATTAAAATTTGCAAAGTTAATAGTTGCAAATTTATGTGATAATTTTGAAGTTTTTATAAAGTCTTAAGAGAAAATCTTGCAAATTTTTAATTCCTAATAATCTTCAAATTTAGGGCCTATTTTTGCGTCTCAAAATCGTCAAAATGGCGATAAATCGTCAAATCTAGCAGCACTGCTTGACGAATGTGATTGTTAAGTTTTAAATGATCGCTTAAATGATTTTATGTTTTGTTTTCTTACATCCTCCCTCTCTTTCACTTCAATAGTTTCTTAAGCACAATAATAATAACGGTAGCAAATTGTATAGTAAATATACACTATGTGTTAGCGTTATATGCATTGCGATATGTGTGATGTGTATGTATTCATGTGTTAGTGTGCTTGCTTGTTTTTATTTGTTAAGGACAACAGCAGCTGATAGTTTGAGCAAAACAATATAGCCATTAAGTTTGTTTACAAAACGCAAAACAAATCAGCATGTTGTCATTTTATCTATTTGTGTGTGTGTGATGCGTATGCGTATGTCTAAAACAATTTCATTTAAACATTGCTATTAAGAGTACTGTAAATTTTTTTATTATTATTAATTTTTTTTTTTTAATTTTATTTAAACATCGATCGACTGGCAGGCACTTAAATATACAAATAAAAATAGGCAAATGAAACGTGATCATTTATGTAATATACGAGTAATTATTTTCTTTGGCTTTATTTTATATGTATTTTTTTCTAATTATATTTAAACAATTTTTAATTTGCTTAGAATTTATGTGCTTATTTACAGTTGTATTTATTTAATGATGCAATTAAAAATTAGTATTTTCTACAGAGCAATAGTCAATCATGTTAAAATAATAATCTCAACAGGCATAGAGTTTAATTAAAACCCTACACAAAGGAATAATAATGTAGGACCCCTACCACAAATAAAAGTTTGGCTATAAAGTGTATGTTTGTATACGTGTGTGCACAAATAAGAAAAATTTCTCTCAAGTTCTCTTATGAAGAGCGAAAGAGAGAGACCCATTTACATATTTACTTTTTAACTCATGTAATAAGCTTATACTGTAAAACTTTATTGATCTGCTTGTTTTAGTTTGATAACTTGCTTATGGAAAAAATCCCTTTATTTATCTCTCTTCCACACACTATAACAACACTTTCTGTTTGTTACTTAAAACCTGAGAGAGCATTTCCTTTGTTTACCGTTAATTATAACAGTTTTATTCAAATTTGCTTTGCATAGCTTTCAGTACTGTCAACTTATGATTATTGTATAATATTCACACTTTATTCGTGTAGCGTGTTTTTTTTCTTTTATTTTTTTGCAATTAATAAAATCATAAACAATGTGTGGGCGATTTATTTTAGTTCTGGCGCGTCTAGTGATTCGTGCCTTTCTGTTAAGTATTGTATTATTATTTGAAATGGGAAAAATGTGTGGAAAAAAGTCAAGATAAAGTGTAAACAAAACAATAAATTAAAATTTTCTAAACTACTTAAATAAATGTTTTGCTATTAAATGTTCCTGTCTCTAAAGCACAATGGGATGTCAAGGATTTTTTAGTTCCTTATCAACAAAACTTTCGTTCAAAGTAAACAAAAACACAATAATTTATAAAAACAAAATTGTGTGTAACCCGATTTCTTGCTTTATCGAAGAATCATTGTCATAATATCAATATGTATATAATATGTATATAATATCAATATCAAGTCGAAATTTATATAAATTTATCGTACATGAAAAATTTCATTGATGAATACCTGTGACAATGACACAAACAAAGGGAGTTATTTATGACATTGTCTGTTATGTGTCGACTACATGTTGTAATTAAGCGACATTATCCGTTATGAGTCGACAATGTGCTGAACGATGCAAGATTTTGTCTGCTACACCTCCGCGTTAATGAACAAAGCACTTATGATTCTCTATGATAGTCTGTTAGAGTTCACTAATAAACGGACAAAATCCACTTCCGTCATCTATGAAATTTGGACAATTACTTTAGAAAGTCACGTATGACACCAAAGAAAATTAATCATCAGTCAATTAATCGTCAGCAAAACTTTTTGCGTTTTTTCTACAATAAAGGGTCATTCTTTAAGCGCATCTTATTTTTCAATTTTTAAGCAAAGTGTGTGTGAGATATCATTGAAATTTTTCAGTTATTTGAAAGGCCTATCAATGCGTTTATGTATGGAAGCGTCTTCTTTTACATGACTCTAGGGAAAAAATTAGGCTGCATTTGACGGATGGCACGATTATGTTAGCTATGCTGTGGTCTGTAGCTAATTCGCATAGACCTGAGACTTATGAAAATCTCACAAGGTAAAGTCGAACGACTAAAGGTCTTATATTAGAGGCAGTTTAGATTGAACTTTAACAATATGACCGCTATTTCGAAAGTCCCTATTCGACGACACGTTATGTTCTAGGATACAATCAATGTAGAAAGCAGGCCTCGTTATCTTTAACCCTGCGGTTATACGGTGAAGTTTTACTTGAAATTGTTTTACATATATATTGCTTGTCAAAATTTACAAAAATTAGTAAAAAAAGTGTAAGTGTATTAAAAATTGAAAGGCAAAAGTTGATCGTGTAACCCCCATGTAATGTAATTTTTAATTAGCAAAGTTTTAAGTCAATATAAAAATTAAATTTGTATTTCCCGGTGAGCAAAATTTAAAAATTTTATAAATTAGCCAATAAAAATCAAACCCTATTTACTCACAAAAAAGTTGAAAGTTTAAAGTTTTGTTTATTTTGAAATTCTCATAATTTTTAATTACATTGTGTGTAGTTATAGAATTGTTTATTATTATAGCAAAAAATAAGTAATTTGTTATAAAATCGATTTTCTTGCATTAAAAAGTAAACAAACAAAGTAATATCAATTATTTTTCTATTTCTAATTTGTATAGTTTTAGTGTATTTTGCCACGCAATTTCCCAAAACGATTAAATATATATTTTTTTACAATACATATTTTCTTTAAGCGGTTTTTTCCCATTTATTTCGTCTTGTAGTTGCTTAAATTGGCCACACATTAATAAATTATAATCATTATTAAGTTTTAATAATCATTATAAACATCAACGATGACGTTAACTGTAAGAGGCATGTTTGTTTTTACTTTCCTTTAAATAACAGAAATGCTGAAAAGAAAACAACAACAAAATATTCCGCATTCAGAGAAAAACAAACACAGGACAAAAGCAATTCATTCGTTTTTTTCTTGGTGTGTGTTGTTTTAACAGTTTTTTTTTTATAGAAGTTTGTTTTTATTCTGTTCTGTTTTTAACTGTTTCTTTTCCTTTCCCTTGTCATACATTTTGTTTTAAACACACTGTTTTATCTGTTCTTTGCAGTGTTTGTTTTTATTTACTTTTCTGTTTTACTTATTCCTTTACTCCTTGTGTTTTGGTCTACTGTCTGTAAATACTAACCTTGTGTTGACCTTGAAATATTTATATTAGGCATTGACAAAAACAATACTCGCACATACAACCCATACATATGAACATAAATGTGTACGTGTTTATAAACAACAGAGTCGCAATAAAAAAATGCATTTCTTTGTTTTCTTTTTGCTATCATTTGCATTATAGCCATGAATGGTGATATGTGTTGATTTTATATTTATTTTTTGCATGAGGGGGTTCTGTATTAAGTATTGCAGAAAAAATATTAAATGTTTTTGTGAAAAAATGTGTTAATATTTACGACTAAACTGTACGTTCATGTCGATTTAAAGCTCCCGCCACAACATTCATATATTGTTGTAACAGGGGAGATGCATTTGTGATGTGTTTTAAACTCTCCGCCAAAGGAATCTCTTATAAATTGTATTTATCCAGCGTTGACAATTTGTGTGTAATTATGTAAAAATGGGATAAAAAAAATTTTTTTGAACTATTTTTGAACAATAAAATTTTTGTGTAATTTTGCTTCAAGAATATTTCCCATCAAGTCTTTTTATGTAGGATTTATGTAGTTTAGCGTTTGTTTCGATAACGACAAATTCAAAACGCTTTTCGTTTTTTGATTTTAAAAAGTGTGAAGCGCCAACAGCGGGATATGATCTTGTACACGGCCATGATATCAAATTAGGGATTTTTCTAGATGATTTGCCTTAAAAACATTGAATATACCCCAATCTTCTCGTATTACCTGACTGTTTTCATTTAAATATAGAGACACTTGATGGACGTTTGTCCAATTTTTTTTATTGCTAAACACTATGTGACGCCTTTTTCATACGATAACGTTCATAAAAAACCCAAACTTTTCATGAAAGACCCAAATTCCAATAATTTCTTATTTTTGAATACACTTTTTTTACGGCAAAGATATCAGGTAAAGAAGTTTTTTTTGTGAGCGTTGTAATGTGTGGGTCTATTTTAAAAGTTTTAACGTATCGAAGTCCTTAATAGGTATGGTAACGGGATGTGTCCAAAAAAATAAATATGTTAAACATTTTTTGTTGGAATTCTCAAATGAAAATAAGATTTTAACTTTTTTCTACACTGGAATTTTTTTTTTTTTTTACAAACTGTATGTACCTATACCATTTGAAAAAAATTGTTGGATCCGAAACAAATACACCAAACATTATGTTCTGCAAACACTATTCTATTGTAAATAATTTAAACAGTAAGTGCTTTTGTCATTTAGCACACTTAGTAGCATCTGAATCTACTTCAAAACTTCTAAGTTAATAAATGATTTATTACGAAATATTGATGCTTATTTTGATCGTAGTTACTTACGCTAGAGAATGCTTCAGAAATTTCAGCTGCATATATTTTTAAGTGAATGTGCATAAAATGTTATCACCAACCATCACATGATGGCTTTCTTCAAAATCTTGCATTGATTGGGCCATGGAATAGCATATGTATTTGAAAAGACTTTTAGAAATAATTATTTATTAAATCTTTATATTTTTTTCAACCTCGTCTTAAGTAACACTGGGCAATGATCAATAATTGTACGCACGACAGCCTTATTAAAATTTGGCCTCATCACGAGCCAATGAAGTCTTAGAAAATTAATGTTGGGCAATATTTTGTAGCAAAACATGACCACTAAAAGGGTCCAGATCAGGGCTACTGTAGTTGGCAAATTTTTGGGAGCCGCGCTTGCGTCATTTTAGCCTTATGGGCAGTGTCAACACCCTGTTGTAAAATCTATAGTTGGTTTTGGAAAAGGGAATGATTAAGTGGCTTCATAATCGCTTTCAAAACGGATTTCTGGTAAGCTTTGGCTGATGTTTTGATCCCTTGTATACAGAAATGCAAGTCGGCGACCTCGTAGTAAACTGGATTACCTTTTCGACGCGTGGGGTGAGCTTAGATATATCTCTAGACTACTGTGCTTACATCTTGTCATTTCGTTTATTATACTTCTTTGGTTCGGTCAATATTTTTCATCCGTAACCAAAGTTTTTCTGGCCAAATTATCGTCGTACTTCTCCAAAGGCATTTGGATTTGTCTACAAGCGTCCAGTATTACGTTTTAAAGCTACAAATTGAAGTCTATTTCAATGATTCGACTTATGAACTTTTGCGTGATATTAATTTTACGTGCTATGACTTTCTGTTTCCGAAGAGGACATCGCAGAGTTCTTTATTTGAAGGCTTTAATGACATGCTATGTTCGAATTGTAACTGAGCGGCTTGAGAGGATGTTCACTATGTGACCGGTCCATGGAAAATGCTGACACATTTTAATATACCAGTTATAGACTTAAGCTTTAGAGGTTAGCTTTCAGAAGCCATATAATATAATTCCATATAATATATGCCTTTTTGATCTATTTTTTTTTTTTCGTTTTTAGCTCTAACATGTAACCTACATATGTACAAAATCTGAATTATACACAAATAATATTCAGGATTTTCTGATATGAATTTAATTTCGTGCCTGATTGATCTTATTGAACATATAGATTTGTTTTAAATAAGTAACAGTTTGAAATCAATATCGATTTATTATTTCTGTACTAAAAAATGATATGCTGACAATAGGAACATAGCATGCCGAAAACTGTGAAATTAGTGCCGACTACTGGCAAATTTGGTGTTTTTCACAAAAACAGTAAATTTCTCAATTTCAATAAAAAAAAAATTAAATTTAACTTAATAATCTGAAACAAAACAAACTAACGAATTGTAATTACTGGTCATCAATTCTATACCACATTCACATGTGTAAGGGCAGTAGCTTGAAATAAACAAAAGTCTTTAATTGCCGACTATTGGTACACTCACGCTATCAATAAAAATAGACTAAAAATAAAATTCTATCATTATTTTTTCTATTTAATGATTTAGGCTTCATACAATGGTAAAAACTACGGCCGTACTTAGACTTTTGTCGGCCACTGTATGTAAATATATACATACATACATACATACATACATATGTAGCTTGTGTAAAGCTAATTAATGTGAGCTTTTATACAAATAGAAGTAAGTGTAAAACTAAATAATTTTATTGATTGTGGATTTCCTGAACAAGTTTCGCTTAATTAAAGTTATAATTCGTTGTTCTTTTTCTGTGGATACGAAGCGAAAGTATCTGATATGATGGGCTCTAATCCTAAGACAACATTTTTTAAATTACAATTTCTCTTAAACTTGCTAACATACATACTTATGTACATAATAAAGTAACGTCGCATTTTTGAGGGTTTATCCTTCAAAATTAATATTTGGTAGAATAACTTATTTACGTATCTTATGAAATCACGTTTTTCTATTACATTACGAAGGCCGCAGTCCGTATTGTAAAACGTAATTTCGAAATACATTAATAACAAAAATCAAACCATGAAATCCTTTATAACAGTAAAATCTAACTAAAAAAGTTACATTTTCAATAAAAACTCGCTTTTAATATAGAGAAGTAAAAAAAAATTTCTTTGCTTGCTATATCAACTATCCACTGTTAAGTATTTGGAACATGGCTAAGAAACAAAACAAAAAGAAAAAGACAATAAAAAACACACCCCTAAAATAATTTCTTTGCATGTTGACTCTCTCACGCAAACACCCACACTCATGCAATAAACATACTACATGTAGCAAAAACAACAACGATAACATTTAGAGCAATGCTGCGAATGTGTTGTCTAGCAACCTTTAATATAGAACATAAACAAAACAATACTAGTAGCCGGTATGAGAAAATTGAAACAACTACAACAGAAAAAAACAGCCAAGGTGTACGTGCCGAAAGTAACGTAATTCATAGAAAATTCATATCAAAACAAAAATAAAACGCCATATATTCTCTCGTTTACATATGTATTCTTTACCACTTTTCTCTCTTTCTCACTTGCTGCCTAAATATTGCAAAACATAAAATAAAAATGTTTTTGCAAACATCCCTTGAAGCAGCTTTTACTTACTCATGCGTACATACAAAAATGTATGTATGTACATTTATGCAAATTTGACACCCCTTCACTTCCCTTGCACAAGATCTTAAATAAATATTAACACACACATTAACCTTTTTGTTATTGTTTTTTTATGTAATACAATTCTATGTTAACAACAATGTGACCATATTAGCTTTTTTTAAGCTAAATTTAGCTTTTTATGTTCGATTTAGCTTCGAAATTTTTCATTCAGGTTTTAGCTCTTTGTTAGCTTTTTTTAAAAAATGCATTTAGCTTTTTTAAGCCTTTTATGACATTTTCACAAAAAAGGACAATAGAGCAAAAATAATTCAAACATTGTAAAGTCTGTCATCGAAAAACAATAGTTTATGTATTGCTTACATACTTATTATTATTTTTTCTCCGTCACTTCTCTAGGGAGCATATTGGCTTTCCACAAAGCTTTGTTTCAGTTTCTTTAATCAATTTGATATTTCAAGCTAAGTAGATGATTAATCCGCTGTAGCTTCCTCCATATGTTTTTTTTTATTTTGTAGTGGTGAAGATCCTTGCTAATTGGTGGTGATTTTTACTTTAGCATTGTAATTTTTTCCCAGTAGGTGGCGTGTTTTTCCTGGTAATATAGTGTCTACTATAATAGTTTATTAAAAACAAAACAATTGTTCGGGGAATACTTGTTCTTTATTCTTTAAGTGTTTCTTCAGCGCTAACGCCAAGAGATAGGTTTTTCGTTAATTTTAAATTTGACAGAAAAACACAAAAACACAAGAGATCCAAAGTGTTGCTACAGCTACTCCCCTCCCAAAGAATGGCTTGATGGGGTTTCCGCAAAAGAAACTGTTTTCTTTCTACTATAGGTTCTCAAAGGTACTGGAGCGATATCAGGATCTCTGGTTATAAATGCTGGTTTTAATCGTTCGAGAGATATGTTATGTGGATTCTCATTGATTTTAAATGAAAATACTCGGTCACGAATTCTCTCCAATACTTCAAAAGGTCCTGTATAAGGAGCTTCTAATGGTTTTTTAACATGATCTGATCTGACAAAAACATGCGATCATATATATCATCAAGTCCTTGTGCACGAATGATGATTAACTGGTGCCGGACGAATCCGTCGCATGTATTCACGAATTTTATCCAAGAAATAAATTCTGTTTGGGGTTTCTTCACTATCTGAAAAATATTCACCTGCCATACAGCATTTCAGCTGCAGAGGTTTTTAAGTCTTCTTTAAAACACGTTCTTAAACCGAGTAGTACAGTTGGGAAACTGTTGACCCATGGTGTTTCAATATTGCACATTAGAGCTGCTTTTAAAGATTGATGCTACCTCTCGATCATACCATTAGACGAGGGGTGATAAGGTGTTGTACATACGCGTTGTGCCCCAATCAAACGTGAAAGTGATGAAAATATTGTGGACTCGAATTGAGTTCCCTAGTCGGTAGTTATTGTTTTGGGTGAACAATACCTGGAAATCCAACAGCCAAAGAATTTGTTGGCCACTATTTCTGCTGACATCTCCTTTAGTGGAACAATTTCCGGCCAACGAGAAAATCGGTCAATCATCGTCAAACAGTATCTGTAACCCATACGTTCAGGAAGAACTATGTGCACATGGTCAAAACATTGGTCAACTTCTTGAAACTGCTTAGGTGCTAAATGTGTATGTTTGTCAATTTTTGACCGATGGCAGTTTAAACATTCGCGTACCCGCTTACTTATGTCGCTGTTCATTCGCTGTACGTACTTCTGACGAATTTATTTTATTGTTGATCTTTTTCCCGGATGTGACATGGAATGAATCAAGGAGAACATTTTTCGTCTTAAAGCAGAAGGTATGTACGCAGATTTTCGAAGTTGACGTGTCGCAGTATATTCGAATGTTGTAGTCCAAAAGAATTTTCTGAAGTCGTAAAGATTTACTATTTTTCAAAAGTTGTTGTAATTCTGTGTTGTTTCCTGATGGAGTTGAATTTCCTGTAAGGTTATCGCTTTTGGCATGCTAATTTCATTTACTCTCCAAAGAGCATCGGCAACCGTGCTTTTTATACCAGAAATGTGTGTTATATCAGTTGTATACTGACCAATAAAATTTAAATGACGTGCCTATCTGGGAGATGCTCTATCCAATTTTCGACTGAATGCGCAAGTTAACGGCTTGTGATCCGTTCGCTCCACGAAATTACGACCATCCAGCAGGTGTTTAAAATGTTTGATGGCCAAGTAGACTGCCAAGAGTTCACGATCATATGTACTGTAATATTTTTGCGATGGCTTTAGTATTGCAGAATAAAATGCTATTGGTCTCCATTGATCTTGAACAAGTTGTTCCAAATGAGCGCCCACAGCTGAATCCGATGCGTCTGTAACTAATGTCAGTGGTGCCACGGGTTCCAAAAAATGTAGTCTTCGAAAGACTTTTCCAGCTCCTGAGTCCATTCAATTTTTCGACAATCGTTTTTCTTTGACTCTTTAAATAAACTATTGAGGAGTGCTTGAATTGTGGCTGCATTAGGAATAAATTTTCTGTAGAAATTCAAAATTCCTAAAAATCGTCTAAGTTCTAAAATATTTTGCGGCTTAGAATAATTTACTATGGCTTTAACTCTGTCTGAAGGCGGTTTCAGTCCTTCGGCGTATAGATGGTAGCCCAGAAAATCTAATTGGGAACGCAAAATTCACATTTGGAAGCGTTGATTGATAAGCTTGAGTCCTTTAACTTTTGTAAGACGGTTTGTAGGTGATTGTAATGCTGGTTTTCGTTTTCCGAGAATATAAGTATGTCGTGGAGGTAGCAACAAACATAGTCCAAATGGCGAAAAATGTAGTCCATGTATCGTTGGAATGTTTGGGTGGCGTTTCTTAGTCCAGAAGGCATTACTACGAACTCAAACAATCCAATTGGCGTATTGATAGCCGTTTTTTCGATGTCATCTGGATGCATGGGTATGTTATAATAAGCTTTATTAATATCAAATTTTGATAATAGTTTTTTTACATAATTTTTCAGTTATGTCGTCTAATTGGATGTCGTGGAATTGGATACCGATCTGGTTGGGTGTTTGCATTAATTTTTCTGTAATCCCCGCATGCTCTCCATCCACCTGCTTTTTTCTCTACAAGATGGATAGGACTACACCATGGACTACTGGATGGACGAACTACTCCAAGATGTAGTTGGTTGGCAAATTCGTCCTTGATTACTTTTAATTTTTCACCTGACTAGCTTCTTTGTGATTCTGCAATTGGTTGGCATTTTGTTATAATTCTGTGTTGGACGTTTAATGATGTTGGTAACCGATAGGAATTTGTAATTTCGACATATTTTATAATAAGGTCATAAAGTTTGGATGAAGAATTGACTGTTGATACACTTTGTTCATCTGAATATTTTACATGGCCTAAAGATTTTAGTGATGTCATAGAATCGACAAGTTGCTTACCTTTTAAATCTAAAATCAGTCCATAGTGCGATAAAAAATCCTCTCCTATTATGAGAGACTTTACCTCCGCTATAATAAACGTCCAACTAAAAGGACGTTGAAGTCCAATATCAGTTTCAAGAAATTTAGTACCATATGTTGAAATTGTTGTATTATTTACTGCATATAACTTGAGATCATCTGATATTGTAGTTGGTTTGGTAAAAAAAAGTTTTTGGTATTACAGATACAACTGCGCCAATATCCACAAGAAAGTTTTGATTATTTTTTATCGAAAATATGTAATCTTTTTTCAAGAGTGCGAATTGAATTAAGACTGCTGCCTTCTGTTGCAGTCACCGAAGTATATATACATATACTATATATAAACGAGGTTAATATTCCCCTTTATTTTGATCTTATCAGTTTATGCGCCACTTGTTTTTATAAGGACAATACAAAGATGTTTAAAGTAGATGATGACTGTTGGCAATAAAAAATTGCTTTTAAAAGAAAAAATAAGTGTCATTTCAGACGAAAAGCTACTAATTTAGTCGTCGGAGCTGGTCTCTAATAAAAAATAAAAAAAAAACATCCCCTACTGTATTTTTGTAAGTTGAATCTATGTATTTGTACTTCTAATTTCAACAAAATCGGTTCAGTCCCTTACACGTGGTTGGCTCATAGCGAACTGAATAAACAAAACTATTACTTTGTTTTATTCGCATACTTTTAGGTTTGCCAATTTAATAACTTTGTAATATTAAATGACAATTCATATGACTTATTTGACCCGTTTTCCCAGGCTCAATTTTGAGAAACAGCATAGCCTATTTCGTTTGCTAGATCTTCTGTGTTGAAAATTTCAGCAAAATCGGTTCAGTCATATCGAGTGATTGGCAAACAAACAAACATATTTATAATATATATACATATATGGATTTGAAAAATGTATGAAACTGTATGCACTTTAATGTATTTCATTTGAATTCTTATTGAAATTCGTTCAATCAATAGTTTGACTTTTATGCTGATCAAATAGGTTTAAAAGTGATATCTAGTTTATCACCTTAACAATTGTTTTTACTTTGGTAAATACTTAACTAAAAAAATATATGTTAAAAAACAATTTGAAATTTTAGCTTTTTTTTGAACGCGATTTAGCTTTTGTCATTTTAAAATCTGGTCACACTGGTTAACAGCTAATGTACATAAATATTGTACATTAAACATTTTTAATATTATACTATCTATCTCTTTTTATCACATTAAATGAAGGTTTGACATTATAAACAGTGATAACAGTGTCTGGTAATTATTAAATAATTATATTTATAGTAGACCACTGATTAATATCATTTAAATACAACTAAAAAAGAAAAATTAAACAATTACATGTACATATGAATGTATGTATCCCATATATAGATCTTTACAATAATTTAATTGTAAACCGAATATGGCAACTCATTTGTTTTCTTAATACGATCCCTCCTTATAATTGATTCTTAGTGTGTAAATAAATAGACATTTCGTGAGCTTCGCATATCAGTGTTTAATTTAATTAAATTAAATTTAATTCAAGTTTTAATTCAACATGATTAGTTTTAAGTGTATGGGTGCCGCCCTATGCGTTGAAACAAAATTTATGATCGTAATGAAAGTAAATATCTAGTTGTAGGTATGTATGAACAGACTTTTTTGTGAGTGTTATTTTTAGAACAAATTAAAGGCATTTTTATTTTATATTATCGTAAATTTTAATTAGCATTTGACATGAATAGCCAAATATATTTTTTTGTATTCAAACAAATACACGTGTTAACGTAAGGTAAATATGTAAATTGTTAATAAATGTCAAGTCCCAAAACGCACGAATAGCCATAGTTTTTTAATTAAAATTAATCTCTATTTCAAGATAAAAGTACACTTTAATTTTTGAGGTGTAGTCTAATGAAAATTAAAAATTTTCTCTATTCTTCGGCCACGCATACGTTCATACACTTTCATCCAACTCATTTCAAATTTACTAAACTTGGAATGAATTACGTTTTTACACGCTATTTTATATAAGAACCGTCAGATTTATTTAAGTAGTATGTTTAGTTATGAATGAAATTGGCGGAGTTGAAAAAAGTGTAAAAATTTTTAATAGTCGCAGTTTTTTTCATGAGTTGCTTTACTTTTTTCTAACGTAAAATATAGAGTACATTTTGTTTTTGTTATATAACTTTAGTAGTAAACATTTTTTTTGTTTAAATTATCTTTTTCATGTGGCGCTTTACCAAATAACTCAATGACTCTGTTAATGTCTATATGGTTTAAAAAAATTAAGTATTATAAGTCAAGCGTATACCTACTAGTGAAATCGTAACAACTGGTAGGCAAACGACTGAGGCAAAACTTTCCAACCGATATTTTCTAATTAATTTAATCTTTAGCTTATGGTCCTCTTACTATAATACAATTTTTCATTTTTTTAATGTGGATTATACATTCACATTTAAAATCAATTTAAAAATATTTTTTAAATTCATACCTATTTAAAGTAGTAAATAATGAAAAAAAACGAAAGATTACTTTCTATTTAATGGAATCACCCATATTTACTTGTCCAACAAATAACAAGCCCTCTATTTTGTTTATCTCTTTAGGCAAATATTTATTGTTGTTCCTATTAACAGTAACCGTAAGTAACACTTAAAAAAAAAATTTTTTTAAAAAACAATCAAAAACCAAACAAAAGCAAATACTCTTCTTATAATTCAAGTACCATATTCATACACACTTTCAACTATGAGTATCATTATTACACACACATGCAAAATATATTTTTCATACAATGTGGTTACAAAATAACACAAATACATATCTAGTCGTTGGTAGTGATGGAAATAAATTATAAATTTAAAATAAAAATTAAAAACAAATAAAATAGAAAAAAAAAACAAAATTACAACAAAATAAGGAAATTTTAATTGTTGTTTTTCCTGCTTTTATGTGTAATGACTAAATAGCCACAAAGGCGGAATATATGCAAGTAAATAGAAAATATTAAATAGAAATTTCTATTAAAAAGGGAACTTTTCTTGTTTAACGGGAGATTTAGAATTTTAATTTTGAAATTAGGTGTACGAGGTAATAAAATTAATACTTGAAAGAGAAAAAACTATACAAAATTATTTACCACCATCTTAATTATTATTTTAAATGCTATCTTAGTTAAATTTCTTAGCCTTTACCATTTTTCCCCATTTTGTCCCCTTTCGGTCAAAATTTGTTCCTCCCAGAAAGACACTGTAGACTCTACTTTTTAGTTGTACATACCTATGCAGTTTTCAAACATACATTAATTTTTACGTATGTGGTATGCATATGTAAGTATATGCAATATACATAGATATGAAGCTTTTGTCCAGTTTGATTTCTGCAATTCCTTGCTTTTTGGCTGATGCGGATAGATAATGAAGCTTTAATAGTTGTTATTCTTTACATATACAAAATCCAATATTTAGTATGAATGGAAGGTGCCACGCTCACTTATCCAATCTCGCCCAGTTACTGACTGACGATGTGTATTTTTAACGACGTTGTTTGAACCTAATTTAGAAACTTCTACTATTGCCCTTCTCAAGATGTACAAAAATTAATATTTAGTTCGTGTGTCCAATTCCGCCCTCTTTTTGCTTTTGGTTAATCAGAACAAATACTGAAACTTCCGCTTTAATCGTTCTCAAGATATAAGGAAATCAATATTGACTGTATGAATTCATTTGGGCCTAATTTAGAGAACCTGTTACCATTTTGAAGATATAGACAAGTAAATATACACTTTGTATGGGCGAGGCACCGCCCACTTTCAGTTTTTGAACTCTATATAGTCTATACTTCCTTATAGACATACAGAGAGATACTCTAAAAATTTCAGTAAAATCGGCTTAGCTGTTTATAAGGCGCAAATAAAACAACAAACAAAGAAATATACATACAAACAGACATTCATTTTTATATATAAGATTATTATTATTATTTAGTAGTATTTGAAAATACTTCATAATTTCTTTTACATTTCAATTACATATTTTCTTTACTTATAAACTCTAGCATTTCTTTTAAATAAGGCCAAATTGTCTTCATTTTGTATATTATTTGGTAATAAGTTAAATAAATCTAATCCTTTATAAAAAGTATAATGTATGTATGTACTGTTTTAATTTTAAGAAATTTTTTGATAGAAACCAATTGTCTCTTCTTCAAGAAGCGCTATAAATATTAAAAAAATTGCAATTTTATTTTCTTCTTAATAAGCCCTCGTATGAACGTTCACATGCTGAATTGCTTACAGTTAAACAAAAAATGTGTGGTAACATAAGCATTCGTTACATTATTTCTCTCACACTTGACAGAAACAACCAGTGCTGCCAACTTTTTATGATCAAAATGCGCAGACTTTCTCAAAAAAACGCTAAATTATAATTTTTGTAACTATTTTTAATTAAAACGTGCAGTAAAAAAGGGTTAATAGTATTTAAAAACAGAAAAATATACATAAATTAAATATATATATATATATATATATATATATATATATAAATATGTATATAAATATACATAAATGTATATAAATATACATAAATTAAATATATATTTATATATATATATATATATATATATATATATATATATATATATATATATATATTTAATTAATTTATGTATATTTTTCTATATATATATATATATATATATATATATATATATATATATTTAGAAAGATTTTGAAAAAATTTAAACGGTCGCTTAAAAATTAAATTATAAATGATTTAGAACAAAACAAAAACTTCAGGTGTAACATAAAGAAAATATCTATAAGAGCTAGTTTTAGACAAGGCTGTGTTCTTCCTCCACTGCTGTTTACCATTGTCCTCGATTGTGTATTGCCACGTGGTATAACCTCTATACTTAACACAATTTGGAAGATCTGTATAACATAGCCGACATCTACATATCTAATGGCTCACAGACATTGTTAATGGAAGTAAAGCTGGATTATACAGGATTATACTGGATACAGGCAGAAGCATACAGAGCGGGCATGTAGATAAACATCTCCAAAAAACCAAAATTATGCGAATCATCGCCAATAACACAACGATCTTTCGAATTATAAACAGAAATTTGGGACATATCCCGTCTTTTTGCTATCTCCGCAGTATCCTCATGACGTCTGCTGGTTACAGTGGTGATATTAGGAAAAGATTGAACCTATACGGCCAGTCGTTTAACCACATATCTATTCAAAAACGAAAATTAACATATTTAATTCGTATGTGAAGTTTATTGATGCTAAAATTGATGTCAATTCCATTCAGGCATTTACAATCGGCTACCTACTGCACATTTTGGAATATTCTGACCAGAGACAGGATCACACCATGTTCCTGTAATGAAAGAAGTTGTGAGAAGGAAATGGAAATAGCGAAACCGGACATTGAATGAACCCGCAAGGAAGCAGAATCGGAATCCTAGAGAGGACAAATAAAAAGAAAAGCTGCTTCCCATAAAATGACTTGAAAACAGATCAGATCATTGGCTTTAGATAGCCATAGATGGAAAGAATTTGTTATGGATGTTTAAAGGGTCTAATAAAAACAACTTAATGTAATTATATAATTCGAAATTTCTAGCTTTCTTCTTTAAAATATTAAATTTTTTTCTATTTTAGTTAAAAGAAAAACTTATGTCTTGAAAAATGGCCTTTAGATATAAGATAAGTTTCAGAAACAATATATATATATAGCGCGAATGGCGCTAAAGTGGACGGACACTGGAAACATGTTTTTCATTTCTCTCTTAATGCTTTTTTCCAATATTCACGATTACATTATTTGTTCGCATATATTCCTAAGCACTGTTGCTGATACTTATTGTACGTTAAATAGTACCTGACATGTTGTAACTTAAGTCACCATAAGTGATGGAGTTATATTATATTTTATTAAAATCTGTCACATATCAAAAACAAACAAACAAACAAAACAATATTAGACCTAAATTTAGTTATACTGAGTCAAAGCACTTTTTCAATTAAAGAGAGCATATCCAACCATTCTGTAGTCAAATTACAGAACGCAGTTTTGAATATAATTCTATAAAATTTGGCAAAATACTTTCGTATGGTGGAAGGAATAAACATATTCTTTTAGTTTATAATCGATTCCAGATTTCAAAAAAGTTTCTTATAAAAAAAACTTCGGTATAAGTTTCCTGGGTAGAGAGTGTAATACAGTCGACATAATATAAAATTTAATCAAGATAAGTGTAACATAAACAAATTTTGACCTTATTTCCGACGAAGATAAAGCCACAAATAATACCTGCTTACATAAGAAACAATTGGTCAAATCATGATTCAAGCATATTAATAAAGGTAAGGGGTATCATTAAGTCGTATATGACCGACTATGACCTTCTAGTATTTATGTTGATTTTTAATCATTTTTAATTTCGACGCAATTATTATTTATTTTTGTTGAGATTTTGTTATTTTTAATTACAATATGATTTAAATTTTATCTATGAAAGGCAATTTGATAAGAAGAACCAGACGTTACTTAAAAGAAATTTCGGTCTGTGAGATATTTGATAAGATTAAATATTTAAATTAATACCAAGGGGGCTTTTCTAAATCGGTCTCCATAAAAGTACTCCGTAAATAACGAATTTTCAGAATATAACTTGATAAGTCGGAGATATCAAACACTTTTTTAAGTGAATACAAAATGAAAGATTGATTAACTATATTTCGGTTAATAGACCACCGACTATAATTAGTAAAAGGGTATCATATAGGTAAGTCTGATAATATGATGTTTATTTTATTATAGGTGGGAACAATTATGAGCGACTTAATTGAGCTTAATAATGCTGCTGATTTTTAATTGCAAATTTATGGGGCCGCTGGTTTTAAATATCATTTGTAGTTTCCGCTTAGTAGTTAAGGCTTGCCAAAAACCTTTCAGTTTCAAATTAAGTCCCAATAAGTGTTAAACCTTTTGCCTACTTAAGAAATAGCAGATTTTTGTTCTAAGATTTTTAAAGCAATCTATCAAGTTTGGCACGAATTTCACTCAATATGACTTAACTGACTGTCTACCCAAACTTGTAAACTTGTTTGGCTAAAGTTTCGTAGTAAAAAGAACTTTTGCAGATGTACGTTTATATGAAGGTACCCTATATAATACAATTAAAAAAATGATTTCAGTTAAAAGCAATGGGATTCGTTGTCGCACCATAAATAATCTTTCTAAAATTTACTACTAAATTGCGACCTGCACTGTTTTTACACACATGAACAGTTGGACATCCGAACTATAATTTAACTCAAAACCTGAGCCTAAAAGTGGTTATCGAACCATAGGTTCCGCTAAGGACATTTTAAGTTTTTTTTTTTTAAATTTTTATTCAATAATTTAAACTTTTTTTATTAAACCTTTATCCGGGATATATTTACTTCCCTCGATCCGGTCTTACAACCTGTTGTTGGTCCTGGCCTACATAACAAATGATCTACAAGCACCTCGATCTTGTGCATCCATCTTTCATCTTCCTCCTTTTCACCGCAGTTTGGGTCTTGCCTGTTTGCATCTATCGTCGTATTTGTCATCTAACGCTTTTTGGGCTGGAGCATTCATCCCCATTCGACAGACATGTCCCAGCCAGCGCAATCGCTGTATTCTGATGCGCTTGGCAACATTAATGTCATACAGCTTGCGGTTCGTTCTACATTTTTATTTTTTGTTCACACAGTTAAGGCCATAGATTTTTCGGTAGATATTTCTATCAATACACCCGCTTTCGTAAGTACTCACACGTCCGCGCCATATAAGAGCACAGGTAGAATAAGCGTATTCCAGAATGTGATCTACGTTCTTCGAGAGAGGGCGGTGTTCTTAAGTTGTTTACCGTTTACCGACTATTTCGGCCTAAAGCCTAAAGGCTTATATTAAGTTGGCGAGCTTGGGCTTCAATCTATTATACCCTATACTTGACAGTATTTTGTATGTGATCAACAGAAGACATTCCACGATAGTTGGCGCAAACGCTGAGGTTCCAATCATCAGTCGGAATATATTTAAATAACCAGTAATTAAAAACTAATTAAACATAATTTTGAATACATTAAGAAATATTATATGTATAAAATACTTTTAAAAATGCTTTTAATTACTTAAAATATTTATGTGCACTTTTCTAAAAATGGCCCGCTATATAGTATTGTGCCATCACTAAAAGACTATTAGAACTGTAAAGTGCTTTTCACGTGAGTATGTTGTTAACATGTATTGTCCAATAACAGTGAGTGTGTATTTATATTGTTGTTGTTTTCTTGTGCTTGGGTCATATTTTTTGCTGTATTTTAACAGTAGTGGGGATTACTTAAGTATGTATGTAATTTTATACATTTAGTTGTTGATATTAAAGCTGTTACAGATTTGATATTTTGCAAGTTTTTTTTGATACTTTTTTTTTACTTTTTTTATTAACATAAATTGGATTTTATATGTAAGCTTTTAAGGTGTTTGGGTATTAAAAAGTTATTTTGCGTTTTACTTTTCCTTTGGTGGGTGTTTTTTTAGTGCTTGTGTAGTACATATGTACTTTAACTCTCTCTACTATTCTCTTTTAATGGCTGTGTTATTAACAGTGAGAGTTTGTTATTTAGTTTGCTGTGTGTTAATGTTGCTTATATTTTTTTATTTCATTGTGATTGAATGAGGGGGGGGGATAAGTTTATTGTTGTTTTTATTTTTCATATTATTCTATTTCTTTCTAGTATGTATTGATATTTGTTGCTGTTATCGCAGACACGAATACTCCGGTTTTTTTTTCTGTGTTTTTTCTTCATTTATCATAAAATGAATTTTTTGTCAAGTAAATATTTCAGTCTAACTTAAACAATCGCATGAGAAAGCTGTAGTATAGCGTTTTTCTCTCGCTCAACGCAAAAAACTTAATGATTGATATTTTCCTCTATTTTCTTAAAAGATTTAGCTATTAAAGGAATGGAGGCAAAAGAAATAAACTTGATAAATAACACGAAAACATAAATGCATAACAGTGTTGACAATGGGTTGTGACATTTGTTATTGGTAAAGAAAGAAAAAAAAAAAAAAAAAAAATCAACTGAAACTGAAATGAAATTAAAAATAAGTGTGAAAAAAATTTTATTTTTAAAACGTGCCAGATATGAATTTGAAACATTTTTAAAAAATCTTAACGAAAATATTAAAAACGAATTTTGTTTTAAATAAAATTAATTTATAATTAATGAATATTAAATAATTATTTGTTTATAAACCTATAATTAAAACCAGATTGTGTGTTTTATTGGAATTTAAAAAAAAATATTTATATAAAATTAAATTTCAAGTTTAAGGCTTTTTTTATTGTTATTAAGAAAAAAACTGGTTTGAAACAAGAAAAAAATTCAAAAAATAGTAAAACATACCTACCTACCTACAGAAAAATTTTATATATAAAAGAGAAATGAATAGAATGTTACTGAGTAGAATATTAATTTAATGTTGATGAAAGAAAAACTTTTTAATTAAGTCAACAACAAAAATATATATATAAATCGTTAATAAATAAAAAATAAATTATCTTTATTAATAAAAATATATATATATATATATATATATATATATATATATAAATGAAACCATCCTATGGTTTTGAATAATATTTATAGCAAATAAATTACGTAAGTTTTGTTTTTTAAATTTTATTTTATTTTGTTGTTATTATTTAATTATTTAATTCTATATTATTATTTGAAAAAATATATATTTTGCATTTAAACGACGATATAATTTATATGAAGAACGTGCTTAAATACTTTATATTTTATTTATGTTGTTGTTGTTTAATATATCAAGTCACATGAACAAAATTAAAATCAAATTAGAAAAATTCTCTGTCGGTTTTTTAATTAATTTTTGTTTTTATGAAATACTCCGGCATACCTATTACAAATAATTTAAAATGTAACGTTGTTTTTTGGACGGATTCTTATAAAACAATAACTGGCCTTAAATGTATTTTATTTGTTAATTTTTTTCAATTATTGGCCTATTTTCAGAATTATTTAAAAAGAAAAAGAAAAGAATATTTTATTAAGAGCAATGCAACAATCCCATATAGAAAAGATATTGGTTTTTAGCTCTAAAGTAAAGCATGTTCAAAGCACAATTTCGTTGCTTAAGTATGAACCCAAGAGCTTTTAGTTTAGGTCGATAGGTGCATCTAGCCACGCTGACTCAAGTCAAGAAAATATACATCTCAGCCACAATAGTTGTGCGCTCCCGTAATATTGTTGAACCGGAAGACCTTTTATTCAATTAGAAAACAGTGACTCGTTATCGTTCATCATTAAGGATCGTGTGTCCCTAGGATGTTATTGAGAAGTGTGTTGTCATAATTCCATCTAAAGCAGGGCATAGAGGAAATGTTCTAAGATCTCTATATCCTTTCCACATGCCCTACAATCATTAGATTCAACGCAGCCCAAATGTAGCTTAACCCTCTAATGCAAAATGCCGGTTTTTAGCGGCCTAATGTTTTTTTCTTTTTCATTTTCCTGATGATCCACACGTAAGAGAGTAATCTTCTTCGAAGCAGTACACAGCATGGTTTTACTATATAGTTACTAGTTTTTATAATTTTGTTGTATTTTACAAACAATACCGCAGGAGTTAAAATTTGAAAACACCTGCCTTTGCTTGTACCTTTAAGAGTTGAAGCACCTACTTAACTGTACCGACTTATTAATGTAAAAGTAAACCTGTGTCTAAAATATGAATTTTAATCAATTTCTTTGTAATTATTTTCTCTTATGTTGTAACTTTTAACATAAACGTTTTTTGTTTGTTTGTTAATTTTAGTGATTTTTCTAACATGCGTGATACCTATCAACATTGTGTTTTTATTTTAAGTCCTGTTTTGGTACTCTTATTGTTAAAGACGGCATAAAATAGAGATGCCAGATAATGATTTTTTGGATTGAAAGCGTGAAATCTATTTTGTGTTGATAAGTTTAGAAACTAGGTTATCAGATTATGAGTTTACAAGGTTTGTAAAAGCGCTATTTTAATTTTGGGGTTATTGTTATAAACTTGTTAGGCAAATATTGAATAAATGTATTCAACGTAGCGTATATTATTGAAAAAAAAAAAAATTAAATTATGTATGGCATTAAACAGCAATAACTACTAATTAGTAATAAATTAATTAAATTAGTTTTCAAAATTACCTATATACCTATTCATTTTTCATATATTTATTTTTATTTTTTATTATGTTTCTGTATAAATTTTGTCTAGAGCACATGATGATGATGATTTTGTTATTATTGTTTTTTATGTATTTTTCTACTGGTAATTCTTTAATAAACCATGTGATGCGAATATTTTCCATATGCTTCCTATTATTAAATGAAATACAAATATTTTATGTTATTTTCTTTGTTTTTAACAAGAGAAACAAATTTAAATTGTATAATATGTATATACATATGTAGGTATATAATACATATACATATGTATTAAAATTGGAAAGCAACATATGAATAAATTTGAAAAAGTAAATTATAATTAATAGCGGTCCCACAAAAATAGCGAATATATATATATAAATTAGCAACAAATTTTAAAAGAAAATTTACAAATTATTTCTAAATTTGAATGTTTGTTATCTATAAATAAAAATTAAAAAAAATACACAAACGAAGTCCTAAAAAAAGATTGAATTTAAAAAAGTAGATATTGAATTTACCAAATAAAATATGGATTCTTGCCAGTATTTTTGTGTGGAAAACCGAAATCAATGGGTCAAGCGTAACTTTGTTGAGCACCTTCTTTGATACTATAATGAGATACAACAGTCGCTCACATTGAAAGTCGGGCAACAATTACAAAAACTTTAAATGCATGTTAAAAGAAAACAAAAGAAAACTTTCTCAAATTTTTTAATTACATTAAATAAAGCACTAATTAGGCAATAAAAACAAACAACATAAAACTTTATAAAATAATCAAAATTTTAGCTAACATTGGAAGTCTGACAGACTCTTATATCTATTTTAAAATGAAAATTATTACTTTTTGCATATCCTTTTTTATTTTGCACAGCCTAGAGTCTTCTTGGGACGGATTCAACTAATTTTTTCACACATTAGGACTTATTTGATTTCACTCTTTTTGAAGTGCAACTTTTAGTTTTCTTTATTGGTACACGAACGATTTTGGATTCGAAGTCCAAGCTCATGCCACAAATACTCAATAATGTTTAAGTCATGACTTTGGGGAGGCGCTTTTAAAACCTTTGGGAAGTTGTACAATAGCTAATTTTTCGCTATCAGTGATGTATGCTTCGGGTCATTGGCCTAATTAAATTTAAAATTATCAACAATACCCAATTGGCGTGCTTTTCCCTTTGCAATATTCTTCAAAATGTCAAGATAAATAGTTTTATACATTTTACCTTCCATAAAATGAAGGTTTCCAACTCCTACTGGCTATATAAGCCAGTGTTTAGTGTTGTGTTTAGTGTTTTTTTGGGCAAAATTATCCATTACGGTTACAAACTGAACTTCATTTCAGCGGAAAACCTTATATTTTGTGTGTTGTAGTACCATAATCTAATAATTTTGTAGTTCAAAGTTAATTGAACTTTTTAGACTTGGATGGACTGCGATATGTACATCTGAATCTAGTTAATTAGATTTGAAATCATGGTCAAAATTTAGATCTACATTTTGTGACGAAGTAGATTTTGTTTTGTTGGGGATATCTACTAGATTTTTGTCAAGATCTATGTTTCAGTGTAATGTGAATGGACGCAATGTAATACTTCGGAGATTTCATTTAAAATTTCAATTTAACTAAATTTCCCATATAAAACAAACGAGATTTTGTCGAAATCTAGTTGAACTCTACTAGATTTGTAAAGAAGGTAATTTTTTTCATTATTCTTTCTAGAGTTTGAACAAGACGTCAAATCTGAATTAAATATATTGTCATGTAATTGAGCTATTGTTTTCTTAAATTATTTTTTATAAAAATTAAAATTTTTTCTTTATATTTTAAATAATTTTCTTCTTTTTTTTGAAATAATGGTTTTCAACCATATTAAAATATCTTCTTACTCATTGTATCAACTTTTTGTCAAAAAAGAAGAAAAGAGAAGAATTCAAAGTACTTAATAATATAAATTAAAAATGTTTTACAAGTTCATTCATCTTAAAGAAGAAATTTCATTTAATGTTTCTGTTTTCGGCATTTGTATTATAATGATGTCATTTTTAAAGATTGTTCTTCTTACAATCAACAGCTAAATATCTATAACAAATTGTTTACGAAAAAAAATTTTAAATACAATTTGAAGAAAAAAGAAAAAAAATTAAGACAAGAGTAAAGTATTTTAGAATACGAAGATTTAAATTTTAAAAATTAAATGCCACTTACAAAAGTGAAGCATCCTACGTTTCAAGGCATCCTACGTTTTTGTGTATAATTGCATTGCAAAAGCTTTTGTCACTTATCCAAAACAGCTGAACAAGATCATCATGCAAAAAATCTCATCCTATAATTTTGGTTGCTATAACATGCGAAGTACAATTGCACTGCATACGCTTTTGCTGACATTATAAAATGGAAGCTCTATTGTAGCTTTTAGATGTGCATATACGTCATTAAGGGAGAAGTACATAATACGCGTTAGTTCGCACGTGAGCTCTAGACTTCTGTCAAAAAAAGTTAAACTAGCATATTTGAGTTACATTAAAAATATTTTGACACGTTGGCGTCAAAAAGTTGGTTACCTTTCAACTTTTTAATGCGTTGTGTTATTTTGACAGCTATCAGATGACAATAAAGAAATAAACAAACGAATATGAATGATTTTCCAATGTACTAATAGGAAAAAAATAAAAAACCATTGTCAAGAAAATGTACTTTTAACGCGTGTTGTGTAACTTTCAATTTTTCATGCGCATTAATTTTTTAACACATGATAGTTGGCGACGACTTAGCGCGTGTAATGTACTTCCACCTTTACTTATTTTGTAAAAATGATTTTTTTAAAAACAGAGTTGCTGTAAGTAGTATTTGCGTACTATTAAACCGGCAGACTACACGGCTACGATACAGTTACAATTGCTACAGTTGCCGTCGTATGGTCGGCTGCATTTGAAAGAGTTAACAGAAAGTAGCAAGTAGATTAACAGCTGTTTGTTGTAAAACTATAATTTTCAGTGGTGCCACTTCCATGTTTTCCACATTCACAAAAATACAATCGCTCAATTTAAAACCTGTTAATATATAAATATTTATTAATCCATATGTATGTATGTACAATATGTTATAAATTTCTTTGTATATTTGTTTGTTTGTCCTTCAATCACATGTATACGACTGAATCGATTTTGTTGAAATTTGGAACACACAGAGATCGAGCTAGCTAAACTGCCAAATTAGTTTAAATAAGCTCATACTTTTTAGCTCTTGATTAAAATGTTTTTATCACACGATATAATATTGCAAATTTATTAAGTTGATCTCCCTAAAATATGCAAATAAAATTGAGAAATAATTCTGTTTATTCAGTTTGTTCATGAGTCAATTACACGTAAATGACTGAACCGATTTTGTTGAAATTTGAAGCATAATAGACCTGTACATAGATCCAGCTAATAAAAGTGCATTACGATAATTTTTTTTTCTAAAATTTGACTTCGAAGACGTTAAAATCGGGAAAAACGGCCATTTTTTTCTTTTTAGAATAAAGTTTTTTTTGTTTGCTAACATATATTATCCACTAGAATGTGTTGTCCAAAAGTACATTTTCAAATTTTGCACTTTGAGGGTCTAATAAGTTGTAAAAGGAGAATATTTTGTTCATAGACCGTTCTTACGAAATAAGTAGTTATTATGGTATATTTTGAACTCTACGAAACATAGAGGGGCTAATTTTGTAAATCACTTAGGTGAAGCATACAGTAACTATACAATTTGTTTTTGTTACAAAAACAATCTCCATATTAACAACGTAACGCATTACCTAAGTGATTTATAAAATTAGCTTCAGTGTTCAAGCTTTTCACATGGTATCAAGGTACAAATTAAGTTAAAAAATTAACTCAACAGAAAGAGGCGGTGCGAACCCTCATTTTCAGAATCTTATTCCTTCTCCGATAAAAAATAGTTTTAATCTTATATCTCAATAAACATATCAGCAGCAAACTTCAAATGTCATCTTTGCATTTTCTTTATAAAGACAAATAGTTGTTACTAAAACGGAAAGAATTAGGAAAGAATGTAATTTATCTCCCATTTTTAATATACATATATGTAGATCCGGCAACTCCGGATGTAGTTAAAGCTAGTACAGTGTAATCATTTTGTAATGTTCTCCTTTATTAAATAAAAAATTCATTTTTAAGTTTTTATTTAATACTTCATATTGTGTTGGCATCACTAATCTGTTTATTGTTGTCTAAAAATATAAATTAGCTTAAGCTGGCTACAGTATTAACGGTAGTCATCTAGATTCGTAGCTGTGAAGTCATTGAAATAATCGTCTTCATACAAACGCATGCATTCGAATTTTAACAACTTGCAGTCGGTAGCTTGCTGTGGTCTACGTACGTATGTGTTTATTGCTTTAGTAGGTATTTGTTTATTTACCTTTGTGTGTTTGTGTGTTTACCTTTTTAACCAATAATTATAGCCATTGTTGCTTGCTTGCACTTTTCTTATGCCTAAAGATTTAAAAGATATTAAAAATGAAATTAAAAAAATTAATTAGACAGCTGGCTTTTATCAAAGAAAATTCCAATAATCAAATAAACGTATTTTTTGTTTAAAATATTATTAATAAATAAATAATTTAAACAATATTTATAACGTAGGTATGTATCTACTTAAATTTTTGTTTAAGAATTTCAAGTCAAAATTTTGTTTGTTAAATTAATAACAAGTTTTTTTAGTATTAATTATTTTAAACTTTTATTTAAAAAAGGGTCTTATTTTTGATATGAAAATTCTACTAATAATTTTGTTATTTTAAAATAATTACATTTATACATATGTATGTATGAATGTATGTATGTTATTTTTTTAATAATCTAGCCTTATACAAATGTATGTGTGGATGTACATACATATGTAGATACATGTTTGTTTATTATTATAGGTATTTGAAAAAATAAACTTATTCTCAGCTTAATATATTTTATCATATGTTAGGTCAGTTATTTTTGTTTTTTTATTTTCATTTCATAGTTTTTCTGATATTTTATTGATAATACTTTAATGATGTTTTGTTTGTGTTTACTTTTCTATCACATGTTTTGATTTTTTACAGAAAAACTTAATGGGTTTTTGAGTTTAAATATGGAATTATTACATAGCGATACAATTCAAATTAATTTGTTTTCAAATTTAATTAGTTTTTCGATAATGAAAATCAAAGTTACAATCATTAGCTAAAAAGTCTTTCATTATTCGCTTTCTATCTTTAAATTTAAATAAAATAAAGTGTGTGTGATACCTAACACGCCTACCTACAAAATTCACTATGTTCCACTCTAAAATTGATTTTGTATTACTTATTAATTAAGGAAAAAGAAAAAAAAAATACCAAATTTCGCTGAACATAATTATTGGAAATTTTAATTAGAAATTATAAGGTATTGGTATAGATCGAAAATTAATATTAAATTTGTAATCCTTTTTGTTTAACTGCGTCCAATCGTTTTGAAATAGAATTCAAAAATTTTTTGGTGACCGCCGTCTCGATATTGTACAACTTTAAGACAAATACCTGCTTCATGTCATAATTTATGTTATTGCCCGCTTTTTTCTCGCCTATCCAAATCTTCCCAAAAATTCTTGATTGGACTTAGGTTTAACCTTGTTTTTTATACAGCCCCAACTCACCATAGAGCCTTCCCCATGTTTTACGGTAGATCCTGTAATTTTTGCTTCGAATCCGGTGTTTGGTTTGGTTTCCTCCACACAAACTTCCTTTCATTTGACCCGTGTAGGTTGAATTTGCTTTTGTCAGTAAAAAGAACCTATTAAGAGTAAATGAATATTTTCCAAAAATCTTGGTTTTTTTAAACCTTTTTTTGAGCAAATTTTACCAGTAATAATTTGTGTTTAGGGCTGAAAAACGGTTATTTTCCTAAAATTCGACCCTGAGAATCGATTTAAAGGGATTTTTCTTTATTTCATTAAAATGCGCCTTTCATCGTAATGATTTAAAATCTTTCCTTGACCTTTTGTACTTTTATTTGTCACTCTATTTTCATTTAATGAACCGTTGTTCGACTTTAAACTACAATTTCAGCAATATCTCTCACAGAAAAAATAACGAAACATTGAACTTAACAAAAAAAAAAATAATAATAATAAATAATAATAATAATTGATAATACTTTTTTAGCTTATTTTATTTTGAATTAAAAAATTATTCAAAAATCTGCATAGTAAAGTACCAGTTATTTAAGGCCATTAGCCGGCCTTCTAATCTAAAATAAAACTTAAGATTTAAAATGTTTTCATTTAATGTTATTCTTTTGATAATGATTAATAAATAACCAAACCTTTTACAGAACTTAAATGAAATATTCAATTTAATTTAATTTAAATACGTTACTGTATTTAAATTTGACAAACATCATTCCATAGTAGACATTCATTCATTTCAAATATTTATTTAAGCGTGTGACATTATCTTGCTTAAGAGATACAAAATATTATATTATTGTTTTTAATAAATTATATGTTAATATGATTAAATATTTATGTTATGTTATATGTGGTTAGTTAGAAACCACATATAAAACGCATTTATATTTTATAAAGAGTTTTATTATTTAAATTTGAATTTACTGACACAATTAGCATTCTCGTGTTTTTTCACTGTATTTGCTTAGGTGTTTTTGCTTTGTGTATTATTTGTTTACATTAGTAAGCCTTTGAGAGCGATAAACAATAACAACTTACCTACATATTATGCATATATGTATACATTGATGAGTAATAAATAGTGTTTGTAAGAGCCTATAAATGCATTAATGGCTGTCGCCAAATGTTTCAATTTAAGGAATTAAATGATTTGTTTACAAGCTTCTACAATGACAACAACCATCCCCCACCCTCACCATCAATGGTTGTTATTGCTTTTAATGGTCTTGTTTTGATTTTTATTAATGTTTACTTAACATGGGAAAAAAAGCTATGCTTCTTCTTTTTTAAAATATGTTATAACACATGATGTAATACCTTCTAAAAGCTTATGTATAACAGTTTTTTTTCATAACAAAAGTGTTATGAAGAAAAAACAACGTTAAACTTTCTATAGAGAAAATAAGCGAACAACGCAATAAGTTTGTTTTTAAATAATTTTCAAGTTCAACTATTTTTTTATGTATTTTATGCCGGCATTTTTTTTATACAGCCTATCCCGTAAAATATGAAAGAAAAAGAAAAAAACAAAAAATAAGAACAAAACAAAATCCCGAAAAAATTCTAAAATTGAAACTAACGTGGTTGTTTTTCGCATTGTTGTTACTACTGTTGTAGTAGTGCTTGTTGTTTGGTTTGAAATTTTTAAACTGCGCAATTTTATTAAAAAAAAAATCGTTCTTTTTTTGATGTTTTGAAATGAAAACAAAAAATTACACATATTTTTTGCCTTTTTTTGTGAAATTTTTGCATTGTTGTTTTTTCCCCCCTCGAAAATTTGATGAATAACAGAAAGACAAACAACAGGAACATGAAAACATGAAAAAGTAAACACGCACAACCAAAGGCCACGCCGAGTATAAAAATGGAAAGGGTTATAAAAGTGTAAAAAGAGGACCAAAAAGAGCTGTTTTTTTAATTTTAGCAAATTGCTTGTATTTCGTTTGTACTTGTGGCTTGTACAAGCGGCTTGTAGAGGCAATTTAAATAAAAGAATTAAAGAATTTTGATTATTTTCGCTGTCCCATACAAACAGTTCGTACACACTTAGAATTTCTATTCTGTGAAATTTGTCTTTAAAAATTCAGTAAGCTATTGTAGGATGCTAGCCTATCGGCTCGGGGGTCGTGGGTTCGAATCCCACCAGAGACTGTGGTGTGTTACAACGTAACGAGCATAAGGTTCAAGTCACTCAGCTCGGAACAATTTAAATATAGTTTATAATTGTATTATAATTTAAAATAAATACCTAAACGTTAGTTTAGGTTAGTTGTGCAAGCGGCTTGCATAAAAAATTCAAAAATTTGTGTTTTTTATCAAGCAACAAGGATTGTTATAGTGTTAATAATTTAGAATGGATTTTTATGTAAAGGTTTTGTATAAGTCTTAACAGTTTGTACAAAATTAAATAAATTTCGATTTTTGTTTTTCCACATTGAATTTTTGACAATTTAATAATTTGCTATTGATTTGATTTCTTTGTTTAATGGATTTAAGAGAGATCCTTTCTTTCTCCATATGCATGTATTGTGTAAATATGTATGTTGAAAGCAATCTGGCAAGATTACTTTTACTTGGCGACTTCAAACTTTGTAAATTATTAAAGAAAACTGTAGCTTGTTGTCGTTAATCTAGGGCAATAGTGTCGAAATACGACAAAAACTACACCGAGTAAAATTAGGGAAATTAAGATTTTTACCCTTTCCTCCAAATTGCAGGCATGAATAACTTTTTCCTTATGAAGCTTTCCCTTTTTACCAACCGAAATCCTTCAGAAAAGTGCAAAAGTCACTGTTATGAATTGGAACTGTATCTCAAGTGCCGCTGTATGCAAGTTGGCAACTTGCGTTTTATTTTTAGTAAAATGGTCAAATTTGTTTTATCTCAATATTGGAAAAGAAAATATAAAGTGGTTATCGCAAACAATCGCGAATTCTATAAAGATAACGATCCCAAACATACTTTAGGTGTCACAAGACTTCAGTTGATCCGTAACTGTTCCAAACTTATAGAAACACCTGCACCTTATGTAATTGGAATTCTGTGGAAGAAGTTGGCTAAGGGAGTTCAACAATCATTTTAGAAGATTTCAAGGTTTCAAATTCGCACAAATAGGGAATATATAATTCTTGCATTAACCTTCAGAGTATCTACCGTAATATTGTCAACTCCTGCAGCATTTCCATATCTTGAGGTACTCCTTACCTCACCCGTACAAATGTTTCTTCCTTCTATTCAGCTGTTCACCGATATTGGTGAGGAGATTTCCCTCAAGGTTTAGATTTTCTCATTACTGAGCCCGTTAGCTTCCTTGTCAATTGATAAAGCTCTTTCATATTGTAATTCACTGTTGTATTTTTGACTTCTGGTGTGATGTTGTTCGCCTGCTCCCTTTTATTGTTTCTTATCGACCTCTTTACTTGTCCTTTAGAATGTACTATACTGGGATTTTTCAGAGAGTTTATCCTGTTTTTCAGCCTTGTTCTTTCACCGATATGGTTTCAAGGCGATAGTGAAACAATTTATTTTTGTTCCATGCTTTACCAATGTCCAATTTGATCGTGTTTAAGAATTAATTTCGATTTTTTTACCACCATATGTTGTACAAGCCGCGTGCATAAAATATTTATTTGCCAACTATTTTTATTGTCAAATATTTGCCAAATGTGAACATAACTTTAATAATTAAATTTCAAGTTTTTTACACAAGAAATTACGTTTTATTTGTTTTTGCTCTTTTTTCAGTTTTTGGCCAAATTTAAAAAAAAAAAAATTGATTATCAGTGTAATTTTATATAATTTAAAAGCATAAGCAGGTCATAAGGATTATCAGTTTCATGATTGTTAATTTATTGCTCTAAGAGCTTTCAAGTTCAGATTAATTTGTCTTTACTTAGAAAGGGGAAGAAAAAAATGTAAACTTTACACGAAATCATTTATAAAAAATCTTTATTTTTCCTGCTTTACCGAATTGTTTGTTATCAAAGTAGAAACAAAACTAAAAAAAAATTAAGAAAAATTACTTTCAAACACAAACGCAAACCAGACGATTACTTACTTCTTCTTTGAAAATCTGTTAGAAAAAAATTAATTTCCTTTTAAATTACAATTTTTATTAACTTTGCTTTTTTTTGCTCACGTTTAAATGAAGACAATGAAGAAAAAAGTCAGTTAAAAATGTTTTAAATACAAAAGGCTTTGATTTAAACCCAAAAGTTTTTAATAAAACACTTTATTGTTCTTAAAAAATGATTTGAGTAAAATTACAAGACCAGAATGAGAGTTTTTTTTTTAAATAAATTATTTATAAAAAGTCATTGTTATCTTTGAAAAGTAATATTTTATCAATAAAACAAACTTCGTTAGTATACAAAATTGAATGAAAGGGGCAGAGGCTTTAAAATCAAATGCGTTGTATTTATTTATTTGTAATATGCTAAACGATAAGATAAATAATATTAAACAATTTATTTATTTTATTATTATCATTTTTTATAAATAAGTACTTGTTGGTAATTTATAGATTTAAAAAATACAGTCAATTTTATTATAAAATGTAAGCTTTTGTGTTATATTAACTTTTATGAATTTATTTTAAAATTTTGTCTAAAGAAATGTTTGTTTGAGGCCTTTGTTTTTAAATGGAAAATATTTTTATTCAACTAAATTTTTTACATAAATACATATGTTTTTCTTTTTGTTTTCTTTAAATTGCATTAATTGTGAATGAAAAACAATTGTTTAATTAAACTTTTCTTGACCCCTTTTTATAAAATACAAAAAAAACTTACTTTTTTTTTCCTTTTCATTTAACAATTATTCATTTAATATTAATTAATTATACATTTCATTATTGTTAAAAATATATAAGCAAGACAAAAACAATAAATTAAAAATGAATTAATTTTGCAAATGCAAAGCTCAATTTTGCTGAACGTTATGGTTGGAAATTTGCATCAATCATCTTCAAAATGTGTAAATAATTTATTATTAAATAAGAAGCAAAAGCCCATTAACTGTCCACCATAAAAAAGCAAGTTCTTATTTAAATATTAAAAATAAACACTTAATATTAAAAAATCTTCCATTCCGAATATGCATACATATGTATGTACTTATACAAAGGCTATCATCCTAGAGTGCATAACTTATTGTCAACTCTTTGATTCTTTAGGTCTTTTATACTTTGTTGTTGTTTTTAATTTACCGTGCATAAGCCAGAATGGAGAATATTTTTCAAGTCGTAGTTTATGCCACAAAATACTTAAGGAACAGAAAATATCGAATTAATTTGTTATTGTTTCCTCTAATTACTACACTAGCATATAATTTAATATCAAATTTAATTACAATTTTTAATTAAACTGTAAACTTCACTTATTAAAAATATTCACCTCTTCTGTTTTAGTGACAGCTCTACAAGTATTGTTTATGCACGGCATTACCATATAAGTATATGTGTTAACCTTTGATACTTTACACACCACACTTCGTGTGTTCGTTCGTGTATGTGTGATTTGTTTTTCATACGAAAAAAGAGGGCTTGGCTCAGGTTGTTTTTTTGTTTTGTTGTAATAATCACTACATAAATGCGCATTTGTATGTGTAATGCATATAGTATACATATGTGCATACGTACTTATAAATAAAATATTTTTGCTAAAAATAAGCATAACACACAATTATAAATGAATTAAATACAAAAAAAAATGCACTATTAATAATAACACGTAGACAAATTTATTATTCTTTTTGTTTAATTTTTTTCTGCAATATGACACCTATTTTTTTATAATATGTTGTAAAACAGTGATGGGAAAGTTGGTACGATCGTACTTTTTTTAAACTATCAAAGTTAAAAAAATTCTCTAACAGATTTGATACTCTATATTTTTTACATTCCTTTATTTCAGTATTTTCCGGTTGTTATTCATTTTTAGTACTAATAACAACTTGGTTAGACTATGCGACAAAAATGAATGATGAACTTCAGTAGGCGGATACCACTTTGGATCCGAACGCATCGATTGGTAGTTTCAGTGCTTCTCTTAGACAGAATAGGCGTCCGGTGTCATGAAATATTCGTCAAATGGACGTACAATGGGGAAATTACTCAACCTACTATGAGACCAAAAGGATCTAGCCAGTTTTGGGTCACCCGGAGAACGTGGCAGCTGTTGAGGCTGCTTAAAGCACATGTGAATATATGGGCTACTTTTGGCAGTTGAGCTGTTGGCAGACATGCTCAAAAGATAGAATTTCTATATAATGATCTTTGAAGAAGTTGTAGTGATAAAGGAGGTAGTGTTTGTTCAAAAGAAATTCGTTGATAAGGACTATCTTTCAACGTACGATCTGGACAAAATCCTTGCCTTAATGAACATATGGTAACACAACTGGAAATTGACAGAGTTTTTAAATTTTTTAGTAAAGCAACTCATGAACAAATCTTTGTTTTATAAAATTTATTACTCCTGTTGTCAGAAAAGTACTCTCAAAATTTTTTTCTGATACCGAAACGAAAATCCCATTTCCCATCACTGATGTAGAATGCAAATGATTGTTTACAGTATAACAGTTATAATAAAAGCTATGAATAATAGGTACAAAGAAAAAGAATGTGGTGTTTTGATCTTACTGTAATTTTAATACTATTGTTGTTATTGTTATTGCTCTGTTGAAAATTTTTTTCTTTCTTTCCAAACATGTGACCTTTAATTGTTAAACTATTTGCATTAGATTGTTTGTAAACAATAATAAAATATGAAAAATTAACATTCATTAATAATATCGACTTTAACTGGAGATAAATAATATTATAAATAAATTACCATAATGTAAAGAGTGTGTGCATTATTTTAAAAGTAAACTGGAGAAGCAAACGGGTTGTTACAGTGTGTATACAAAGAACTAAGATCAGGCAACCCTTGTCTTATAAGAAAATACAGTGACAGCTTGAAGTTGTATGTTAGGCACAAATTCTGGTCAGATGGTTTATGCTGATAAAGTAATGGAGAATGCCCATAAGCAAATATGAATTCACTTTAGTAAGTAACTCAAAAATGTTGAATTTTAAAACCATAAGACTCCATTGTGCCAGTAGTATTGATTGACATCGTCTTTGCAAAAGAATGTGCCGTAATTTTCTCTTTTTTAACACACCCACTCACTTCAATACCTAAGCTGTCAATCATGTTTTGCTTTAATGTCTTGAGATTTATTTACGACTTTAAAATGCAGCAACAAAACATGATACTACAAACCCACTCAAATTAAATGTAAACAAAGTTGTATTCAATCGAATTTGTTATTAAAAAAAAAAAAAAAACATATTCACCGAAATATTCACTTCCCCAACCAAATTTAAATGTAAAGCTTGCTTCACAATGTGAAGGCATCATCTGTTACGAAAAAGTTAATGTGAGAAAGAGAGGATTAGAAATGATATTACAGTTTTATCATTTTTTAACACAGTTGCCAGATGTTTTAATTAATGTTGTGGGTGTTTAATGGGGGTCATTTTATGTGCAAACAAACAGTATTACCTTGTAGCGTTTAGTTTTTTTTTCTGTTTTTACTAATTTCCGTCTCATTAATTTGTAGTTTTGCGTTTATCGGTATGCTTAGAAAATTTGATTTCTTTCTAAGGGGTGTTTTTTATAGAGGTATAGAACTTTAAGTTGCAATAAAACAACGATGGATTATTCGATTAACATGAATTTTATTTATCCGAAAGATAAACTTGTGGCATTACATTTTAAATATAATTTCTGGCATATGACCGCCACGGATGGCGCGGATGTAGTCCAATCTGGACGTCCAATTTTCGATGGCTTTCCAACATTTGTGGCCGTATATCAGCAATAACACGGCGAATGTTGTCTTCCAAATGTTCAAGCATTTGTGGCTTTGCCGCATAGACCAATGACTTTACATAGCCCCACAGAAAGTAGTCTAGCGGTGCTAAATCACAACATCTTGGAGGCCAATTAACAGGTCTAAAACCTGAAATTAGGCGGTCACCAAACGTGTCTTTCAATAAATCTATTGTGGCACGAGCTGTGTGACATGTTGCGCCGTCTTGTTGAAACCAGGATGTCCAGGAGCATCATGGTTATTCAATTCAAGAATGAATAAGTTAGTAATCATGGCTCTATACCGATCACCATTGACTGTAACATTCTGGCCACCATCGTTTTTGAAAAAGTACGGTCCACCAGCCCATAAAGCGCACCAAACAGTCAGTTTTTCTGGATGTAACGGTGTTTCCACATACACTTGAGGATTACCTTTACTCCAAATGCGGCAGTTTTGTTTGTTGACGTAGCCATTCAACCAGAAGTGCGCTTCATCGCTAAACAAAATTCGCTTATGAAAATCGGGAACAAATCGAAATAAAATTGCACTCTTTGCAAGCGTTGTTCAGGCATAAGTCTATTCATGATGAATTGCCAAACCAAACTGAGAATAAATCAACAGCTGGTAAATCGGTCGGCATCTTGAAAAGTAATGCCAACTTAAAGTTCTATACCTCTATAAAAAACACGCTTTATTTTTTATTTTTAATTTTTTTTTTTTTTGATATAGCATTTCTATGTTAATTAGCACAATTATTTATTTTATTTTTAATTTTTTCAAAAATCAAACAAATTGACAGGTGTATTGAAATGAGAAAGAAATAAAAGATAAAGAGATAAAGAATATTCTTTGATTTCCTTCCGCTTTGCAAATAATTTAAAATAAATTAAATTGTTTTGTTTAATTACAATGTGCCACCACATTAATAGAATTTTTAGTTGTAAATTTAAATTAAACAAAATGTAATTAAAACCCTGAAATAATTATGTTTTGTCAGAAAACATTTTACAAATGAAATTTTTTCTAAATTTTTTTTCTGAAATAAAAAGATATATAAAACATTAAAATTAGATAATGTTTTTTTAATTTTTTTTTAGAAAGATATTTTCATGCTTTATCTTCAATAATCACATTTAATTGAAGCAATTATTTCAACTCTAGAGTGTTGTACAATTTTCTAATAAAATATCTAATAAGATGTTGTCCTTGAATTATAATAACTTGTTTTTAATTTTTCTATTTGTATAATTTTCTTTTTGATTAAAAACTTCTTTTCTATAAACTTAAAATAATAACTCAAGATAAAATTCTTAAACTCGAGACATCTTTTAACAAACTTTTTTCCCTTCTGATGTCAAATGACACGAACGTTAAGCCCGACTTTACAAGGTAAAATTTTTTACCGCCTTTATGTGTTGCACTTGTGCTGTAAGGAAAAAATTTTTACACTAAATAGCTCTCACTGAGGCATATCAATTTTTTCTTTTGTTTGTAATTAGATATACAAAAATTAGTATTTTTTAGTTTTGGTCTTTTCTGGCTTATATGTAACACATACGTTTTAGTATAATTTTAGATGTATTCTTGGTTTATTATATGTACATATATATACATACCTACTTTGATAAATCAGGTTAAAATTTATGCAAATTATATTCAGTATTCTTTTGTTCAATGCCTGAAAACAAATTGTAATATTCTTGTTTATCTTGACACATGTAAGAATAAATTAAAAATAAAGACTACTTTTAGGCTTGTTATTTAAAAGATTTGTTTCTACGCTTCTATCTTATGTAAATGGCGAACTGAGAATAGGGAAATACAATATGGAAGCAAACAAATTGAATCAAGATCGGCAGTGTGATATTCTACACCACAATACGTAATTTCTTAATCACTAGTATCTGATTCAGTAAGGACTTAAAATAGTTCCTACTGACGCCAATAATTCTGCTTATCGTGGACATTTTTCTTCGGGAATCAATTTACGATAAACTGCAATTTGGGCAAAATGTTACTGAAAATTTATTTGAACCAAATTCCATCTTAATTAAAAATTTTGAAAAATGTATTTGTTTCAATTTTTGTTTAACTTTAACCTAATTCGACTGCCAAGAAACCAAAGAGATATAAACCCTTATAAACCCTTAAAGTGCAGAGTTGAAAGCAACCGGTCGGGTTACAAGTTACAGATAGTAACTACAAGCCTACAAGTTGATAAATTATGTTTAATTCATATAAAACAAAATTTTAACAGCTTGTGGGCCGATGCAGCACGCCTTCCTCTGATGCAATCTGCCCATAGAAAATTTCGGGCATTGGCCCATACATAAATGGTGGTTCATCCAAAACGCACAATGTTAATGGTAAATAAAACAAAAAGTTTTCAGAAATTTATTTTATTGTTTTTAATTATGATAGAAAAATCTCCGATAATTATGTGTGTAATAAAATATCGGCCAATTGCTCGCCACGGCTTCGGTGGCATACCTCTTATCCGTCGGTCCATATTTTCAATGACTGAGACATAATTTAGGTTAAATGTCATTAGCGTGCCAAATTATCTCATCCTTTAGGTCTTACATTATTCTTGGCTTATTGACGTACACTTTTCTTTTAAATATCCCCAAAGAAAGAAGTTCAACGGTGTCAAATCACATGATCGTGACGGCCAATTAACATCGCCACAACATGAGATAACACGGCCATTGATACTCGCGCAAAAGTGCCATTGTTTCATTGGCTGTGTGGCAAGTGACACCATCTTTTTGCAACCACGTATCGTCAAGGTCCATATCCTCGTTTTCTGTCTACAAGAAGTACGATATCATCTCGCGATAGCGTACACCATTCACAGTAACTGCTTGGCCGACATCATTTTCGAAGAAGTATGCCCAGATTACGCCACCAGCCCATAAACCGCACCAATCAGTCACTCTTTGTGTATGTATCGGTTCTTCAATAATCACTTGTAGATTCTCATTTGCCCAAATGCGGCAAATCTACTTGTTAACGAAACCACTGAGGTGAATTGTGTATTTTGAATGGTTGAATTTGTTAAACACTGAAACAAAGAAATGTCAAATTACGTTGGGTAAAAAACTTGACGTTAAGGTGGGACTCACAATTAAAATCTCGTGCATTGTGGTTGGACGACCCTTTATAAGGCACACACTATTATGAACGGGTGCAGCATCCCTTCCCCTGATGAAATTTGCCCAAAATTTTCACAATGTATTTCTTTGCTACAGAGATTATTTCTGAGGGAAGTTACGACCCAAACTTTACAAAGAGAAATTGGCCCATACATATAAGGAGCACCCTAGAGGGCATGGTACCTCCCATACAAAGTAAATATTAATTTTTGAATTCGGTCTAAAAGACTTCAGTCAATAAAACTAATCAGTTAAAATTGGGCGGAATTGAAAAGGTGGGCATGGTACCATCCATATATTAATTCCCATAACATTCCATGAAGGAACATGGGGACTTCTTCAGGTTGGTAGGCGGGTGTCTTATCTACCATACCACAGCGGCACACGGTACCACCCATAGAAACTAATTATTGATTTTTGTATATCTTGAGTTAGGTTAAAACGGAAGCTTATGAATTTGGTCTAAATGACTTCGTAGTTAATACAAATTATCAGATAAAAAGTAGGCGAAATTTGATTAGTCGATGTGGTACCTCCCATACGGAGTAAATAGTGAAAGTTTCTGAATTTGGTATGTGGGGAGAACGGTAACAGTTAAAGCTTCGTTACCTATGCACTTCAACCATAAAGCTGGAAGTGATACTCTAGTGTGTGAATGTATGTAACCAGATTACTTGCAAACAATTATTGGATTTCTTAGTCTATTTAAGGTTAAATATTAACAGTTAGTGTCAGTTATGGACCTATGTATGTTTGTGTAATTTATCACAGTTGTGTCTGGTAATTATTTTGTATGACAGAATTCACAACATTTAACACGAATTGTTTTGTGTATGATAGACTTATTTGGATATTAAATTTTTATTTTTTTGAAAATTTTATACTAAAAATATTTTCTCGTATGTATGCTTATAATAATTAAAAATTAATGCCCTCAAAACATAGGAATTAAAAATGTGTTTTTTTATCTGTTACCAACATAAACATATACGCAATTTACTCCTGTCGTCTATAATGGTATAGATTATAAAAATACTTTATTTTCTGGTAGCCATATTGATTTATTTTAAAAATATATCTTTCTTATTTCTATTTTCTGATATTGCTTATGTCAAATTAATAATAGAGATACAGAAATTATATTAAAAAAAAACTTAATTGAAAAACGTGCCATTTCCTAAAGAGTGTATGAGTTTTAAAAATGTATTAAGATGACACTATTAAACAGTCATCGCTAATAGTTTGCTTATATCGTAGCTTCTTTATTTAGCAAAAATGGTACAATTGTGAGCATATTCTTTCAGAAAAAAAATCGAAAAATAAATTGATTCGTTAATAAACGAATCTTCTTTGACAGTTATTTAAAATTTTGTTTCAATTCACATTCGATGTCTTTTATCTTTTGTACCAACATTAATTAAAGATTTTTTATACTTGTTTTGCAATTTAAAGTCTATTTTTCTATAAAAGAAATAGTAATTTTCTCTTAATTTTTGTATAACTGCTTTTTTTTAATCAATTTTTTCCATACAAATATACATATTCCCAAGAAAATAACTCATCTGGCAACCACTTAATTACAACTCAAGTGTTAATTATAACACATGGTCGAATAATAATAAGGTCTACTCAATAGTGTAGTGAACAATAAAATGTGACGTCACGCATAGTCGGCTTTGTTTTGTCGTATAAGGAATATTATTTTTAACAGTATTTTGTAAAGCATTATGAGCATTATGTTTCTTCTCCCTATTGTTCAATATTGTTCCTGACATTGTTATGAGTAACGTCTCAGGAATCCTGGAATTCGGTGGGAATTGTACTAGGTGACTAGGTGATCTGTCGATATGTCACAGTAACTTCGACTACTGGACCTTAAGGTCGGAGAAAGCAGGCTTGGAAATAGATATTGCTATAACCAAAGCGATTCATGTCAATTATGAATACAGTCAGACCTTTCAAATCTGAGTCTCGGGAGTTGATAAGCACTGTTACTTCGAAATATATTTATGATTTTGAGTCTTTTGAAAAAGAAAAGAATTGTTTTTTTATCTGCACTATTTCTTATATTCCAACTATACTGTCTCGATTGAGCACACCTTTTAATTTTTTTCACCATGAATTATAACAAAGCCGCTATTATTAAACTCACCTATATAAAACAAAAGTGAGTAATGCTGCCAGATACTATAATTTCTATAAGAATACCAGTTATTCATCAATTTCTAGAATATTCTAAAAATTTGCTTTTAGTGTTTTTATTAATAATTTAAAATTTGTATTTTCATTCTTTATTTTTAAATTTTCCATTGAAGACATTTAAATTTAAAAAAAAAAAATAAATAAATAAATTGAAAGTCCACGTTTTCTTGAGTCACTTTCAAAGCATGACTGTTTGCGGAAATGTAAAAAAGAAAAATTCAAATTCAAAATCAAAGTTCGTTAATCGCTGGCAATGCTATAAGCAACTCCGGCTTGCGTCAGTTTTTAATGTTTAATGTATTTAATGAAAAATTCATCAGAGTTTCTTTTTCTATTTTTTATTATTATGTATGTTATTTGAGATTGAAAACGTTTTTTATGTTTCTTATCATCTATCATTACTTCTATTCTTATGATATAGACACGTAAGAATTGATTGATTTTAAACTTACAAAATCTCGATTTACAAATCGTTACGAATATTCTGGAAGTAAAAAAAGGAATTTAATTATAAATGATAAAATTTTGGCGATCATGTTCGATTCTTTATAACAAAGTAATTTTAATGGTAAACATGCACTTCTGCTGTCTGAGCTCAATGAAGTTTGTGAATAAAATGCCTCTACTATAACATACACCTTATGTTTCGCATAGGGTCTTTACTATCTGCCTGTAATTTCTATTTTGTGTAAAGGTGTTCACCCGCATTATAGACTTAATAGCACGACGTTTTAAATGCAGATTGTAAGTAGTATTCCTCTGCTGAAGCGGCTCTGCTATAAAATAGCATTTTGCTCTTTACATCTATCTATGCTATAAAATAACATCTTACTCTTTACAAAGGCGTCTAATAACATCTCTGAAGTCTCCATCATTAAAGACTTTCAAAGCTGCAATTTAGGTCTACAAATTTAAGGTGTAGTTGCTATTCCTTACTAAGGTGTTGATAAATTTCATAACCTTTGGTGGACCACTAGGAGCATTTGTTGCACCACAACTTAATATCAAGTCAGCTACAACTATCAATTTTATTCTCCGCGCTGAGTAAGCACATAAGCCTAAATTCCTGAAGCCGCTAATGACATTGGTACCAGAATTATGAGCCTGGTCAAACTTTCCCAGAGTTAAGCAGTTCTTGGCCATTATAATTACATATAAACTTGTTAAGGCTGTTGTAGTTAATTATATACCGATCTCTACAACATTTGCTATAAAAGGTTTTGGAAACATATGTACCTGGATCAAGTTTTCTTAAAATTTATATATTTTTGTTAAAAACTGTGTTTTGTTTTGGTTTGTGTGAGAAATACTAGAGAGCGTAAAAAACAAATAAACAAATTTCATGAAATGATCTGGAAAATCTCAGTCTTAAACAGCCATTGCGACTTTTTAATAACAGTCTAGAAATATGCTTTATTGTTTTATTTATAAGTTAACACCTCCGCATATACGTCACATGTTTTGATTTATTTTAAGAAATCATGTTTTTGTAATTTATATAGTAAAAAGTAAAAAGTATCGTCTAATATAGGCTAAATTTTGTGGCTTCTTAAGAAAAAAGCATTGCACATCTCTTTAAGATACTCTGCCAATTAGCCTCGTTCCTTTTCACATTTTCAGAATAGTGTTTTGCATTTCTTTTCAAAAATTGCCTTTTTGCCCTATTTTAATTAGTAGCTGTTTTTTTTTTTTAATTATTAAAACACTGGACTACTATGCTACATTATTTAACGCCTACACGTAAACGTGACTAGTATTATTTCAATTATTTCATTTCCTGCTTGTCGCCGCGTATAGTTAATTCAATATCAAAAGGTTATAGGGAGCACATAAAATTTGTTACCATTTCAGTTTGGCCGATCAAAGCAAAAAATAAAGAGACAAATGTTTATTTTTGTCGTACTTCCTGCTTTTTTTTTAATCGCATCATATTGTATAAAAGCCAACATGTGTTACATTTAAAAAAAAACCAGAGGCATACAGCCAGCCAATCAACCAACCAACGGACCAGTCTGTTTGGCAGTCAATGATATTAAATTACAAATTTTAAACTCATTACAAAAAAAGTTAATATTCGTTGGTAATTTTATTTTAAAAGTTTTTTTCTTTCTTGTTTTATGGCAAATTTAAATTGCAGAAATAAACTTTAAAATTGTTACAAACTTTTGTTTAATGCACATGTTTGTTTGTAAATATAAATGATGTTTAAATATTTTTAAATTTAAAAGCAATAAAATGTTGTTGCCTTATTTGTATTTGATTGCGACTCATTAAATTTACTTTAAAAGCACACATGTTTTAAATTAAAAATATTACTGGCTGTGTTCCCTAAAGATATGCTTATTTTGTTTGTGATTTTAGGCAACAATTTTGCGAAAAACGTGTATATAACTTAGTTGTTTTTTGCCATTGTGAAGATATGTTTAAAGATTGATTCAGCTGAAGACTCTGCATTATCCATTAAAAAACATAATTTTAAAATGTGTCATTTTAAATAACAATATATACATAGTCAATAAGCTTTCATTGATCCAATAGGCTTTACAACATTAATATCTGATACAAATTTTATTTTTGTTTTAAACAATAAAAATAGTAATAAAATAATATTTGCATTCAAATTTAAAGGTTAATTAATTTAAAAATAAATATATAGCACCCTTTTAGATTTAAATATTTTTGCAAAATATTAAACAACCATTAATATTATTATTAACGGAAGGTTATTTAAATTGAATGATTTGAAATAATATTAAATATGAATTATTTTGGAATATCCTCAAAATTTTCTACAATTTGTGGAAATAAGATAGGAAATATTAAAAAACAATTTTTTCTTTTAATGATCTTATATTACATTTCGTTTTACCATTTCTTAATGATTTTCGAAGAAATATTAAATAAAAACATTGCCTTTTATGACTCTGTTCAAAAAGTATATTCCAAAGTTTTTATTTTTTTCTAAATGATGTAATTTGTCATGAAATATGTCACAAGAAAAGAAAAACAACAACTGATTGATGATGACCAAACAATGAAAAAGATAGCCTAAAGCTAATGGTCTTCAAGAGATGGGGCAAATAACAGAATATGAACAGTTTTTTGGTCAGTGGAAGATTAAAATAAACAAAAACTTGAGATATAACTGAAAATATCATATCTGTAGGCCAAAATATATTTAAAAAAAAGATAGTTAAAGATTGTTAAAAAAACACCGGATTTTATGGGATTTGGATTCAGTATTATCCATTCCATAAGCATATTTAGTATGGTGATCAATAATTGTAATTATTTCTATATATTATAACGTACAACTTGTAGAACTTGCAGCCTTTTATGACCATAAACACAAGTTCTTGATGAGAAACTAATTTTCGGAAAAATGTTCAATATTACACGACACCGTTGTCTGTGAAATAAAATTCAAGCGGTAAAAAATTGCTTGGAACTGGGAATAACCAAATGCATATATCCTCAAATCACAAACAGCATCATAGTGTACATATCAGTTGGCTGATAATTTAGAATAAAAATGTTCTTTTAGATCTAGGCCAGGATACTAACTTGGATTTGTAACACTACATCGAAAGTATGATGTCAGTCGCTACATTTATAATAATTTAACTATAAATTGTTTGAGTTATGTTGTAATAGGGCTTACGTAGCGTACTCTTTCAACATCTTTGATAAATTGACGACGTTGTTCTTAGAGGGCTTTCGAATTGCGCCTTTTCCGTCAGTTTTCGTAATTGTAGATGGCCACTGAATAATTTTATGCATTTTTTATGAAAGTTTATCACAGCGGACGATCGATTTCAATGAATACTGAAAGTGATTTTATCATGCTGAACCAAAAAATTAACTAAAAATTGCTTGCTTGACTAAAAAGATAAAAAAGTACTAATGCAATGAGCTTAGGTTTGATTTTTGAGTTTAATTTATCATTTAAAGTAACTTCTATTCACCTAAAAAAATGTCACTTATTGTTTCTGTATTCGCATTTTATAATACTTAAAAAAATAACGTGGTTCTATCCTGTTGAACCAGAAGTATATGTCAAATCTGGTTCCCTTTATGTCTTCTGATTTAATTTGCTTGTGCTCACTGCACTCTGTTTGAGATTGTTTTGGGCCAGAATATTCATAGGATTCTCCTCCGGCATCTATATATTAATAGAGACCTCTGTAGCCTTAATATCAAGTTGTGCGGTATTTCAGATCTAGCAGCATGGCAAAAATATTGAAGTTTGAATTAAGAATTGGGTGCCACGCCCATATAAAATTTTTTTTTATATGTCTATATTTTTAAAACGGTATTAGTAAGAGGTTCTATATTTGGCTTCAATACATTTCGGCATTTGGTCAATACAAATCATCAGTTAAAAAGTGGGAGTGCTACTTCCCATCCAAAGTAAATATAATAAATAAATAATTTTTGTATACCTTTGGAACGGTAATAGTGGAATGTTCTAAATTTGTTTTAATCCACATGCGTGTGGCAACTCCCATAAAAAGTAAATATTGATTTTTGTATATCTAAAAAAAGGTTAGAATGACAGTTTCGGAACTTGATCTAAATGACTTGGTAGTCAACACAAATCATTAGTTTTAATGCATTCCTTTAAATTTTTCTCATGAGGAATACATTCTATAGGCATACAACACAAAAGCCCGCAGCAACGCAGGAAGGTTTACTCTTGTAAATGAATAAAAATATTTTAAAGCTATAAATATTTTTCTATTTAAGCAACTTTAAATGTCTTAAACTAATAAAGATGAAATGAACTTTCGACCTTTTATTAATAACCTATACAAAATTAAGAGTTGAAATTAATATATGACCTTTTTAAAATTTCAGAAAAATTTACCACATTTTTTAGCTTTTCAAACCACTGTTACTTCCCCATTTTTTCCTAAATTACCTATATATGCATACTTGTATTACACAAAAAAAAAAAACAAAAATAGTGTTCATTAATTGTCAAAAACCTTGACAAATAAATATCATTTCGCACAAAAAGTTTGAATTACAAATGATATTTTCTTGTTTTTGTTGCTATACATTAAAACACACAACTATTAAAAGAAAATATAAGTAAAAAGAAGCCTTAGAGTATGCTATACACTTTTAACTATGCAGCTATAGCCATTAAGATAATTTGAACAAAAACAACATATTAAAAAGGAGAAATCCTTTTGTATCACAATTTATGTAGGAAATCTTGGAAAACCAGTAGAAAAACCCTGAAAATCATACCAGAAAATTAAACAAAGTGAAAAAAAAATCTATACGATAAAGGCAAAAAGAGAAATAATAAAGAGCCCTAAAGTAGGCTTAATTTTTGTTCGATTTTTTTACGTGTTATTTATATTGTTTAACGAAAAGTAAATATACTTTAGAATGTAGGCTGTTTTTGTCAAACATACGCAGTTTTATGCTTTTTTTTACTTTCTGTCTAAACTAGCTCTTGGCTTAAGAACAGGGTAGTATTTTAGATGCCAATAACCTATAAAGAATTTCATAAGTGAGTAAGTGTTTACATCATGGTGATGGCCTTATTTTACAGCACAAAAACAATTTCTTTACTTGTATTGTTTTGGCATTTCTTTTTCACTTTCTAAAACAAAAACGTATTAGGTTTTACTAATTTTTGGAAGAGCTTTTAAAAGATATTTCGTTTCATTTTCATAAAATACGTGTTGGTTATTTCGTTTTTAAGTATAATATTTAAATATTTAGTGCTGATGTGCTAAATTCCTTTATTGTCAATTTTAAAATTCTTTTTTATTTTTTATAATTTTTTTAATATTTTTTTGTAAAAAACAAATGCGGCCATATGACTCTTGAAAACTCATGTCATATTTATTTTAGTAATTTGAGCTCTTCGAAAAAATATATTTTTGTTGTACCAAAAGAATTACACCAACAAAGTTTGGTAAGCAAAAAAATTGTTAAAATTCTTAACAAGCTTTAAATGATATTTAATGTCCGTTCATCATTAACCGTAAACGTGATTTTCAGTTTTTAAAAGGATGATATTTGATACGACATTTCTATACATGTTATGAGGAGGGGGATTGGTCTCTTTTACGTATTTTATTTCAATTTGAAAAGTTAAAAAAATATCTGTGTTTCCATAGTATGTATACTTTCTCAACAGTGATAATACGTTGGTGTATGGCAGGCACAAGGCATTAAACTGACACATTTTTGCAACATTTTGCTCTTCATGTTATAAAAAGTTTTTATTGATTTTTTTATTTTACAAGGCATAACTGACTATAATGTCTGTAAATAGCAACAAGGAATAGCCCTAAAAAATCCTCTTGTGCTTCACATGTTTTGCTCTTAATACCCTAAAGTTATGGTTTCTTCTATTCTATTGGGTATACAAGTTAATAATGTTGATTTTTTTGCTTAAAAAAATGCATTTATTATAATAACAAAATGAATTGATACATTATTCAAAGTATTGTCCATCGTTAGCCACTACTTTTTCCCATCTTTCTGGTAGCATATGGATTCCGCGCCAAAAGAACTTCTCTAGTTTTGAGGTAAAGAATGAATTAAGCCAATTTCTGATATTCTGTTCTGAAGTGAAGTGTATTCCAGTAAGGGCGTTCTGCATCGATCGAAACAAATGATAGAAGGAGCAAGGCCTGGGCTATACGGCGGCTGAGACAAAATTTCCCAATAAGGCTTACAGCAATAATGAATGAAAATTAATTAAATAAATATTTTAAAACTTGTATAAATTATATAAAAATTAAATTTTTTTTAATTGCTCTTCGATTTAAACGAAATATTTCAATATGAGCACTTTTTGTGTGCCTATAGGCTTTCTAGGAAAAAAGTTTTTAAATCATTGGCATAATTTAAGGCTTAATATTAAAAGAATACAAGCATATATTGTCAATGTTGTTTTAATTTATTTATTATGCTTTTATTTTTTTATTTTTTAGAAAATAAAGCATACCTTTCATGGTTATTAATTTTTTTCCTGATGTATTAGCTGTAAGTGTTGTTACGATTTAACGTCATGCAAAAGCATAAATTTTGTGATAAAAATGTGTGTCATTAAGTTTCGTCTGTAATATGCGTAGCATATTTGTAGACTTAAAACGGTTGCTAAAGTGCTCATCATTGTCGAATTTTTGTTGTTGTTAATTTTGTTCATTTATGACTTCACATAGTAGATTTTTTCTATTGTTCTTTCTTATTGTTGTAAATGAGATATACTTTTAGGCAAAATTATTAAAGAAACGCGATATCGATCAATCCATATACAGCTTTTTATGAAATGCCGTCTTGAGTACACATCACCAGCCTACGACCATCCAGTACAATTTTGTGTTCTCTTAACCGTTTCTGGCGTGAACATCTCAATTGGTTGACCACTATGGTGTTCGTCTTAACAGCTAATATGGCCTCGTTTAAACTCTACCACTTAATATTTCATAATCGTAAACAAAGTAGATACTAGACACTACTAGGTCATCTGCTGCCTTGTCATATCCCAAACTGGAAATTTTGTTTGGCCAGAAAATACTTGGAGTCAGCACTAGTGAGTTTGATAGGAGCTAAGTTTCACTTCCGTATAATGATATTGATTTTACCCATGCATTAAAAATTAGCCAAACACCGATCTGACCTTATTCAGTCTATTACTCAGGTCCTCTTTTGCACCACCAATCTATTGCCATAAAACATCCTAAATAAAAAAATACTTAACATACTTTAGGGCTTCGATGTCGATTATTAGCTGGTTCTCAACTGTGCTATTTATACGCATATCTTTCGTCTTCCTTGTGTTGATTTCGAGGATAACCTGTCATTGTCATGTCTTTCAATTTGTCGTCTGCAAGGTGGTTATGGTGTAAAGTCCAAACTATACCTCTCTTTATGCTATACATTCCCTGTTTAAAAACGTCCAAATTGCCGTCCGCCTGATCAAAACGAAGGCTTTTCGGAAGTCTACAAATAACAAATAGAGTCTACTTTTGTATGGATTGTACAAAAATCACACTCAGGGTGTCTGGTCAACGCAGCATTGGTGAGGGCCAAACCCAGCCTGTTCTTCATGTAGTGAGTGGAGCATTGGAGCCTGTCTGTCTGCTTATTACTATAGCTATGATCATGTAAATGGTGTGATCTTCCTCCAGTTGTCGCATTGCTGTAAGTCAATTTTCTTAGGTAGTTTTTCTATGATACTTTTGGACCACGCGATGGGTAGCATTTCATTTATTGAATTACATGACGGTGAACAATTTTTCCTATGTTCACAAATTCACTTAAAGCGATTTGATGGCTTAAAAAAAACAAAAACAAAAACTGACGCCTTGAAACTTAAAGCATTATGTATGCTATAAGGTTGCCACTTTTTAGCAAAGCATTTTTTCAAACAAGTGCCTCCATCTGTAAGTCGGGTCGGCAAATTTTATGACCGCACTCTAATATACAATTGTTGTTGCATTTGTTTAAAACCAGAAAGTTTGTTTTACACTTTCATTGCCTACAATTGAAGGAAGTCAAATTTTTTAACTGTCTTCGCACTTTGCTTTGTCTACTTTTAGGCATTTTAACAAATTTTCATGTACATCTGTTTGAAATATTTTGTTTTAACTTCCATAATAAAAAGATTAAAAATAACTTTAATAAATACACAACACACACACACACAATCTCTGATTAAAAAATATTTCTTTTTTTATAATTCTCTTATCTCGGAAAGGCAAAAATCTTTTTTATGATTTTCAATAAAATGAAAATAATTATAAAAACAAATAAAATGTCACTTTATAAAGTATTGTTGTAGCAGTTGTTGCTTTTTGTTATTGGATTTAAAAATAATTTTTAAACTGTATGAACACAATATGAAATAATTTTCTCTTCAACTTGATCGTTTGCGGTTACAAGAATAGAAATTTTAAATCTTTAAAATCAAGACTTTCCCTTAAAACAAAACAATTCTTTTTCAATTCTTTTTTTGATATTTATCTCCCCTTAAAAAAAACTACAATCGCCACGCCTCTGTTTTAATCAAAAGTGCTCTGTTACCCCGGTAAAGCGTGTGCGTGACGTTGTTATAAGTTATTGCTGTTGTGTTTTATATAAACAATTATAGCAATAACAACAACCACACAAGTGTACAATTAATAAATAAAATTAAATAAAAATTTAATAAAAAAAAACAAACAAAAAATGCACAAAAAAATAATGAATTAAAAAAAAAAGTTCAACAAGGCAAACAACATGACTGATAAAAGCCTTGAGAGGGGTACAACAAAAGCAACAAAAAATAATTAAATAAAAATATGATTTTATTTTATTTTAATTCTCTATTTAGACAACAACGAGACTTTTCTGTCTGTTACTTTTTAAAGTACGAATATACTGAGAACACTGCACTAAAAACGGCATAATTTTAGGCCAAAACTTAACTACTAACTTAACTTTTAGGTATTATGCTATGTTTGCACGACATAGTTTGTTCGTCATTCGCTCTCTCATTCATAATACAACTCCCATTATCAACTTAATTACATAATTATGCATATAAATTTTGAGAGAGAATCACTCAAATTTTATTAGATCATATGAATTTGTCATATTCTTAGCTCTTAATTAAAATGTTTTTATTACAAATGTAACTTTGCAAATTTATTAAATTGACCTCCCTGAAGTATGCTGACAAGTTCAAAAAATAACATAAAAAATACAGTAAACAAACAAAGGAATGGCCGCACGAGGCATTGATTAAATCTGCTAGCAGCTAAAAAAATGACGTGTGAACGTGATAATCCAAATAAGTAATATAGAGAACGTAGTAATCCGAAGGCTTTTGCGAACGTAGCGTTAATAATTATTATTATACCAATACACAAACAAAAACTATAGAGTTTCGGCTAAAACTTAAACTACTTTTATGTGTAAATAATTAATATTATACTAACACAGAGATCAACCAACATTTCGGGAAAAGCCCATTGGGCTTTCGAAAGCAATTTTCGCAATTCTATTGACGTTTGTAAATGAAATGTCAGCCAGACACTTCAGCTAATGTCCGTTATAAGTTAAGTCGCATATTTTGAAATCCAATGCGTTTAAATATTTGCCTAATTATGCAGTGTGCCGCACATAACTTGTTTGCTAAGCTTCTCCAAAATTGTAAATCTCATTAAAACTTTTACAGGCAACAAGTGTCTTAAAACTTAGCAGTTTGTGATGTACCTTGTCTTAAGGCTCACTTGTGAAACTAGTCCAAAAGTCCAATTAGAAGAATGTTGATAGCCTTTCGCGCTACCAAAAAGTATAAAATTTATCCATCTATGGCTTACTAACAATTTTCTTAGGCTGCCTTATCAGCAATGGTATTATGCACCTTAATATAGACTCTGTTGTATTTATAAAAATGTAGTGTCTTTATTTCCGGCTAGGCTATCAAGGCAGATATCAATCTAATACAACAGCTACAGGAAACCATTGTATATCACAAAAGCTTGTGAGGAGGAGATTAAGCTTATAAGCAATTAATGCTCCGATCACAGTGTATAGCTCAGATATTTTACCACTCCTTAATTCAGAAGACTGTCTAAGGTAAAATACGCCGCACTTCAAAAAAGGTTGTAAAAATCATTTACTTAATACGTTTCTGATCTTAAAAAGAGAAAAATTATTTTGAAATAGAATCCAAAATTTACCGAAACTGAGTTTTTATTCTTTAATAAACGTTTCCTTAAAAAAACTCATTCATTGCCAAAGATTCTTAAGACTATATCAGCGTTCGGCAAACTAATGCATTAATGCATTTTACATTACATTGTGGTAGTAATTGAAAGTTGTTTTCTCTTTACTTCTCTTTGTTTATTTTTGCCTACGCGTGTGACTATGTACATGTGAAAACAGAAGTGAAGAGTAGCTCTTTGCCGAAATCTGGTCTAGATGAAACATTAAAAAAAATCAATTGATTATTTGCTTAGTATACATTAGAGAGGTCTTTTAAAATCCCAAACGCAAATACAATTACAATAGCAGTGTTCAAAAAATTGTTTCAACAAAACGACACAGAGAAAGAGCGAAGAAGTTATAAAAGTTAATAACAATAAACAAAGCAAAAAATTTTACGCTCTTTCTATAGAGAATAAAAACAAAATCCAACTTAAAAAAGCAATTTCTAGGATTTTCTTTTCAGCAAGAAGTCAACATTTTGGCTCTCAGGAGATTAAGGAGAGAGAACATACTTTTCAACTTTTCAGAGGGTGAGAGTGATGAAATCGTAAACGAGTTTTCAAACAAACTCTAGCAAAAAAACAACAAAACAATTCAACGAACCTACTGGCCTTTAAGTAGGAGAAAAACCTAAAGGACAAAAATCTGAGTAAAGATTATATGAAAAAAAAACTCTCGCTTTCGCATTTACCACTACAACTACGAATTAAAGTAAAAACTCTCACTGTTACTCTCCTTTGTGTTATTCCAAAAATACAAAAACAAGCACAAAAAGCCATTCATTATTCATACAATTCACTTGTATTACTGGTATATGTTACATATACATACATACATACATACACGCTATGCATAACCACACTCAACGTTACTGTTACTACATTTCTTTTAAATTTTTTGTAGCCTACATTTAGGGTGTTTATTATGGGGTTGAAGTAAAAGTGAAAGTATTCAAGCATGAAGATTAAGAAGACACGTGTTATATTTTTTTGTGTATTTTTGAAATTTTTTGTATATCCAAAAAGTTGTTTTTTTTATTTGTGTGGCTGCGTGCGTCTAGAAATGTTTAAATGTTTTGCGCGTATAAATCAAAATCCAAAATTATGTTAAAACATTTCATGTTGGGAAAGGGAAGTAAGAATTGGTATATATTACAATATAAATACATAAATATTGTATATGAAAAGCTATATAAGCCATATATGTAGCACTAAATTAAGCTTAGTAATATTATTCAAGATAAAAATGTCCAATTGAATAAACATAACTTATACATACATATATATATATATTGTTCAGTAGGAATTTTTATGAATTTCGTTATTTGTTTATTTTTCTTACACATATGTATGTATGTAGAATAAAATCCTTTGAGACTTTTCTTTAATAGAACAAATAAGCATATTTTAAATATAAATATAAAATAAATTTTATAATATTTGTAAACATTTTATATAATAAATTAAGAAACAAAATGCTATTTTTTTAGATTATTTGGCTTTATAGCATAAGAAACTGTCCCATCAAACTCCATTTCCATATATTTAACGTGTTCTACTCTATTCAGCTTTTTTAAATTTTCAATTTACACATTTTGTTCTTTAATAAAATCATTTAGTCTTAGTATTGCATTAAACTTTGGACCCATAAAATGCCCATCTTAACATTAAACGCATGAACATTTAGCTATTTGTAAATATTTTGTCGATGACAACGACAGATAGTGGCTGACATAGTAAAGATTCATTTATTAAGCGTTTCCTTCCTTTAAATTTTAATAGAAGAAAGTGTGTGTAAGTTAATATCATCGATTTTTTTTATCCGTTTGAAAAGGCCTGTCGATGCTATTATATGTGGAGAATTGTTCGTCACATATTTGCTAGGTGGCGAACTTCCGAAATGTGCAATTTTCCGTGACTCTGGCATATAAATCAGACTGAATCTGACCGATGGCTGTGCTCCACGTCTAATGAACATAAAATCAAAAACATCGAGAATAATTTCATGTATTTACATTGGGTATCGTGCCCAATTCGACAGTTGTCTTTGTTGATTTACCCATTCATCTAGAAACAGACCTCACAACTGATGAAAATTAGAGTCAATTTCCAACTGCTGTAAGATCCATTCGACGTACACACATCTTTGTCTATGGTAATTTACCTTGGGCACCTGGGTCAGTTGAATTTTGTAAAAAATCACAAAGTCGTGAACTGCTAAAGCCCAAGTTCTTGTGAACGACATAAAATCGATTGCCTGCATACTTTCACGGAGATCGGCAATGTTTTCAGCAGTCCTATGTGTTTTAAAGTAGTTTTTAACCATTTTCTAGTATTTGTAATAATAATTTAGTATTTTACTTTAGAAAAAATCGTAATATAAACCATTTTACCTCAAGATCTAGCTCTTTTCATTTTTATGAAGCGCTTTTTTGTGTCTTAAACCCTAGAGAACTAGCTCCATTTTAATAACGTTGTAACTAATGCTCGTCGATTCGACTATAACGTTTTTTAAAAACTTTTTTATAATTTAAAATAATATCTTTGTTATCCGATCAATATATGTAAGTACATAATTAGAGTTTGTGTGGCCTAATCTATTAGCATAAAAGTCTAGTTTCAAAATTATTTATTTCATTTTTTATCAATCTAAATCAGCTTACACTTTTTCATTTCAATTAACATGCTCGTCGAATCGACGAACATTAGGACTCCAGGGTTACGTGTGCTAAGTAGCTGTAATTGATTAAAAAGTTGGTAACGCTATTATTTATGCTCTTATTTAACTTGCTTAGTTTTGCTCACATTTTTCTCTCGCTGCTCTTAATATATGTATGTACATAAAAAGAGGTGTCTCTAATGGGGTAAAATAAAAAAAAAAAAAAAAAAAAAAAATAGCTTAAAACAATTTACTATATGCCATTTCTGCCAATGTTTACGTTTTAATTGGATAGTCTCTTTTTTCAATCATTAAACAAATAAAAATTGTTATCATTGACGTTTCATTTTACGACTAGACAATTGCTTAAATTTTAAACAATGTAAATTGAAATGAACAAAAACAACAACAATAATAATAACCGGCAAAAATATATTTTTTCTTATGTTAAATTATCAAACACATGTAAAAAATTGAAAAAAATAGTATAATATGAAAAAGTACAACAAAAATAACTTTGACTTATTTACAGGCCATTCAACCAATAACCTATACAAATGCATTACTATTAATGCAAACACACTCTCATTTTTTGCTATTTGTGTATGTAGCAGAGCAACAAAAGCATTTTTTAAGGTGCTTTTCTTTATTCTCTTACTCTCTAAAGTAAGTGTGGTGTAATATTGTAATATTATTATTAATAATAAACAACAAAAACAGCAAACCTCCCACTGTTACATTACAGCAGTGTATGCAGTAGTGATAGAAAATATGATAACAAAATCAAAACAACAGCAACATAAAGCATAGCGTAAAAACAAAACTTACATTGGCCAGCAGCCAACAAAAAACAAAAATATAAATAAATAGAGTAATAAACATTTAGTAGGAGACTGTATGTCAAAAAAACAACCTCAATAAAAGAAAAAAGCTCTCTCTTGTAATAAAATCTCCCTCTTTCTCTTATGAAATGAAATAAACGAGAGCTTTATACTGATATACTGTTTACAAAATAAGCAAGTGAAAATAACAGCACATTCTCAATACATTCAGTATTGCTACAACCGTGGTTAAAGCGGCAAATTTCACAACAGAAGAAGAAATACAAGAAAATAATTTTTTAATTGAAAAAGAACAATAAAAATGTGACTTTTTTCGCAAAAAATAAAGAAAACGAAAAACTAAAAAAAAGTGTTAAATATAAAGAAAAGTTAAAATTAAAAAAGAAACAAAATTAAAAACAAAAGTGCTTAAGAAATACTTAAAAAAGTACTCAATATGCATGGTATAACCCATTTATATCGTCAACATGCCATCGAAAAGCAGTTAAGCGCTGATTGTTGGCAGAATAGTGGCAGTAGTCATCATCATCATCATCAAAGTAACAGCTCATATGGTCGTAGTTATGGACGTGATAGTATCAGCATTAATTCATCTTCTGAATATGGTTCATTAAAGGGTACAAGTCGTTTAAGTAGCATTGATTCGAGTTCCAGTTCAAGTTCCTCAACAAATTCAAAATCGCCAAATTGGTCACAGGGTAAGTTGGGTGTAATGAAACTAAGAAAAAGAAGATGCAGAAAAAAGAGTGTGATTGATGGAAAGAGAAGAAAACAGTGATGTTAACTTAAAAATGCATTAAAACGATTTTATATGGAAATCTGTGCTAGGGGAACACAAATTAATTTCCACCTTAAGTCAAGTTGGCGATAGCGTTTCGCTAATTAAACTCCTGTAAATTGAAGCAATTTTTCTGATAAGTCTGTAGCGGATATATCAGATATTCATCGAATTTGAAATGTTCAGTTTATTGTTTATTTTTAGCTTTGCGAGGCTATGCATCTAACCCAGTTAAAAGAAGATAACCGCTTTAAATTTTCTTGGATTCAGTTCTTAAAACACTGCCACTGTAACTACATTTTGTGTTTCCCCAAGTATTCTGTAAATCCCATCTTTCATACGTCTCAGATTATGAGTTCAAACGAATACCTGTTTTAAAAATGATAAAACTGTTCTCAAAATTATTTCCTGATTGCAGGATTTCCAATGGAAACTTTAATGAAAAAAGTGTGCGCATGTATCACGTTTTTGCAACCATTGCCACCAATTGTCCACTTATATTTTGAAAATGAACCAAAATAATTTGTACTTTTAATTATTTTCCGCTAATCACACTCTTCTTGAGGAAATTCAAACATATACCTGTAACTCTCACATTTTCCTTGGTCCTATTAGACAAAGTCATTGAAAGTTTAGTGAATTCCTCAAGTCCCCAACCGGTGCCAGACACCCACAAATCGAGGACAAATCATTATCGCAATTCTCCAACTCACAGCGGCACACGCAGCTCCTATGACAGCTATGGCGGCAGTTTTAAGCGCACACCCTCATCGAAACGCAGCATATTTGAAAGAGCCCATAGTCCAGCAGTATATGGCGTAAGATTCTATGTTTATTTCAGAACATGATCAATATTTTCATCGATTTCTTACTTTTCATACAGAGTCTACGAAAACCGAATTATACAGCGGACTACAGTAATTCCCCACCTACCCAAGCTGGTTATTTTCCTCATGACTTGGATGATATCTATGAGGGTAAACCGGATCAACAGTATTTTACTTATTCGGGAGCCTCTAGTCATCGTCAAGAACGTCCAAGCATTAATTCAATATTTCATCGTGTAAGTGCAGCCCCGTCTTCGCTAGACGAGTACAGTTCTAGCAGTCCTTTGAGACATTCAATAGATGGCAATTGTACGACGGTGCCACGCTATCGTTTCGATAACACCAGTTTTGTTAAATCTCTAAGTATTAATGAAGACGAGGATGCCACCAAGACCTCTTCGCCTAAAGAACACAAACACAAGCATAAAGATCACCACAACCACCATCATCATCACAACCACTCCATACAAGAAATTCTAAAGCATTTTGGCAAAAAAGTTCACATTTGGCCACGTAAATCTCATGATAATCATGCTTCGGCGGCTAGTAGTAGCGTTTGTACTTCACCAAAAAATGACCCTCAGGAAAATTTTCGAACTCGTTCGAAGAGTTTGGACGTCAATACACTTAATCGGCCCAATCGCATATTAGAAGATTGTGGTGCCACCTATAAGATATTCGATAAGATTGTTAAAGAAGGTAATTCAAAGGGTAAGGGACAATGTTTATTCATCATTATACATAATAGATGTCTGTCTTTTTCTTTCATTTCTCAAAACTATATTTTGATTAGCTTGGTATACTTGCATTTCTTAAATTATTTTGGTAGATTTTTAAGCAATATTTTAAGAATAAGAACAAATAATATTAACGTCCTTTTCTTTTTGCTATACAAAATCAAGGTGCTCATATGCGTCGTGCTTCAGCTGATTTGGAAAAACGACGTGCTTCAGTTGGTGCTGCCAGTCGGGGTTTGCGTGGTGATGGCACATTAGATCCACATCATGCTGCAATACTATTCAGAGATTCTAGAGGGGTAAGTTTTCAATATTAAGATACAGTTAACAAAAATATGTTTTTGTACAACTTGACTAATTCGCCACACTAGCTGGCTTTTGAAATTGTAATCAGAGAACATTTCTTTAAAACTCTCTTTAAGTTTAGAACTTGCTATTCTCATTTGCATATGGCATCATACACACCACGTTCGTTTAGTCAATAATAATATTAGTCAATGACGTCATTACAAAATTCAAGGCCATATTTAGGTTAATTGTACAAAAAGCAAGTGTGTATGTTTATTTACATTTATTAAAAGCCGTTTTTCCGTTAATTTCAATTCATTGGAGGCAGTGTTCTGTATGAATAATCATGAAAATCAAGGCGTATATGCTGGTTTAATATTTTACCCTTGATTTGTTTTTAAGCAAATAATTTTTATTAAAATATGCTCTCTTTATGTCCTTGATGATATACTTAACAAGTCCTTAACAACACTTTAGAAATATTTTTTGTATATTTTTCTCGTAGCATTTTGTTCATAAACCCTAAAAAAACGAAAAAATAGCTTACAAGTGATTATGAGCTTAATATAAAAACCAACTTTTGTGTGAACGAGAAAAGCTTTATTTATTAAGTTTAACATTAAAAATATAATAGATGGCGCTGACTAGTTTCAATAACAGTAATTATTGTAAAAGTATCCTCAAAATGAAAAAGCTTCTTCTGAAAAAGTTCTCTCTTAATTTTGTTGCGTTCTAATTTCTTGTTTTTGTTTTTTATACTATTTTTTATTGGATAATGATCATTTAAATAAATTTACACCTTTTCTAATCCAATTGTTATTTAATTATCATTATTATACAAATTATTAGCTGTTTGTTTGTTTAGAAAAAATTCGCAAATAATCTTAATCAATCCTACAAATCTTTTTCACAAGTTAATTCATTTGTAAGCATGTGTCTCCAAAGCAGGTCTATGTTGTCGTATGACTTAATATTTATATTCTTGCAAAATTTCATTTGAAGTTTACGTCACTTATTTTTTTTCTTTTTTGATTTATTAATTAAGAACGTTTGACTCATTCGTATCTATCTCTCTTCGCAATAAAGTTGCTACTGCGGAATTTCAAGTATGAATTTAATGACCGAAAAGTAGAAACAAAAACAAAACAAATATTTGGGTTAATTAAAGTTTTTTTTTTTTTAAAGATCAACCAATTGCAAATAAAAAAGAGAGTTCTTTAACGTTAAGGGAGACTTTCTGCGAGTATGTGTGCGTTTACTTATTAAACACCACAACAACAACCGCATATAAAAAAAACTTACTTGCCTTGATAAACAGTGGCATAGAGCTCAAGTTTTTTATGTCAAATTCTTGTGTTATTTTTATTCTTTAAACAATAATGAAAAATTAAGTTAAATATTTACAATAAGAAAAATAATTGAATTAATATAGAATTTCTGTAATTTATTGTTTATTTTAAAGAAATTGTTCGATTTCTACTCGATCTTTAGTTTTTAAGGTTAATTTTTTTTAAAAGTGAATAGAAAATTTTTAGATTTTTAAAAGTTTCATTGAGAAATAATATTCATTAAGGAATGTGCATACACCAACCCCCGCATTATGCTTGATGGAGCTTCCGACTTGCCTATTAATCAACTCTGGAGGGTCAATCCCTTCATCACACCGGTGACAGTAACACACACAAAAAAAGAACGCAACGATTAATCACACACACTAACTCTGAGATAGATGTCGGTCTCAATGTGGAACACATTCACATAATTATATGCCTTTCGCCACCCGTATGTCATTGACAATTCTCTCCACTTACCATCATAGCCAACATTTGGAAAAAATAATGGACCCACCTTATTTTTATACACCAATCAAGCCTTATCTAAGTGGAGTTAGCAAGTTTTTTTCTACTTACATAGGTTTCGTAACCTAAGCAACATTTCTTGTCGAGGCAATTAAAGACTAAGTATTCAAAATAAATCATTTAATTCTTATTGTCTCAGATACCTAAATTATAACAATAATAACAAAACTTTAATTTCATTCTCTACCAAGTAATACAACTACAAAAACTAAATTAGCTGTTCGAAACTTAAGCAACTTTCAGTACTTTGTGTAATAACCTTTGTTTTTTATGGCCTTCGCACACTGTTTTGGCCGAGTTTTTATGAGATTTGTTTAGAATTATTGTTAGTAAAGGGTTAGTAAATTGGCTTAAAAACAATTTTTTGTTTATAAATTCAGTTTTATTCATACCAATATAAAATAGAAATATGGGAATTAATAATGGAATATGAATGCGGGCAAATGTCTACTTCTAGCAAGTTGGCAGACGTCCGCTCGTTTTACAAAATTTTGAACAAAACAGTTTGACATTTTTAACTGTCAAACCATAATTATCGATATAGATAGTTCTCATGCAGCTAAAAACACCCTAGATCTTGAATAGGAAATCGCATTAAGGTGTATCACAAGCAATAGATTGTCCGCATTCAATTTTTTTGCATAATCATTCAGCTGGCATAAGATTATTTAAATTAATTGCTTTTATTGGTGATAATCAATCCATGTTTAAAAAGGCTAATTATTCTTAAAATTCTTTGTTTTACCAGTGATATTTTTTAATATAAAAATCGAAATATTAAGCCCATATATATATATATATATATATATATATATATATATATATATATATATATATATATATATACTTACTAACACATAACTTTTTTCTTTATTTAACTTATTTGTATTTGTATTTTATTTTAATGATTTTTTTAATTTTGTCTGAAACTGCACATATAATGGTGTTAAACTAAGGCTTTCTATATAGGTATTCTATGACACATTTTAGTGTTTATTTTAGATTTTAAATTGTATATAAAAAGTCCCAAATGGGTTCTTATGGTCTAGTTGGTTCTTGTATAAGTATTGAATTTATAAATATTCACTTTACTGAAGTTGAAACAAATGTAAAAAACTAAATATTAAAAGCCAAAATGTATCATTGGTATTGGGTGTATAACTTAAAATGCGGTTTATCTTTTAAAAATGGTTTGTGTTTTTAATAACTTATATGACATATTAAAAGGTAAATATCTATCATTTATTCTCAGTCGAGTTTTGTGCCAACAATTGCTCACCGAAGCTTATCCAGAATATGTTCATATGATTTCTTTGGTTACAGAAGTGGTAATATTGACACGAAGACTAAGACCGTCCAGGTTAACCAAAAGAGACAAAAGGTAATTAATTGGGGGCATTGTTGTCAAATACAAGGAGAGCTTGCAAAATCAATGGGAGCCACTCAAGCAGCAATTTCGAAACGTTTGCTAGCAGCAGCTTTCATACAAAATAAAGGAAATTTGGTGGGACTACACTACTCGTTGGAGCTAAAAAACGTTGAAAGACGATTTTGCTGCATAAAAATCGTTGTGAAGTCCGGCAAACCAGCCGAAACAACGTCAAAGCCGAACATTCATGTCTACCATATTATGGGCTGCTGATTTCTAGCCAAATGATCACAGGGAACCTATACCAAACACCGGACGTTGACCGAAAATGACTTGTAATATTATGCAACCAGACATTAAACCGCAATATTCAATTATGCCAATAATCGGGCATATGTTGCAAGACCAGTTAAAAACTATTTAAAAAGTTGTAGTTTTTTATCTCATTCGCCTTAGGGTCCAGACCTTCTCCCGTCTAACCACCATTAATTCAATCAATGCAGAGGACTCACTGCAATACCCTTCACTTCGAAATGGGCTTGAGTTGTTTTTAGTCTAACAAAATGAGTAGTTCTTTTGAATAATTTATGGAATAATTTATGCATTGATAGAAATATAGCTAACTATGGCTAATACTTTGAGTAAATTTCAATTGTACCATTGTTCTTTTTATTTTTTCACCAAAAGAAATAAACAAATAAATCAAAATATAATATTTTCTGTTATGACCCACAGTGCGACCTGCATTTATCATTTTTTTCTGTACTTTTTTTCTGTTTACTTTTCATCTCTCATATGAATGAAATCTTTTTAGGAACAACAACTATGTACCTATAATATTTGGTAATTCTTTTTAAAATTGTTTTGAGTTTTTGTATTTGTAATTGTATTTTTTCTTGTACTCAAAATGTGCGTTGTTATTGTTGTTTCAGATTATTTAGTTGTTTTATTTGTACTTTTCGTGTATATTTATACTTAATTTAAGTACCTTCATACTCTCGTTTTTTGTTAACACAATGTTGTCTACCCAACCAATGCTTTCAATGATGTGTTTTGTTGCTTAAAACTACTGATGGCAAAAATTGTGTCATAGTGATTTTTTGAACATTTTATCAAAATAAAAATAACATTTTATCAAAATAAATTTGGGATCTATTGACATCTAAACTTTAATAAAATATGCAATTTAAAAATTAATAATTTATCTATAAGCATTTTTACTTCTTTTAATGATTCTTTTGTTTAATACAAATCGTAACAACACTGTTTAATAGTTAATTGAACCATTGCTCTGTTGATGCAATTGTTGCTTATTCCTGTGTATAAGTGTATAGTAGTCTCTCGCTCTCTTCATAAACAATGCTCTTGTATGATTATTATGGTATGTTTATCGGATTTTTCATTTTATTGCTTCATTTTTGTTTTTTTCAATACGATTACTCTATTCATTTACGGTTTTACTAAAAGAAACCAGTTTCAATTTAGTAATACTAGTGATCGGGTCGTATAACGGTGTGAACGCAATGTTTGTTTAGTTTCGTATGTACCATAGCGTGCATATGTAAAGAAAGAGAAACAACAACAAGTACTCAGTTATTTAATTGTTAATATTTTTGCTAATTAATAAAAAATTTGTAAAAGATAAGAAAAGGAAGTTTTTTGTGTAATTTTTTCTATAAAAAAAAAAACGAAAATCAAGGTGAAAATAAGACAAAGAAAACAAAGAAGTTCTTGCAGTGTCGTGTTGTGGTGTTGTGTAAAGAAAGAAATTTACCATGTTTCGGCGTTACTCACTATTCGAGAGTACTACACCGCGTTTGTCGGTATTACCCAATAATAATAATAATAATAACAACAACAATAAAAATAATAAGAATGATGGTATCAAACCTATACGTAAAATTTCTTTGGGTCAGGTGGTGCCAGAAATACGCATAAGTCAAGCACCTGCCGCCACAAAACAAATTACAGCCCTGCAACAACGTAAATCACGCTCTTTAAGCAATTCTCCTGTATATCGTAAAAAGAAATACGATAATTTACCCACTCTAATTGATCATTATTATGATTATACGGAAGAGGATTTGGATGCTATACAAAAGAAAGATCAAGATAGACAAAATTCTAGAAGAAATTCCATTTTAAACGCAAATACAGATGTAAATAAAGTAGTCGCCACAACGAAAATTGAAGATGCTGCTGTTAATGTTGCTGATGATAATGACGATAATACAGATGGCTTACGGTATTCACATCACGTAAGCCGTAGTCATCGTGATAGTCAAAATAATAAAAGTCGTCGTAATTTGCATAGTTTTGGCAATAGTATTGGTCTAACACGACATCGTCGTTTACAAGTTAATGATGAAGCAGCAGCAACAACAACAACAACAATTGCAATTGCAACTAGTGTGACTAATTGTAATAGTGGTGGCGCTAACAATAGTGGGGATAATCCAAGTGGTGGTCATTCACTTTCAAAAGATACCTGTTATTCCAGTAGTTGCGGTAGTAGTAGTAGTTGTAGTGGCAAAAAACCTCTGCAACCATTAGTTTTTAATACATATAAAACGCAACAACATAAAGAAAATAATGACAAAGAAAAGCGTTGCCCTTCCATCGTTCATAGTTGTCTATTGGTGCGTAGACGCAGTGATTTTTCTGACCCCTCATTTGCGAATTTACCGCCACTTATGGTAAGTTGTTTTCATAGGTAGGTACATAAGCTAGCGTTGAAAGAGAAATAGGGAGAGTATATATTTGTATGTACATATTTATTTACTCTTAACTCATTTTAAATTCTCTAGTATTTGCTTTTTCTTTTATCTCTAGTTAAGAAAATTAAAAATTACTAAATATAGCAAGTAAACATGTATGTATGTATGTATGTATGTATGTATGTATGTATTGAATTTTGTTGTTGATATTACACAAACATGAACCAGATATGGTTTGTATTTTTTTTTTCGCCATTAGCCATTTGATTTTTTTATTTGACCGTTATTGTTGTTGCATTGTCTGTTTTTTTATATAGTGAGAGCATATCTGCTTACAGTGGATCCTAGATAAATATAAATTAAGTGCGTATTTATATATGTATGTATAATAGATATATATTATTTGCTTTTTATATTAAAATAAATCGTTTTTTATTGTTTTACGCTTTAATTTAATTATGCCCTATACAAAGAGAATTGGTACAACATTTTAACTATGAATACGAGTTTTTATAATTAAACAAACATTTTATAAATACAAATGATTTCTTAGTAACTGCTTATGAAAAAAATTATTTGTACTCAATGTTATTAAAAATTAAACAAGGATCAAAATTATCATATTATTCAAATTTAAGCCAATTTTTAACAAATAAAGGGTCCACCATCTAACGTTTTTTTTTCAACTAGTGCTTATTTCGTGAATGGTAACACTTAGCTCATGTCTGATTCGACAGATAATTAGTTTTATCCTTCCGTTGAACGAATATGGTTGTGTCTACGCTTGAACAACGCTGGGGATCTGGGCCTGCGATCGACTTACAGAAGATGCCGATTTTGCCAAAAAAAATCATCTTTTCAGATGAAGCTCATTTTGATCTTGGCGGGTATGTAAACAAGCAAAATTGTCGCATTTGTGGCACAGAAAACCCGCACGCATACATGGGAAAGCCGGTACACCCAAGTCGAGTCACTGGTGCGGATTTTGGTTCATAGGCATAATTGGGCCATTTTTCTTCGAAAATGAGCAAGGAGTGGCCGTTACTGTCGGAGCTGCGATTTGACACCGTTGGACTATTATTTGTGGGGTGTTGTCAAAGATAAGTGTCACGCCAACAAGCCAGAGACAATTGATGCTTTAAAGGACAATATTCGTGAAGCCATTGGTGAAATACAGCTACACACAATCGATAATGTGCTTAAAAATTGGACCGATCGTATAGTCTACTGCATGGCCAGCCGAGGCAGCCATTTGAATAAAATTATTTTCCATTATTAACCGGAAGGATTGTACTTTCAAATAAAAAAAGAAATTTGAGAAAATATTCAGTAGTTTTCTTTTATAGCATTTTCAAAAAAAAAAATATATATATATATATTTGGCGGACTCTTTATTAACATAAATGTGACTGATTTATAAGAAAATTTGCTAAAAATGGATTAACACTGAATAACATTTATTAGGATGGCGGTCCCAAAATTAGCCGATATAAGAAAGAAAATACAACGGCAGACTCCATCACTTCAATGTTGGGCTAAATCTGAAATTATTTTGTGCACTGAATGAAACACACATATGTATATTTTTAAAAATAGCTATCTATGGTGGTAAATCAACTCTTTTTGTTTGTCCACGTACACGTCACAGTTTTATGATATATACGTTTTTTTTTTTTTGAAAATTTTGGAGAAGACAAAATTAGTGTTTCGATACGTATGCGGTCTATTTTCGAGTCTTTTCGAGCTTAGGAATATTTGTGAATCCTAAAAATAAGAAAATTTTGAATGACTTAAAATTTGAGAGTCCCTTAGCCGTCGATAAACGGGGGTACTTATATAGATCTTTTTAGAACTTGTTGTTAGCAAATTCTTAGAAAATTAAAAAGTAAAAATCGCGAAAATATTTTTACTTATTGACTGAATAATTTAGAAATAATGGGTGTAAATATATCCCTCAATGAATTCTTTGCATTCCCATTTGGACTTTTTCCAGAAACCCTGAAAATATAAGTGATGAACATGGTGAACGGTTTCACTAAGACTTAAACTCCTTTGAGCGACTTTTTGGACCCAGCATATGCTAGGTGATTATTGTTGGGAGTTTCATAAGAAAAACAAATAAAAGTTTATACCTATACCATAAGTAAAAATGTACTGAAACTTAATTTTTAGTTTTTGTTCATAAACGAATGATATTTGTTTGTCGCAAAGTTAGACAGTCTGAGTTAATAGCCCCAGGTATGTCTTAAACTATGGACAAAAACCTTGTAAAAAAGTTTAATCAACAAATATTATTCCACGTGTATCCAAAAAAAAACGGACGTCATCATGTTGTCTGCAGATGTAACTGTCTTCACTTTCTTTTGACATGATTTTCCGGATCCAGTCCACTGCTTTGATTGTTCCTTTGCCACATGTATAAAGTGATGGTCTCATGTCTCATCCATAGTTACGAATCAATGATGAATGATTGGACTGAGACCTTTAAATCGAAGTTTTGAATTACTACGTGGCGCCTTGAAAAGTAACACATATGTTTTAAAAGGTTGCCACTTTTCGCCAAAGTAATTTTCGTCTTGTTTTGTTTTGTTGCCATCTCTATACATCAAGTTGGGTTATTTAGTGATTGCTCTCGTATTACGTAATTATATTTATTAATATTATTATAATAATAATATTCAATATTTTATTGTCTGTTTTTATTATAACGTAACAAAATATGTTAGAATTCCCACTGTAGGCCCTGGTAGCTAGCGTGGTCAATAAGTTAAGGTAAATAATAGTAGTAGTAATAATAATAATAATAACATGTTAGAATTTCTATTTTACCCTATTTTGTGAAGTTATGCGATTTTAAAATAATTTTGCTTCTAAAATGAAGCTGAAAATTTGTTAATATTATTTGCATTAAATTTTTCACTTTGAACCCACTGTGTTGCATACACAACTTTGTCTTAATCATAGTTGAACAGACTAGCTCGTATGAGCCTTATCTGGCTAAAAATTATCTACAGCGTGTATGTATACAACCGAACGAAACTGAGCAGATAATACCGAGTTAATAAATAAAGCAACAAATATGAATTAGTTGTGGAATAGGTCTCAATGATAGCAGGCGTATGTCACTTTGCTTTTAAAAGTTGTTTATTTGTGTTGTTGTTTACCTTTTTAGTTTTTCTCTTGAACGCATACAGCAAAAATTCAGTAACACTACTGCACTACTAATTTCTCTTCTTGGTTACCCCTGGTATTAATGTTTACATTTGTAATGTTCGTGCTTACTTTCTATTATAATATGAATCTTTCTGTCTCTCTTCGCCGTGTTTTTATTTACATTGTTAATTATCTTTAACAAATATTGAACAAGTAGATTATTATTTATAATTTATAATAAAAAAATAAATAAATAATGATAAATAAAAGGGTATTTAATTTATTTATTAAATGTAGCAGAAAATTAGCTCATATTTTTCATATTTAAATGTTATTGTTGTCATATTTAAGTTAATAAATTTAATTTATGGTAAATAAATAATAAATGAAAAATTTCTTGTAAAATCGTAATCTCTTTTGTAGTATTATGTAAAAGTAAAATACAAAGTGTATAGCAAAAGTAAATAAAATAACATTTTCTTTTATGTCAACATTTCTTAAAAAACTTTTTAAAAACATATAATAGCGCGAAAAAATATGTAAATTTCTTAATACTTTAACTTGAAGAAATAGATAATAAAAACAGTAACAGTTAACGCAACTTAAATAAAGTGTTACCATACAATAACAAGAAGAATTACAGTCATGCCCATTTATATGGCCATTCTTTTTAGAAAAAAGTGTAGAGCATGCGCAAAGTGGTTCACAATGAATGTACAAATCTTTGCTTAGATGTAAGAGACACCGGTTTACATTTGAGAATTTAAGTCAATGTTCCGCTTTATTTTAGCAAAAATTTTAAGTTATGCATATTCCAGATCTTAGATATTGAAGTACAATTTTTGGTTTTTATTCCGTTGTATTGTTAAGATATTGAATTGTTAAATAAACTTTTATTTCTATTAACAAAGAAGAATTTTTGTTTTTTTATCATATTTTCGGATGTTTTATGCTCTTGAAACATTTTCTTTAGAACATATTTCTGGTTTCTCTGATTACAATCGATCAACAATTTTTAAAAGAAACAAAATTTAAAAGATTTTTCCAGAAAACTGAATACAGTTCTTATTTTTATTTAACTGAACAGAACTTAGAGCAGTACTTATTGATTAATTATTATACTTATTTGATTTATAACAATACTTGGATTATATAGTATTATTGAGTTGTATATTTGGTATATGCATTAATCCCAATAGTTTTTATAATAAAAAATTAACTTTTATTTCAAGATAAAGAAAACAATGCAATTTGGCCCACCATACCACAACGGTATGACTGACAACATTATGAAACTGTTTTAATTGCAATAAAGCACCTTCCTATTGATTTAAAAAATATATACAGATTGCATATATAGTTAAGTGGACATAAGCTATTTAAATTGGCCTTGTAAAATTAAGCGTTGTTTTTTTCTTAATTTAAACAATATAAAGCTCAGTGCCAACTTTTAATAATCCAGCACCACTCCTTATTTTTTTGTAAAAAAAAAATAGTGAAGCAGTAACACTGTGCGCCGCCTTGTGTTAACATCGTGATTTTTAATGTCGTTTAAAATTCCATTTATCTTTTATTCTGCCAAATTTTGGACATGACTTTGTCTAGAATTACCGCAAATATCAGCGAAGATCGAGGGCAACCCTGCCTTACACCTAAATTTGTAGAAAATATTTCGTTATACCTCTCGCTATAGTGAACTTTCAAGAAAGTATTGTCATACATGGCACTTATGAGGCTTAATATATTCGTTGGCAACGCTTTACCTACTTAACATTCCATACAGTTTCTTTTCGCGGAATCAACGAGCTTTACGTCTGAAGTCTATAAAATGATTTTTTGATTATGATAATGATAGCGACATAATATGTAATAGGTCTTTTCGTTATTTGATAAAATACATACTTAAAAATGTTATCAAAATTTACATCAAGTTTTTGTTTTTTTTTTTCAGTTGCCTGTTGCAGATCCCTTCCTCGAGAAAGTAAACCTCTCCGATTTAGGTAAGTAATATATATTTTTTATATTTGTATATGTATACATACATGCATACTTATGTATGTATATATGTATTTAAATTTTATTTTAATATTTGACAATTTATTTTTTATCTTTAAACAATAAGATCACGACTGTCATTTTCTATTAATCTTTAAGAAATAAGAAGGTATTTTAAATAGAAATTCTTAACAGAACAATTAATGACTAAACATAAATATTTTTTCCTACTGTTTGTTGGCACTTTGTCAAATTTTAAGATTGTGTATATTATTGCACAACAAACGTTTTTAAATTATTCATAATCATAATTATAAATTAAAAAATATATATTTTCCTACCAAATATTAACATTAGCTCCGGACAGAGAAATACAAACTATAAAATAGTTGTTGGTCACGTTAAATTATTTCGTGTTCAATTATTTTTACTCAGATCTCTCGCAATCTATGAAATACTGGTATTTGTTTGTTGTCATGTTTATTTTTAACATAGAAAAATAAATAAAAAATATTGTCTGTTATCCTACTCAATAACAATTTACATTGTATACAGTGTTGCCGTTTTGGTTATTTCTAACCAAAATTGGTTCTAATTGGTTTAGATGTGGAAATTTTTTTATTTTTTGGTTACTTTCTTCCCCGAAGTAAAAAATAAAGGTAATGATTTCTTTTAAAGTTTATTTTTTCCCCGTTACTCCACTTGGGGGCATATGGCTTCCACAAAGCATCTCCATCTAACACGGTTTACAGCTGTTGACTTTGCCTCTTCCCATGTTAGGTTGTTCTGTCTCAGTTCTTGGATAATTGTGCGTCTCCAGGTGTTTTTTGGTCGACCACGATTTCTTGAGCCTTGAGGATTCCACTCGAATGACATTCTACTGATACTTTCTGGACTTTTTCGGATGGTGTGACCGATCCATCCCCACTTTCTTTTCCTTATATGTTTCAGTATGGGTTCCTCATTAGTCATGCTCCACAGTCTGTGTGATGTTATTCGATACAAGCCAGGTTTCACTGCCATACGGCAGTACCGATTTAACACATGTGTTGAATATTCTGAGCTTAGTTCGTTTGGATATATATGAGCTTCTCCATACTGACTGCAGCTGTCCAAATGCCGCTCTCGTTTTGTTGAACCTGTTATCTACGTCTGTTTCTGCGCCACCGTTTGTAGTCATTGTACTTCGTAGATAGCAGAAGCTATCTACATGCTCGGACTGGCTGACCCTGTAGCATGATGTTTTCCGTGCTCGTATTGTTTATTCTCATGGAATGGTTGGCTGATGTTTCCGTTGTGAAGAACTGAGAGTTCTGCATCCTAATACATCGCTCTAATTATTCGAATTATCTTCTGGGGTACTCCTTTGGTTCTTAGTGCTTTCCATATAGCCGTTCGTCTGATGGTATCAAACGCTTTCTTGAAATCGACGAATAATAGATACAGGAGGGTACGCCATTCTATGGACTGTTCAATGATTATTCGTAAATTGTTGGCCTGATCTACGCAGCTTCTATTCGGTCTGAAGTTAGCTTGTTCGTCTCGCAATATGTTGTCTATTCTGCTTTAATGTTTATTAATTAGGTCTAAATGGGTGTATAATTTAAGCAAAGGGGAATTTTGTTTAGGCTTTAGCTGTGAAATATTGGTACGTATGGACTTCACGCCAAAAGACTACTCATTTTTTGAGGCCAAGAACGAATCAAGCCAATTTCGTATACTCAGTTTTGAAGTAAAGTGTATTCCGATCGAAATAAACGTTAGTCAGACGGATAACTATATGGAGGGTGAGACAACACTTTCGAACCAATAATTAATAGATTTTTTACTTTTTTTTTAAATTGAAATTTTGTTATCAAAATTTTCAAGTTGTGGCAACACTGATTGTATATATACAAACATCTATCAATTCAATGTTTTGACCTTTTTTAGTCTTAATTAACATGTCTGTTATAGAAAAAGACTCCTTGCCTCTATCTATTACACGTACACAAAGAGAGAGAGAGAGAGCAAGAGTACATATAATTTTTTCTTTGTTTGTGTGGGTGGGTTGATCAATAATCAAATTTTATTATTATTTAATGTTATATTTTATTTTGTTGTTGGCAAACATTTAATGATCTGCCAAGTAAAAAATAAACAAGTGGTTGGTTAATTATACAGTTTGTTATTATTGTTGTATTTGTTCTGTGCTTATTAATTGAATATATCTGGATCAGGTTTAATATTTGTGTGATAAAATGTCAGTTGTTGCATGTACATGTATGTACATGTATGCTTACATACATCCATACATATATACGTGTTATGTGTGTACGCTTGCATATGTTCAAAAAATAATTTCGAATAGTCAATTGAAATACAGTCACTCACATTAAAAGTCGGTCAACTCATTACAAAAATTTTAAATGCACGTTGTAGGAACAGAAGTAAACTTTTACAAATTTTTTAAAATTATATTTAATAAAGCACTAATTAAGCAATAAAAACAAGTAAAAAATAAATTTCTAACTGTGAAATAAAATTTTATAAATTAAAAATTTTTGTAATTGTTGTCCGACTTTCAATGTGAGCTACTGTATAATTTGAGATATTTTTTTTATTACAGTTTAAGGTAAATTTTTTTAAGTTTATAGGTTTTTATTTACAATTTATTGAAATCATGCCTATCAGAAACTACTTATTTCTATGGGCTCTTTAGAAAAAAAAATACCGGTAATATTTTTGTAGAGAGGAAGAAGCTGTCTATACTGTTTATTATTTATTTAAATCCTATTCACTTATTTTCATTTTATATTTTGAAATTTTCTTCTTAAAAAACAGAAAAAATATTCACAAAGAAACTTGTAGCAATGGACAGTGATGCCAAATTTTTTTAGACGCATTTGGTAATTATTTACAGTAATCGCCGAATACAAGGCATAGCTTTTATAATGTGTCAAAATTGCAATGTAAATAAATAGCTTGACAAGAAAACATAATTCTATTTATCAACACTTCAATTCTATAGGCGTTTGGGCGGAGGTTTAACAAGACGTATGATGCAAACTTTAATAAAATTTAATTTTAAAGAATTTGTTTGTGGTTGATTGAATGTATGAATGTTAAATAAATAATTAAAATCGAAAAAAATAACGAAATCGAGTAAATCATTTCTTGTTCCGACGTAGACCCACAGCATTCTCACTTCTGATGCATATGCCGATCGGAGCCGTGTAGTAGAATCGGGCGCAGCACATTGATTAAGATAAGTCTCCCTTGTTTCACCTGGTATGTCACGGAAGTTATGTATGTATGTAAAGTGCAAAATGTTAAAAAATGAAAGCACAAATTGTCTTCCCATCGTTTAACCAAGTGTGAAAGTGGATTTATAGGGTGAAATTCAGACATCTGACATTTACATACTTAATTTATTTATTTTTTAGTAATGAACTTTTTATAACAGCTGTTGTGAAGGTATTTTAGGGCTTATTTCCATACAATTTGTTTTTGTTATAAAAACAATTTCCATAACAATGCAGCGCATCACCCAAGTGGTTGACAAAATAAGCTCCCTTATACTATATTTTTAAATAAAGCTTTTAACGGTAATTCTATCAAATACAGAGTTGTATTGTAATAGAATTTTTATAATAATTAGCATGAATGTTTCAGTTTATTTGATAATTGCTTTATTGTACGAGTAACTATTACCATTTTGTTCCCAATTTCCCTGTCACTCCGTTAAAGGCGTATAATAGCACCACCTCTAAAACACTTAAAAAACTTAAATAGATTTAATTTTACAAATAATAGAATTATGGGGGTTCTCTAGAAGTTTTGGCTTTCTAGACCAATAACTTCTGTAATCAATTCGTATTTAAAAATGAACTTGGGATAGAGTAAGTGCGGATAGAATTTTTCTTACCATTAATACACATAGTAACATTTTTAATTATCGGGTAACAAAGTTTTAGTTTCTGCCTTAAAAACTACTAATTTTTTAAAAAATGCTTAAAAAACATCAAAGTTTGCATTACCTTTTTGAAGAACAGAAAAAAACCAGTCTCTTGCGAGGGGAATTCGCTAAAATTAATTAAATGCATTCTCAGACATCATCTGTCATTTACTCAATTATTTAGTTGCTTATTATATTTATCACATTCACATAAATCCACAGGGTGTTCTTTTCCATTTTCTTATGTTTTGTTTACAGACATGCACACACTACACAATAAAAATTATAACTATTTTCTGTACGTTTACTGAGATGTAGGTGTGCTGCTTTTTCTACATATTCTTTTAATTGAGCAAGAAAAACATGATATTTTCTCTCTAGGCAAGTATATGTAGGTTAGTGTATGAGAGTTTTTGTATGTATTGTTTTTATTTTGCCTTTGCAAATAAAATCAAAGGAATATTACTTATACTACAAGGTATACTTCTTCTCAATAAATATTTCTTATGGGATTGTGTCGTTGTTGTAATTTTTTTCGTTTTGCTTTATTTTGAAAATAAATAAAAGAAAATAACAGGGAAATAATAATAATAAGAAAAAAATAAAAAGTGTGTGTCGATGTTTAAAACCAATTTATTTTCAGTTTATTTTAGAATTTCGATATGTTTAGAGCGTTATTGAGATGATAAAATTTCAAAAGAAATTTTCAAATGTGCATAAAAAGGAATTATTTCTGTTTTTTTCATTATTATTATATAAATAATCAAAGCAAATAAAATAAATAAATAAAAATTTATTGAAATAAAACAATACCGTCGCCAGAATTAAAACTAATCAACAGTTACGCCAAAACAAAAAGAACAACCAAGAAAAAAATCGAAATTAAAAACCTATAACGGAAATGTGTTTTGTGTGTAATTCATAAAAAAGAAAATTCCAAAAATATTTCCGTGGGAAGAATAACAGAGAAAAAAAAAAATAAAACAAATAGCAAATGTATTAAAGAATTCTAGTTGTGTGTGCATTTGCGTTTACTACTATTGGCGTTTTGATTTGATTTGTTTTGATTTTTTAAACATAATGGTGGGGTGAATTACAAAATTTGTTGTGTATTGTGGTGAAAATATTGTGCGTGTGTACGCGCTCTGTGTATTGATGATAACGTTTGGCCAAAAATTTAAAATTTATTTCTTTCATTTGTTTTGTTAACATTTTGATTAGTTTGTAAATTAATTTAAATTGGTTTCAATTATTTATATAAATCAACTTGTAAGGGAGGGTGTGTGTTTGTTTTTATGAAAACATTGCTGCTGCAGACATGATGACAAGTGTTTTAATAATATTTCCCTTTAATCTTTTTTGAATAAATTAAATTCCATTTACCATAAGCTTTATCACCATTCTTTACATTTATATTTAATATTTCGTTTTTCTTAAGAAATTCATTATATTTTTTCGTTTTTTATTTTTTGGTAGAAATTTAGTGGGCGTGAATTTGGCACGATTTTTATTAGAATCTACATATAAACAGACATCGTGTGTATTGTTTTATGTACTTAAATGTGTTTTTTTTTACAAAAATATATCTGCAGCCACGCATTCTTTTTTATTTTTTATTTTAAATTACTTTTAGGACTTTATATTATATGTACATTCATTGTATGTACATATAGTCATGTGAAAAATAATAGGGACATATTGCGGTTCTTCTTAAAAGCTTAAGAGAAAAACGTACTACAACTGAGAAATGTTACAAAATTTGTTTGTCAAATAACGGTTCTTTACATCGTCGAAATTCAAGCAGACAATTTAAAAGAATTTTTTGATAAATGTTTGATTATAAAAACAGTTGGAATTTTAACTCTTTTGATATAAGTATCCCTATCAAATTTCACATGACTGTATATAAAATTTTAATTTTGAATTTTATTGTTTTTCTTATTTCATGTCAATTTTTGAAAAACAAAAAGTTTTAAAGCAATATATTTTTTTTAATGTTTTGCTTAACTTAAAAATTTATCCATGCAATTCAAGTTAGATTGATCTTTCTGTCTGTTGTTTTTTTTTTCTAATTTTACCCTCTCTCTTTCTGCTAAACTCCAGACTAGGTTCCATTTCTGAATAAATTTTAACGTCTCAGTGTTCGAAAGTAGCAGATGTAACTTTTATTCAATTCTTAGTACCATCCAGAGTTTTAAACATTGTCTACAAAATAAGATTTCGTTTGTTGTAAAAATTTTGAGGTTCTTTAAAGTTCACTGTCTGTAGACTTTATTTAGATCCATTGCAAAAGGATGTATCTTTCTTACTAATACAAGTTGGCTGGCCAACATCGACTGAACTGATTGTCAATTAATTTTTATATGGAAAAATCCCCAGATCAACTTTTAGAATGCGCCGCAGCGATGTTCTTGATATTCCTCATTTAGTAGCACGTCGACGAGTAGACTGTTGATGTTCTTACAACATCAACAGCTTCCCCAGTAAGAACAGTTCGTGCAATTCTTCGGGATTCATTACCTAAAGAATCATGGTTCTCAAAATGCCTAACTAAGCTTATTTATGCTTACAGCTGTTGCAAGATTAAATAGTAACGTTAGTTTCTTTGTGTTGTAAAATTTTACAATTTTTACACGTTCTTGTGTTGAGTATAATGACATAAAATTTTATGAAATCGTTTATTATATATCCATTCCTCTTACTCCTTTAAGGAGCATAGTGCCGCCACAAGAATTTTCCAAACGCTCGATCTAATGCACGATGTTTAACTTTATTTCAAGGCAGATGTAAATGGAATAGTTCGGTCACCCTTTACGTCGACTGCCTTGTAGGTTCCCGTCTATAGACTGTTGAGCTATATCGTTGGGTTTACGTGGTCTATGTTCAACCTAATTCTATTTGACCCATAAGATAAGTTGTTGACTAATTTCCGACCATAGTCAGCAATATGATATTCTTATAGGCCAGAATATATATAAAATCTTTATTAAGCATATCTTTAAGAAACTCTGTTTGGAATGTATGTCACGAAGTGTTGCTTGATTTGTCCGAAAACTTGCCGAATACCACAAATGAGTATGTGTATACTCGTAATAGTGTGTGAGTAATGGATAAGATATACAACCCTGGTGTATACCAGAGTTAATGCTTATACTGTTGCTCAGTTGCCCTTCGTTAAGAAGTATTTTTAATCGTTTATAACTTGCAAACAAAAAATTAAAAACTCTAAAAACAAAAAATAAGCAATTCATATCAATCTATCGCTGGCCCCTGTTTGATGAAATAGGAGACAGTAATTGTCCTCCTATTCCGGTGCTCTATATTAGAGAATTTGGACGTTTTTCTTAATAATATTTCGGTAGTCTTATGGAGCTGTTCTAGGGATGATTTTTACTTTATTTCTTTAGAAACGTTATTTAATTTGCTGTGAGTATTTGTCTCGGTTGTATTCTCACCTATTACATCTTGAGTTAAAATTCCAGGGTATACAGAGGTACTATCTACCCAGGATAATCTTATTCCCGAATAGCAAGAAAAGGATCGCTCAAGGTTTGACTATTAAATTCTGGTACTACACACACTAAAATTGTTGCAAGATCTTGACATTATTGTGAATCTGTGTGCCTCGATTACTTGAAGAGGTGGTAGTGAGTCGTCTTGTTGTTTTTCTTAAGTTATTTGTCAGTTTTATAAACGTCCTTGTGTGCAGACGAAATGTGTCAAGAACTTAAAATATTCATTGACTGAGATAGGTCTGGGTCACATCGGCGCGGGGCATGGGTCTGGTAGTATTTTTGTTTTTCTAATAACAGAAAACTCTTGTTGCAAATACTGTCTGGCCCTGACAATGTGTGTGTCTGTAACGTCATAGGATTTCACTTGAAAATCTATAATTGACGCCTTCATAGAATAAAATCAACAGTCGATTAATTTTTATTACAATTCGATGTATTTCTATTGTAATTCAAATACAATTAAACATTATAACAACAACAACAAAGTAATAGAATTTAAGAAATAAAAAAAGTGCAATATTTTTTTTGTTTTTTTTTTTGTTTATTTCTAATTAATTTACAAAATAACAATTAAACAAAATGTTGTGTGTATGTGTGTGAACACAAATACACACACATATAATAGGTCTGTCTGGTGCAGTGTTGCCACTTTTTGTATAATTATACAAAATCCATAATATTTTAAAAATTTTGTATATTTTTTGTACCTTAATTTTTTGTATAATTTTCGTACTATTTTGATAACTATAGAAAAAAAAATCAAACGTATACTTCAAAATAGAAGGACTACTTATCAAAAGTAGCAACTAAATGGTTGGCTTGCATTGATCGCGTTATAGAGCAGTATGAAGTTGTGAGATCATATTTAAGAATTAGGTGTCATTCTGGATAGAAGGCTTAGTTGTAACTCGCACATTGGTGCCGTCGAGAATAAGGCGATAAGAGCCCTTTGGGCACGTCGCTCTTATTACGGTAAGACATAGGATCTTTCGTCGAGAATAACGAAATAGTTTATACATTAAACTATTCTTCGATCCATTATCACATATGCGGCGATAGACTGGTGAAGAAAAGCTGAGGAAGCTGCCACCATGATTAAATTAGGCAGGGTACAGAAACTCGCCTCCCTCTGTATAACTGTGGCAATGAGAATATGTCCAACAGCGGCCTTGGAGGCCTTGATGGTCTAACACCGCTTCACATCTATGTGATGAGGGAAGCGGAAAGTTCGGCGACAAATTTTTACGCCGAAGGGTTTGGTAATTCGATATCATGACCATTGCTATATGTGCGGAGATCAACCTGGACAGTGGGCTCAAGGGCCTTAAGGGTACAATCTAAGGAAGAATTGGAAAATTGCCAGTCGGAGATCAGTCCGCAATTTGGTCGTTGTTCTGAGGTTCTCATGGGCCACTGTACATTATGAGTGCATCTGAAAAGGAAGGCGGTCAGAGATGTGGATGTTTGTAGACTGTGCTCACACGCATCAGTGACAGCGGAACACAGATTGTGTAAATGCGGGGTTCTTGCTAGGTATAGGTGGCAATATTTAGGTAGGGTCTCACTGGGTAACATGTCCACCATTTTATTCAGACCTGCTGGTGTTCATTAGGAAGACAGAAGATCCTTCTAAAGTAACTGAGTCAATGCTTTCAGCCTTAAGCGATAAATCAACAAAAGGGTACTTAGAATTCCTTTCGTGCCCTCTTGATATATTAACAAATTTTATTTAATATTTTCCAATCAGATTCTCCAATGTTGTAAATGAGGTAATAATAATGCTAAATATATTTTGGCTAATTATATAAAAGCAGATTGTTATAAAATGAACGACGTAAGGTGTGCTTCAAAATGATAAGATCATCTTAATTTGCTCAATTCATCCAAACTATAAAATGTTATGTATGGTCACCTTATTCAAAAAAATTCTACGTTCAATTAAGTGAATAATAGGCCGATTTTGCTCTTAGAGATGTACCCTTATATAATTTAAATTTATGTAAATAAGTGCAAAATCTAATGCGTAAAATGATAAGGTCAGTGATTAATAAACAAATTAATTAATCAGAAGGTATCACAATTGTTATTATTATTTTTTATTTTATTTTTTTTTTTTGTAATAATTTATAATTTAAATCATATCTGCGGGGTATGGGATCGCGGGAAAGCTTTGTCACCTTATGAACAAGGACAAATTGTGGTACTTCATGAGCAGGGATTGAGTATGCGTGAAATGACGAAAAAACTGGGGCGGTCTTTGTGTGTTGGGCAAAATTTTCTGAAAAACAGAGAAAATTATGGAAAATTAAAAGGCACGGGTCGTCCAAAGGTTCTGACTGCTCGTGAACTCTGCTAATTTCACGAAAGGCCTTGAATTCCATGAAATGTGCGGTAACAATAAAATGCGGTAACAATAAATTACAAGCTTCAAAAAGAACAATTCTAAGAGCTATCAACGCCCAGCCAAATCTTATTCGAGAAAAATTAAAAAAAAATTCCTGTCTGACTAAGATTAAGCGTAAGGAGTTTGCGAAAAATAACATGGCAACTAATTGGATATTCCAAACATTTTTGGGTTTGTAGGTAATTGTTTCTGATGAGGAAAAATTTAACCTGAATGGACTAGATGGTTTCAATTGCTATTGGCGAGATTTAAGGAAGGAGCCATTGTTTTTTCCAAACAAAATTTCGGCGGTGGCAGTTTGATGGTTTCGGCTGGCTTTAGCTCATATGGTACCCTGGAATTCTGTCTGAACGTTTGCTGCCTTTTTTTGGCTGACAAAACTTTCACTTCAGCAAGATAACGCAGCAATTCATGTCAGCAAGTCGACCAGACAATGATTTGAGGAGCACAATATTAAAGTACTTTATTGGCCAGCACGTACCCCCGACTTAAACCCCACGGAAAATTTGTGGGGACTGCTTGTGCGTAATGTTTATGTAGACAACAAACAGTACCGGACAAAAATGAATTAAAAGTGGCAATTTGCAACAGCTGGCGCGAAATCAGCTCCAACGTTCTGGACAATTTGTAAGTGCGATGTCATCCCATATTTTTAAAACAATAGAAGTAAATGGGAACTGCATAAATTAAAAATAGTTGATTAATGCTCAGTTTAAATAAAAGTTTGGATAAATGAACTGACCTTATCATTTTGGCGCATTGAATTTTGCACTTATTTACATAAATATAAATAAACATAATATAATGGTACATCTCTGAAAGCAAAACCGGCTTATTATAAAACGTGAATGAAAGCCTTATACACATACCTACGTTTACCGGATAAAATATTATTTTACAATGTTTAGAATCACAACAAAACAATATGGATACTTGTTTTGTTGTGATTCTAAATATGAAATAAATTATTTTACAATATATATTTATATATGTACATATGTTACAAAGGTCATCGTCAAAATTGGATCTTGTTTTATTTGAGTAAAATGTAAAAATTTCTAAAACCAATATCCATACCCGTTTTTTTTTTAAATTTTAAATTGTTATAATGCTTCCGTGAAGGGACACGTCTAAACCTGTTTCTAGAATTAGTTTATCAACTCATACAATTACGTGTATAATTTTTAAGGGGATATTGAAAAAAATTGATGTACAATTTTGGGATGTTTCTTTTAAAGTACAAATGGCTTGATTTCTTTTTATTAATAGTTTATTAATAGTATTATTTGTTTCATTGGTGGCAACACTGCTCTGATACACTATAGCAGCACTTAGAACTACAAAAGATTTATTCTGTTCTTCTGCACTATACAGGGTACGATGCCAAAAAGAAAATTATTTTAAAATATTTCTATTTAATGCAAAAAAATATCGCTTGTTATAATCAATCGTAGATAAAAAGAAAATTAATGAAAGATAAACAGAAAAAAGAAATCAATGTTCCTGACGGCGTCAATAAATTTTAAACGTTGTCTGGCTGGCTCTACACTTTAGCGCAGTACTAATGATGAATATGTGCTGCCTGCTGGCAATGGTTTTGTTAAATGTTGACTATATTTTACAAGTACAAGTGCAATAATATATATACCCATTTATACACTAACAGCTGCTCCCTGCCCCTATCTCCTAGAAAAATATATTTTTAACAAATGTGACAAAAAAAAAGATGAAGAACATCTGCTGTAATTTGGCCCAAAATTTAACAAACAGAGCGAAAAAGAAAAAATGACAAGAATTATTGAAGAGGTTTTCGTGAGGTTTCAGCAGCAAAAACAACAAAAGATTTTACGATAATTTTTATTGCCAACAAATTAATTAGCCGCAAATAATTAGTGTTATTTTATTATTAAAAGTGTGGCTAAAAAAATGAAAAAAGTAAAATAATTTTAAAAATTAAAAAAATTAAAAAATTGTGAATTATTAGCGATTTTTTTCGTTAATTAATGCATTGAAAAGTATAGTATTAGGTGTATAACTTAAAAATTGTGGATTTTTAAATTAAATAATTGGATTTTATTGTGAAACGTTATTACGTTGCTAAATTTATTCAAATCTTCTTCTCATCCTTCTATTAGCATATAAGTTCCTAGCCAAAGGAACGGTTCATTTTTTGAGGCCATGTTGAAGCTTAATGCATAAATTGAAACATATGGTAGTTGGGTGAGCAAAACTTGTCAAACTTCTAGTCTCACTAAATACCAAAGAATTAGCTGGACGCCATTGTTCGGCTTTCGCATTAATTCGGCTAGTTGGTTCTCGGCTTCAACGCGTGTGGTATCTAATTTCTTTGCTTTTAAATAATAATAGTCTCCTGCAACTTGCAAGTTCTTCCTGAAATTACAAAAATTTTTAGCTGTTTTTTCGTGTTAAAATCACCACGTTTAAACTGCAAAAATCATCTCCTGTTGAAATCGAATAAACATATTTAAGATAAACTTCGGTAAGCAATCGATGTGCTTCAGTTGACCATTTTTTCAAATTGAATAACTAAGAAAAATTCCCCCACAATTGATGCCTTATTAACACAAAATTCGACATTTTTGAAGCAAAAAATGTTCACATTAACATATGTATTTCGTTCAATGACTAGAAGAAAAAATATAGATGTTTAACCTTCAAAATGCTATAAAAGACACGCCATCTGTTGTGTATCTCGGATTTTTAAGATTCGTTGAAAAATTTTCAAGTCATCTTAGAACAAAGCTTTTTTCCACATATGAATTCAGGAACTACAACTTTTTGAATAAAACATTTCCCTTTGGAACTTAAAAAACACAATAACACTGTTGAAGTAAATGAATGCTATTTTTCACTAGTACTATCAGTCCAGCTTTTTAATTATTTATCGCAAGGGCATTTCTTCGTTTTACCTAAATATTTTACCACTCAGCCGTGTATTCAAATTTTGAAATAGTTGAAATTGTTGCAGGACACTAAATCTGTAAACTATTGTAAATGGAGTGGAACATTTCATGGATTTTTGCAACGGTGACTACAAACGTCTGTTCAACAAACACTTGTTTCTCGCTTGACACAAATCTCTATTAAACCTGTTCACAATCTAAATATTCTTCGGAAATAATTGTTTTGTTCTTTTCAAAAATGTGGGTGGATGACACTGCGTATATATAAAAAAAAACTATTACCATGACCTTATTGACCAATGATTGATTAATTGATGATCTAGTAGATTTGTTTAAACCGATCGGAATGTTGTTTAACGATCGAAGAATAAAACTGTGTTAGGTAATACATCACACCAGAAATCAAGGTTAGTCTGCCGACCAGCAAGGTAATCATCTAGCGCTAATCATTTCGTCTAAGCAAACATCTATGTTTAGTTTTTCTTGAACGAGCTATATTCATCATTGATTTTTGATCAAAATCGTAAATTACACGTTGTATGTATATTTGTATATTTTGTTTTGTGCAAAAAACCGCTAAAATTATTATTTATTACGCCAAAAGTCAACATTGCACCTTAAGTTTCTTAATTAAGCACAGCAGTAGCCTTTTGGTCAAATAAATCATACAGAACATTTTTTTCCTGTCATAGAAACATAAATTACCTAATAAAATAAGGTTATATTTATATTTTCTGAATGTTTTTCAACTTTCCCTTTCTCTCTCTCTCTCTCTCTCCCTTTTTGTCTTATTAACAAAAAATATTTAATATGGATTTAAAAAATAAATACGATTTTCACACGCACGATCAATAAATGAAAGAATACACTATAGTATGCTTCACTGAAATGTAAGAGATAACTAGAAATATTGGACGATCTTTTTGTGGTATGCTCTGTATATAACTCAAAACTAACTTCTTCTTAACTGTCGTAAAGGTGCATTCTTTGATAAATAGATATCCATGCATGTGCACTCAATAGCGGTTATTTCTGTGTAGTTGTAAGAAACTTCATTAGGAAGTTTTAAGGGATCCAATGACTGTCAACGTATTGATTTCTTATTGATCGTTATTCTCGGTGTTTTAAACAAAGACATAAACATAAAACATAACAGTAAAAGGAAAATATAGAAATGAATTTATGAAAAGAATTGAATAGTAAGCATTACCTAGATGATTTTGAAGCCTATATGTAACGAAGGGCTGTTCTAGAAACTCGTTTTTTTTACTTTGAGTTGAGGATGTAATAATAGGCGGAGAGTGACAAAGAATAAGACGATATATATGTGTGTGTGGCCGATATAAAGGAGCATATAAGCGCCGTTAAGAATCTGACCATATTCCTGTATGGATAAATTGATTACATCGCAATTATACACTCACATATTATACGTTTAATGAATATTCTACACTACCGACCGACAAAAAGTAGTAATTATCCTTAGAAAACAGTTTGTTGCTAGTTAAGCGATTATTAACAAATGATGAATCGTTATTTAAATAACAACAAGCGTCAACGGTATATTTTTTGGTTGATTTTCAGCAATAATTTAGAATTACAAGAAAAACATACTAATGCATACATATGTATGTACACAGTAGAAAAAAGTAAACACATCTAAAAACAAATACATATAAAAATGTTCGTAAAAGAGAGAGAGACATACAAAAACAAAGCCCTCGTGTCTGCAGCCAACTACAATTATAACAATAATACTCTTTTATTGTTTTCATTATTTACAAATTTTGTTTTGTTTTTTTCTTTGACAGTGTCATCATACCTATGTACTCGTATGTATGTATATTCTCTTCTCTTAGTCTCAATTTGTTTTTCTTCTAGTGCAATATTATTAGTATTGGTAGCGCAATTTATTTATTATTGTTGATGGTGGTGTGAAATAAACAATTATTTTCACAATTACAAATAGTCGTCATTATCGCATATTGTAGTATTTGATCTATTGCGATAATGTTCTAGTGCATTTTCCGTTTTCGCATACAAACACACTATATGCACACATTGAGGGAAACTCACTATTAATTATTAATGAGTAAAAAATAGCGTTTATTTCACGCCTAAATTAAGTTGTCGGCATTGTTTGGTGCAGTTTAGCCTAACTGCTACATTACCCACGGCTTTAATTGCAATTTTTTTAAATTTGTTATTGTTGCAAAGAAGTTAAGAGTAGCATTCCGCCCTCATAGTCGTCCGCATGTTACAACTTCATTTCTATTCAAATCATGCCGGCCGATTGGTACTTCGTCCTGGTAGTCAACAAACGAGTCCCGATGAAATATATCCTTTAGAGAGTATTAAAGAATTTGAACATATTTCGGCCGCATGGAAACGTTGTCTAGCTGAAATTATAAAGAAAAGTGTCGAAAATAGTAAGTTTTTCTACTGTATCATCAATATAAACTAATAAGTTTATTAAAATTTTTTAACTTCAAAAAAATTTTGTTTTTATAAATGTAAAATACTTATGTTTACATTTTTTTTTATAATAAAAAGAATTATACATACATATGTACGAGGTTAAAAAGTTAAGGTGGTTTTTATTTTTCCACATCATAGGGGTTACAAGTATTTGAAAAGCTCGGCTATTTTCTACTAAAAGAAATTGCATTAAATTTTTTATAAAAAAAAGTAAAAATGTAAAAATTTTAAATATTGACAATGACATACATACAATGAATCAACTTTTAGAAAAAATTTTACAAGTTCTTTCAAAAAACAAAAACCAAGAAAACGTCAATGCACCCTGCTTTAACGCCACAACAGGTCGTTAAGCAAATATGATCATTTATTTTACTGAAAATTAAATATACTTTGTTAACTATTCCACACAAGGACTTGAGATACAGTCCCATACCCTACCCTCTTTTTGGCTGATGTGAATAGATAACGAAGCTTTTACTGTTACCATTCTCCACATATACTTATTATGAATGGGAATGTCATGCCTACTTATCCAATATCGCTCAATTTTTTACTAATGATGTGTATTGTTCAAGAAGTTGTTTGAAAAATTTACTACTATTACAGTTCTCAAGATATTTAAAAATTAATATTTACTATGCCACGGCCACCTTTGCAATTCCGTTCATTTTTTGACTGCTGACATTTTATATATAAAAATGAATGTGTGTTTCTATGATATGTTTGTTTGTTGGTTTGTTTGTTTGTGCCTGATGGACAGCTAAACAGCTGCACCGATTTTCTTGATATTTTTATAGTATCTCTCAGTATATCTGGAAGGATATAGACTATATAAATTTTCAAAATTCCAACTGGGCGGTGCCACGCCCTTACAAAGTGTATAATTATTTGTCTATATATTCAGAATGGTAACAGAAAGATTCTCTAAATTTGATCCAAATAGATTCATAGTCAAGGCAAATCATCAGCCAAAAATATAAAAATAAAAAGATAAGTGAGCGTAATACCTCCCATACAAAGTAAATATTGATTTTAGTTTATCTTGAGAACGGTTAAGTCAAAAGCTTCTGAATGTGCTCTGAATGATTTCATAGTCAATACAAATCCTCTGGAAAAAATTTGGCAGAATTAGGCAAGTGGGCGTGGTATCTCTCATATAAAGTAAAAATTTTGTGTATATCTTGAGAACGGCAATAGTAGAAGTTTCTAAATTATGTTAAAACAACGTCGTAAACAATACACATCATCAGTCAGTAACTGGGCGAGATTGGATAAGTGAGTGTGGCACCTTCCATTCACACTAAATATTGAATTTTGTATATGTGGAGAACAACAACTGTTAAAGCTTCGTTATCTATCCACATCAACCAAAAAGCAGAAATTGCAGAAATTAGACTGGATAAAAGCTGTCTATAGTATACGTATCTTATATATAAAAATTAATGTGTATGTTTGAAAACTGTATACAACTAAAAGGCAGAACCTACAGTGCCTTTCTAGAAGGAACAAATCATTGGATTTGAACCGGAAGGGGACAAAATGGGGCAAAAGGGTAAAAATGTACCCAGGATAGCATTAAAGATAATAATTAAGGTGTGGGTAGCGAAGCACACCGGCTTTTAGCTAGTTGGCTACAAAGTCGTTCAGATTAAATTCAGAATTTTCATTTTTACCGTTCTTAAGATATACAAAAATCAATATTTAGTTTTTATGGGAGGTACTATGGCCACTAGTCCAGTTTCACCCATTTTTAACTGATGATTTATATTGACATCAAAAAGATCAATACTGTTGGGGAATTATTGGTATATACCGGCATGTCACATAATTCAATTCCGATCGAAAGTGGAGTAAATTCCGTAATTAACTTCTACAGAAAACGTAAAACGAAAATTTTCTTCGGAATGAAACCACTTTTAAAATTACAAGTGATTTAAGTTTTTCATAATTTTTGTGTTTTGATTTTTATTTACAAACCAAAAATTGTTGAAGTCTTCTCAGGGGCAAATATAACATAGAATATATGAAGAAAAATTAGTATAAATGTATCACATATGAGGAAAAATTGGTATAAATATAACACATTTTTTTATTTTCTCCGAAAAGTTTACTTAAAATTTTATTTTTGAAAAAAAAAACAAAAAAATCATTCGGATTTTGGAGAACAAAAAACTAAATCGATCAGAACTGCAAGCAAATACGGAATCAATACCATTTCGATCAGATGATGATAGACATGGAAAAACAGAATAAAATAGTAGATATGGAAAACAGAGTCAAACCAAATTTTGTTTTACTTGCCGTTTTCGACGTGAATCAGTAGTTCTTATACAGTTAGTAAGGAATTTTAGAAAAGATCAAAAGGAGCAAAATTTGCGTTGACATAAAAATACAGTTTCCGGAAAAATAAAATCAATACCTTAATTTTTTTAACAAACCTCGTAAAAATTGACTGGAAGAGACTATAGCTCGAATGTAAATTGAAAATTCTATTATTCTTTCATGTTTCGATAAAAGAAATCGAGCATATTCAAAAATCTGTGGTCTAATCGCCTCTTTCGATAGTTCGAATAGTCTATCGCACGAAAATAATTTTCGATACGTATCAATTATGATATTCGATTGCTATCGAATCATATTTTAATTGTTATTGTGGATGAATTCAACAACATTAAAAGAAATCGCAATGTATGTACGTATGTTGAGGCTAAAGATGAATAAAATCAAAGGAAAAAGAATACTATCAACGTTAATAGGAACTTATACTTTTATAAATTAATTAAAACTTTTTATTTAACAGAATATAAATTAACAATTATTTATTCTAATTTATTTTATTCATCTGAATTAAGAGACGAGTACAGCTTTTTTTGTTTTTGCCTTAAGTTTATACTTTTTGAACTTATCGTAAAAGTTTAATAATAATAGTGAATTATGTTTCAACTTGAAAATAAATAAAACATGTATTTTCCACAATTTTTCGTTAACTTGGCATTAAAAAAAAATATTTTGCGTTTTTTACGACAGCCATTTTACTATGGAACGACGTTTAGGAAGATAACACTTGATTAAGACTCGCTATGGAAAGCCATCATCTTAAATTTTGTGTTTTTCGTTCGATATCGAATGCTGTAATCCCAAAATGAAATTATTTGTTCAAAATGATCGTCATCGGTTTTTTTTTAATTTGAGGTTACGACATTCTTTATTGAATAATGCACACGATTGGTTGTTATTCGTTATGCGATACGTGAACTTGTTCGATCGCTTTAGCGGCGATTAGACCCTTGTATTTTACCATAAATATGTTTTAAACGTTTTAATCCTTTAATTTCCTATTGTAATTTTGCTCGATTACACTTTTATTTTATTATTTTTTATTCAAATTATTATTAAATATTTTTCATTTAAATTTATTTGCAGAAGATGATTCTCAGATATTTGTTAAATTTTTCCGTTTCCACAAATGTTACGATTTAATACCAACATCAGCCAAATTGGTTGTGTTCGATACACAATTATTGGTTAAAAAGGCGTTTTATGCTTTAGTCTATAATGGCGTACGCGCTGCCCCGCTGTGGGACTCACAGAAGCAACAGTTTGTTGGAATGCTAACGATAACAGATTTTATAAAAATCTTAAGAATGTATTATAAATCACCGAATGCCTCAATAGAACAATTGGAAGAGCACAAATTAGATACATGGAGAAGTAAGTTTTAAAATTTCATCCTTAACGCTTAGTACATCTTCTACATATTTATATATAATTTTTACATATATATATGTGTTTATTCCTTTGCTCATAGGTGTTTTACACAATGAAGTTATGCCATTAGTTAGTATTGGACCAGATGCTTCTCTATATGATGCCATTAAGATACTCGTACACAATCGTATACATCGATTACCTGTTATAGATCCCGCTACGGGCAATGTATTATATATATTAACCCATAAACGTATATTAAGGTTCCTGTTTTTATATGTAAGTTTTGTTTTTATTCTTTTTAATATATTGTTTTATTTAAAAAACATTTATTTGTTTCATTTTTCTCTTCTCCCCAGATAAATGAATTACCTAAACCTTCTTATATGCAAAAAAAGTTGCGTATTTTAAAAATTGGTACCTATGATAACATAGAAACAGCCGATGAGAATACCAGCATTATAACAGCTTTAAAGAAATTCGTGGAAAGAAGAGTTTCAGCCTTACCTTTAGTCGATGCCGAAGGCCGTTTAGTTGATATCTATGCGAAATTTGATGTTATTGTAAGTATTTTTTTCGTATGATATGTTTTGAACCCATTCAAAAATCCACTTCATATAGTTGCCTTGAAGGGTATTAATTTTTAATTCAAGAAAACACAAAAAAGTGACGTTCAGAAAATGGGCGATTAATCAAAAATTTATTAAATTATCAATTTCAATTAGGTTCCCTTCAAATTAACCCCCTTAGATATACTTGTGCTATCTCTTTAAGCTTGCGAGTCGACTTGAACTCCCCTTCAACGACTATTGTCGCAGTTACATGGAAAGTGAAGAAACAATTTTCCACCTTCACTGCGAATGAGTATTTCATCTGAAGAACTCCTATATGAAGAACTCCACCTACGTTCCAACATATATTCAATCATACAGTGCGCGGTAATTGTACCAATAATAGTTCTAATCAAATTCCTATCAAGACCCAAAAGAGCCTTGGTCCTTATTTTCTCAGAGTTGAGCGGAGCATTCTGGATATTCTGCAAGAGGTAATATTAGACCATCTGTGTTCCATCTCTCTCAATGGAATGCAAAATAGCCAAGTTTATCAGAGTCAAACCCCGAACTGTCGTCAGTGCAGATTGAGACTATGTCGTCCCGAATGACAGAGTTCGCAACCCATTAGTCGCTCATATGTAGTTATTTTAAATATAGTCAGTTCATTGCATCAAGATTGCCTTTTCCATTTCCCGTAGGATGGTATCGTAATCAATACAGTCATGTATCAGCTTGCCTGACTCGTTGAGTCTCAAATATCGAAAGAAGGTAAGTCTAGCGTCGTCTTCAGGCTTGCTTGAATTCGCGAATAGCAATAAAAGCAAGAAAGGCTAATGTCTTACTCTGTCTACCAGACAAGAATGCCATGAGTATAATTTGGTCTAATGACCAACCAACGTGTACATTTCTTTCCAAAAGTCCTCTTGCAAATATAAAGACGTATAGTGTCTTTCTCATTCAACTTGCAGCGTAACGTTTACATTAATCTAGAGTTTATCCAAGTCATTCTAATATTTTAAGAAATTTCGGACTTAAATAATTATTTTATAACTTTTTTCGATTTCTTTCTTTAGAATCTGGCAGCAGAAAAAACGTACAACGATCTCGATGTATCTTTACGCAAAGCGAATGCACATCGCAATGAGTGGTTCGAGGGTGTGCAATGTTGTAATTTAGATGAGACTCTATACACGGTTTTAGAACGCATAGTACGAGCCGAAGTCCATCGTTTAGTGGTGGTCGATGAGAATCGCAAAGTTATCGGTATTATATCACTATCCGATATATTGCTTTATTTAGTACTACGGCCCAGTGGTGAAGGTGTTGGCGGCTCAGAAAGTTCACTAAGAGCTTCCGATCCCATACTACAGAGAAAGTTTTCAGACGATGAAGAAGCCAATTCGTTAGAAAATAAATCACCTTCTGTAGGTTCGGGTAGCCGTAGCCTCATTGAAGATATACTCGAAGAAGAAACAGTGACTTCAAAAGAAGAAACTGATAAAGTTAATAATAATCAAGAAGATATAAATGTACAAACGTCGGAAATTGTAGTGGAGCAGGGTATTAATAAATCCATAAATGATAGCAGCAGCAGTAGCAATCAAGCCGAAATATCATTTGCCGATGAAGCCGAAGAGGATAGTGGTAGTCAACAGCAAGATGCTAATAGTAATGAAGGTGGTAAGAAGAAAGAGGGTGGTGGTGATGCCGAAGATAATGATGATGAAGATTCTAAGGATGTGATAAGCGGTAATTGTGATAATCTAAAGAAATCAACAACAGATGATGCTGGATTAACAACAGCATCTGTTACAGCCTTAAATCAAACAACAGCACGTGAAATGGCTCTCGTTAGTGAATAATTATAAATTAAAAATAATAAATAACAACAAATATTTTTAATTATATACAAGTGCATACATACACATACACATACAATACACATATAAGTATAAAATAATTGATATTTTATATAAACGATACAGATACAAATAGTAATACATATAGGCAAGTTAATCAGAGAGCACAGGAATATGGAAAGATAGTAGCTGAACAAGTGTGGATATGGATATGAAAGTAAAAACACACACACTCATACACAAAAACTATGTTTTTTTATTTCCTATATAATTTAAATATTAATTTAACATTTTAGAGCAAAGGAATTAATAAAAGAAGAAGAAAAAGTAAGTAGGAAAACAAAAACATGTAAAATATTAAGTTTAATTCAAACCAGCAGCAACCAGCAATGAGAAATATATATACATTTTATTTTCTTTTCTTTAATTAATAATCATTTTGAAACTGTCTATAGAAATATTGTCCTATGAAAACAATTGCTAAGAATTTTGTATACCGTTTACAATATCTAACTGCTGTTGCCTCTTGCTGCAGTTTTCGTAAGTCAGGCAACTTCAGACTTTAGAATAGAAAAAGGTCTATATTCAAAATCTTCAGTTGTTTATGTTAAAGGATTTTTAAGCAAATTTCCCACAAATTTGCAAACGCTTGAAATTGCTTGCCTTACGGAAAGAGCACCAAGGAGAGGCAGTATAAGACAAAAATCTTTACGTTGTAAATTCAAGGACAGTTACATTTTATAAGAAATAGTTTTTATTTTTAATTTGTTAGATGTGTTTACCTGAAAAGAAAAAAGGAAAAAGAAATATTCTAAAAATTTTAAAATAAATTGTATAGGATTTATAATATATTATTGTAATATTTTAACGCTTTACTTTTTTCTTCGTTAATTTAAGAAAATATATTTTTAAATCCAATAACAATACAATATTTTTTTTAATATAAGTTAAAGCCAAATATATTAAAATAGTTTTATGATTTGTTAAAAAAGAATAGTTTTTTTTAAATTAAAATTGTTTATGAAAAAATTATAATTGATGTATGTGAGTTTCTTTTCTTTTTATTTAATTTAAATTTTAATTTAATATGTTGTACATAATAATTTGTAATTTTATTTAAAATAAAAACACATTTTTAATATGAAATAATTAAAAAATGCAATTAAAATGTATTGCTTAAAGCCAGAAAAGCCACCTTTTAACAATTATAAGATAAAAACTCACACACATACACACATTCATATAAAAAGTTTTTAATAATAAAAAAAGAAAACCAGGCTTATATTTAAACAACTTTAAAAATCATAATTTATTATTAATTCTTTCATATTAAGATATATTGCAAAAAAGAAAAAGAAAACCACAAACAAATTATTAATAATAAATATATTATAATAATTATTTTATTTAAGTGATATTTAACTTAAAGCTACATACCTATAAAACAAGTAGTTTCTAAAGATTATAACTCCAAGAAAAATAATATTATTTGAAAAAGAAATTAAAAAATAATAAAAAACATTGTTGAAACTTAAAAGAAATAATCGTCGTTTTATTTATTAAGTAATAAATATATAATTAAGATCCGCTGCGCCAAAAAAAAATCTTAATTTAAAAATTCGATTCAATTTTAACTGAAATACCAAGCGCAGAAGTCAGTACAACTTTTTTTAAATTTTTACATTTTCTCCTATTCCCCTTACTTCGTAACAGCGGCTTATACAATCAGCAGCAAACGAAAACAAGCTACTGTACATATTGTTCAATAAAAAAGTCATTATTAACAAGAATAATTCCAGCTGCCGTAATCGATGCATAACACCGTCTTTTTTGTCGTGGTTTATATTTCTATTCCAGTTGTCTTCATCGTGCTTAATCGATTGTTTGTTTATAAAAGTGTTATATAACAATAATACGAGAAACTGATAATTTTTTTATGTTTTTATTTACAATCTATTCACTTAAGGATAATTAATTTGATCAATTAAAAAGTAACCTTAGTTGTTAATCTCCATTGAGAGCAACAACACGCATAAATGCATTATACAGGTATAAATACAAAAAGTTTCTACATATGCATGTATCTATGTATAAAAACATAAATAATTATTCCTGAACGGTAAATCCAGGGATGTGATGTCTTAAGTCCTCTTATGTCTTCTATATCATCAAGGAAAGCTACTGCTAATGGGTTGATGTGGTGACTTAAACCTTTCCAAATAGTTTTCGCTGTCTCTTAATTTCATCTATAACCTTATCATTGTGAATTGATATGTTCGATACAAACCACGGAGTGTTAACTATTGATCTCAGAGTTGTACCTTTGCAAAATTTCAATACTCGAGTTGCTGGCTGTGCCCCATAGCTGTATGCCATGACTCCAAACAGGTCTTAAAATCGTTTTGCAAATTAAAACTTTGTTTCTTAAGCTTAACTAAGATTTTGAGCACAATAGTTTTTTGGATTTAATATGTGTTTTCCATGTTAACCTTTTATCAATGTAGATTCTCATATATTTAATGCAGTCGCTTTGGGGAATTGGGTTGTTGTTCAAAAATACTTTTTAACAGTTGTATAGATTTGTCGGTGTTAAGCAGGGACTGAAATCGAACCGTTCGGGTTTAGGTTCACTGTTTATAAAAACTTTGAACTCGGACCCGTTGAACACATATGAGAAGTGATTAATGGGTTAATAGAAAAAAATATGGAAAAAAGCAACAAAATACCCAGTAATTTTAGCGACAAAGTAACCAGAGCACAATCTTCACACAAAATGGAGTAGAAATGGAAATCTCCAAAAATTTACAAGTGGAAAGAGAAGAGAGTTTTTATAAATTCTTCAATTGACCGGCCGTGGTAGAAATAGGTATTACCGATCAAATAACCAGTTATGGTATACTAAGCTTTAATTTATTTACAAAATTAAGGCAAAATTACTTTGAAAAACAGATAAAATCCATACTAATAAAACATTAGTACTTTTTTAAATGAACCCAATCCGAACCCTGAACCGAACCCGAAACCATCTTTTTATTTTGATTAACCCGAACCCGGTTAGAACAATTTTTTCCAGTGTTCCAGTTCCTGGTGTTAACTTTTATATTCCATTTATTTAATCAATTTTCTTATGATTTTATTGTTTACTCATTCACTCCTATCGTGTATACTCATTCACTCCTATCGTGATTGATTTTTCACTCAAAATATTTTCCCATTTCACATAATTGCTATCTTGAATAATTTTTCACATGAAATGTTTTTACCTTTTCTAATTTATTCAGTGAGAAATAATATTCCTCAAAAAATTCCACTTATATTAAATAGTTTTTTCCTTTGAAATTTTTCCCCATTTCCCATAAATTTTTTCACATAATTATTGCTGTGGAATTTGTTGCAGTATTCATTCTTTAAGTTATTTTAGGACTAGAAGTTGCAAAAACGTGGCTTATTTAAAACTAAAACCAAAAACAGCGTCTGGCACAACCACCTGTCTTAAATTTCACTGAAAATTTATGGCCAATTTTTAATCCATTTTTATGTTAAACGCCGAATACATGACCTTAGCCCGCATAAGTTTTCTCATTTTTTCAATTTTCTTAAATTTGTTCTTGTCAACATTTAACGTGGAATGATAGTTTGTAAAAAGAGGAATATAAATTCAAGGGAGATTCACGATAGCAATTTTCACTTCGAGGGGAATGTAGATTTTATGGGAATAGAAATTTCCCATGTTATTCATGATAGCCGTGAATAATAGTTGAATTATATTGTTTTGATGTTATTTAATTGTACAATCACCTTTATTTCAGCTATCGTAATCGATACATAACGACGTCTTCTGTTATCGTCGTCTTTTAGTCACGACACACACGATGAAAGTTTCCTTGCAGAAATTTTCTTCAATTCTCTTTTAAACTTGCATTGGCGTCTGCACTACGATATTTATTTCAATGAAATTTAACATTGTTGTTGTATGACATTACGAATTTCATAACAAAAGAAAATTTCAGAGTACTTGGAAGAGTGTACGCCATTACATACGTTTCTCCATCCTCACATCGACAAACTCAGACTTTTTGCAAGAAAACTTTGAAAATATATTAAATTTTAACTATTCGTTGAATATTATTACATCGTTCCAGAGTTTGGTTGACTATGTGAGATCGCCATTGGTAAACAATAGTTTCCTAAGTCTATTTTGGTCACTAATATACGGTTTGTTTCTATTAGTTCGGCTGTGATAGCTGTTAAGATGGAATAATTTTTGAATCGTAGACGCGCTTACTGCCTTTTGGGACTAAAAGCTGGGACTTTGCTTTATTTTTCTGATTATCTAGCGCTCATCATTATGAACTTACTTTAATTTAAAACATTTTTTAGTTTCAATTGTTATCAGATTTTCTTTTTCATATCTTTTAACTACGTATTAGACGCTATTACGACTATGATTAGTTATTTGCGATATTTGGGATAACAATGTTCCTTTTTTATAATGAAAACTTAACAATTGCCCGTCATTTTCACTATTCAGTTTAATTTTTTACTTTTTTTACTCAACCTCCTTCGAAATGCATATAAGTTTAGTAGAAACTTTAGATAACAAATCTTTTAACGGTAAATTACATTGAAAAGTTCCTTTTATTTAATTAATTGGTAAATAAAATTAGTAAAAACATCAAATGACGCATTGATATTGTACGTTATGACAGTTTTAAATAATTTTTTCAATAAATAGATGTGATAAATAACAATTGTACCATATTTTGTGATAAATAATAGCATACACAGTATAAAAAACACAATTTAAATAATAACCAAAACAATAATGGCCTAAGATACTTTTAGAATACTTTTTCAAAAAATGAACTTCAACTTAACATAGGCAAAACTTCAGCAAGACAAACCAAATCATATGTTGAAATCAGTTTTATTTCAGTATTTCGTAGCAATACCTTTATTTTGAGTAACAGCCTTGCATCGTCTTGGTATTGAATCGATTTAATGATTGATTGTATCTTGTGACTATACCATGCGTCTTAGATTCGTTTCAATAACTCATAGGCATTTTGAACGTTATCGCAATTTACCCTCTGTTGTACAATTGACCAGAGGTTTGCAATCGGATGAAGATCGCATGACTGAGGTGGTCATTGCATTACATCGACATTTTGCTGCACAAACCAACATGACATGGCCACCTCCACGTTTTGCCATCTAAATGCAATAATATTGTTAAGCTCGTTTTCCTTTGTGTCTTCTTACGTGGCTTATGGCATCATTAGCGATAATGTTGAACTTTGATTTGTCGTCAAAAAGAATGCTTTTTACTTGTTTACCATCCATCCAGCATGTTCTGTAGCAAATTGCAGTCGTTTAAGTTGGTTACGTGTTGATATAAGGGTATTTGTAGGTGGCCGATATGCTTGCCACCGAATGTTAACGAGACATCTGCAAATAGTTTTTGTACTAACAGGCATTTTTAATCATTTTGCTAACTTCGGACCCGATTTAAAACAAAACTTTCTAGCCTATCTCACTATTAGGAAGTCTTTTCTTCGGTGAGCTTTTCGTGGCCGACCACTTTGTGTATTACTTCCACAGATTTTTTGAAAGTTTTTTTTTTTTTTGAGAAACTCCGTGATTAAAATCGTTCACTATAAGTTTCCGCAGTTCTTTGCCGAATTTATATTGTATCATATACAAATTTTGGTAAAATGGACAAACTATTATTTCGTTTAAAATTTTTACAACCAAAATTAAAAAAAAACTATGCATTTTTCAAAACAAGCCAACCAATAACAATTTGTTTCTTCTTAATACAAAATATTGAAAATTTTGCAATTGTTTTGTCGCGTCAAAAAATTAACAATTCTGAATTAGTACATTACAAAAATATTATTTCATGATAACTGGACAAAAAACGATTTAAAAGTTATTGCTGCGACAATAAGCAAAAAGATCAAGCTAAAACATTATCTAAAAATGAGAACACACTGATTTTACTGACCTAAAATTATATATTAAATATGAGTTGCAAATGGGCTTATAGCCCTTTTTTGTCTCTCGATGCTTAAACTTTAAACTTAAACACATGCTATATCGCCACTCGTTGTCACTGTACTACCCAGATACCAGAAGCTATTAACTTTGGTGATAGTGATTGAATTTGCTAAACATATACATAAATTGCAAATTGCTTTACAATACGCATTACATTACATACGCATTATTTTTATATGCATGTGTTAATTGCTATGAACAAGAAGAATCGGATCTATTAAGTTTAGATGGTACAATAATTTTAAAAGTTATGCAAAAATATAATTTTCTGAAATTGCTAAATAACTTTGAAATCGATGCCAATATATTTTTGTAGAAATTCGTTGAAAAGTATGAAAACCTTAAAGAACCCATTAATGAAGAAAATAATAAAATTAATGAAAGAATTAGTCATTGCTATGAAGATTTCAGGATCATGAAAGACTATGCTAAAAAATGAATGTATTGAATAAACTTGTGAATTTATATAGACAGGAATTTATTAAAAAATAAGACCTTTACATAAAATATTATGTAATATTACTCGTAGAACAAAATATGTATTATAGTAATAAAAAAACTTGTTCTACTTTATCAACTATGAGTTTTACAATAACAAGAAAAGGAAACTAAATTCTTCATGTCTTACTATTGTGCTTGCTACTCCAATATTAAAATTCTATCGAAACAAATTTCTGATCACCTAAGAGTCAATAGTATGTATGAATGTTGTCATGAAAGAACGTAATGATTTTATGTATAACATAAAATGTATTCAAAGTATTGACCATCATTAGCTATGTGACCTTCCCATCTTTCTAGCATCATATGGACTCCGCGCTAAAATAACTTATAATTTTTTTTAAAACCAAGAACGAAACCAGCCAATGTCGTATACCCTATTCAAAAGTGAAGCGTATTTAAATGAGAGTGTTCTTAAGTGATTAAATAAATAGTAGTCTGTCTGGGCAATACCTGAACTTTATGTTTCATCGCATATAATGACAGTTTTTCTGATAATGTTTGCTTTAAACGAATAAATTGTGTTCGGTGCAGGTACCTTATTATAGTCTGGTCCTATTTCAATAGCTTAAAATAAATGGGACCACTCTAGTAGCATCAAATACAGACATGGACATTAGACTTTGGCCTTGATTCGGCTGGTTTTTGGGGCTTTACAAGCTACTATTTGTGTTTCTATTTTTTTTTTTTTTGCATCATCAATAACGATTTGGTGTAAAATGTATTTATTTCTAATGCACTCAAGCAGCATTTCGTATTTATGCTACCTGCGATATATTTAATGCTGCCTGCGAACGTTTTAAAAGTACTGCTTAAGTGACTCTCAATGCATTTATAAGTTTTACTTAAGGTTGTATATATGCACAGAATCATTTTTCGTATGTTGAAGTTGATTAAATCATATTCAGAATAAGCAATCTTCACATACTCTTTTTCTAAATTGAATAGGTAAAGCAAAACTTATATAAAACTATGCCTTCTTGACACAAAATTCGACTTTTTAAGAGCAAAAACAAAAAATTGCTTTTTACACAATGACTAAGTGAAAATAAATGATAAATACTTACCCTCCAAACAACTTACAAAAAATTTTAAAATTATACCCCTAATAAAGAATAATACAATATAAAAAAAGCTGACTGTTGGTCTAAATCCTATATTCAATCTCCTCTGTCTTTTTAAAGAGTAATAACCTTGTATTAACCTTTTTATTTATTTGGTTCCATCTCTGACTCTGTTTATGAAATGAAACCAATTTACAACAGAACCTACAGACTCTATTACAACCAAAAAAAAAAAAAACACCGTTTGGTCACCGGTGCGGTCTACACGCTGGTGGCATCATTGAACTTTATTTCTACAAAAATGAAGCTGGAACTTGCTTTACGGTCAATGCAGATCGTTACCGCACCATGATCAATAATTTATTGTTTAAAAATATTACATTTATCCGGGTTAGATGAGGTTGCATTGAAGCCAAAATTTGGCGATAGGGTTATTTTGAGAAATGGACCTGTAAATTGGCCTCCAAGGTCCGGCGATTTGACACTTCTCGTTTATTTTCTGTTGATAACAATAACAATAGACGCCTTGGAGGCCAACATTATTTGTGCTATTCGTGACATACGGCTAACAGTGCTTGATTTAAATTGGACATTCAAAATGCACTTCGGCGAGTACAATCGTGGCGATCATACAGTCATGTAAAAAATAACAGCAACACTTATGAGTACGTAAAATGAGAGAATTGATGATAAATAATTGTTCTTATTTTTAGTTAATAAACTACAGAAACAAGTTTAATTGCATTTTTATTAATTTATTACTTTTATTTAAAAATATGATTCAATTAGATTTAAAATACAAACTGAACATGTTAAAAAATAGGTTTACATCAGGGAATTTCCAAAATAGTTTTAAAAAACATATAATATAATAATAAATTTGCACTAATTTCAGTTCTAATGTTGTTCTAGAGTGGTTAATACTTTGTCGAGGCTCCGTGGTTGGGTAAAACTGACAGACATCGAGCCTGAATTAATTACCAAAGCACATAACAATTCTCGGGTCACTTTCCTTTGATTGCTATTTCTATTACATTCCACAAAATGTATATCGCATTTAAATCTGTACACTGTGGGGGTCAGTATAATTTTCGAATGCATTGTTGTGCGGTGGTGTTTTGTGTAGAGTTACAGAAATATCCACTGTAAATTATGGTGGCGCAGGACTAGTGTTAGCAGCGCAATGTGTCTCCTGTATGGCAAAGGCCAAATGGTCAAATTCTCTTAATATTTGTTGTAGTTCGTTGCAGTTATTGACATAGTCTTTGATAATTCAACGAAAAATATCAAAGCCCGAGGTTATAAAGATAAAATAAGTTTTAATGTGTTGCTAAATGAGCAGAGGAGAACACAGACAGCCTGGGGCTATTGTGGAGAGTACATAGTTCCCTTGAGAGCTCATCCAATAAGTGCAATAGAAGAAAGTATGAACTTTAATTAATTAATTGTTATGTTAAATTTGATATTGGTGAGAGAAGTAGGTTTGTTTTGTGTTTTTTATTAAATTTTCATTATCTTTTCTAGTTCTGAGTATATCGGATGTTTCTGATGAAATAAAAGGAGAGTGAGCTATTTCTGATGTTGTTGGTTTGTCAGAGATGTTTTTGTAGTGCTAGTATTACATTTTGAAGTTAATGATTGAGTATTAAGGTGTTTTGTTGCTGAGATATTTTGTTGGTTTTCTTTTGTTGATTTTGGGTTATTGGTTTCTTTATGATTTATTGTAACGTTTGAAATAGCTGAAATGTAAGTATTTGATTAGTGAATATTTGGTGAGGACTGCCGTAGTTTTTGGTTTTAGTTTTTAGAATTTCCTTCATTTGGATGTAGCGTGGATATTTCTTATTCGGTGACGAGTGTTCAACTTAGCAGTTTGTACAGAGAGTTCGAGAGCATACTTTAACTTTGTGGGCACGTAGGGCTCCCATTACAACGTTTCATTGTGTGTCCAAGCTTTTGGCAGAGTTTGCACCGCATAGGGTTAAGGAAATAAAAATCAATCTTACACTGGTACAAAGCTACGTCGATGACGCGGAGAAGGCGAAAGAGATTGAATGTAAGCACTATTTCACAAGTTTGGGAACGTGTTTTTCTATCTTCGTTTAACCTTATAAACCTATATATTTCAATAACACCTTGACTTTTTAACTTCTTGACAATTTCCTCTTCGGAGACCTTATTTAGGTAGGGAATGTATATAACGTCTTTTACGGAGTTTAAGGAGGCACGAGACACCACAGAGACCCAGCAAATTTTTTTTAATTTATCAGCAACACGTGGATATATTAGTAAGCTGCCATCTCGTAATTGCGAATTGAATTCCGTGATAATTGCTTCAATGTCCTTTTTGAGGACTAATGGACTTGTGTCAGAAAGTATTATTAGGATCTGTAGAAGATACAGCCACATATTTAGGGTTGGAATTTGTATACAATCTTGGTGTTGATAGGCCCGAGGAGTCATTTGGTTTTTGTCTTTTGGAGGTAATTTGAATGTAATCTCCCAATAGGTGCAATCTATTATTGAAAACCTTGTCTGGGGGATCAGGACCAGGTGGCATATTCTGCGATTTTCTTTCTATTTTATTACAGAGGTTTAAATTTTACTTGTTGATTTCTTTTTTTCTTATTACATATATTTAATGTAAAATAGCGGATGGTTAAAGAAAAAGTAAAGACGAAAACAAAGAATGTTAACAGTTAGATTAGATTAAGTATATTTGTATGTAAGGTATGAAAACAAGAAAGAAGCACAACCGATCGTTTTGAAAGCTAATCGATAACTGTGGATTAAAGTTTAATTTATTATTTTTTTCACATTTTGTAGTTTTATCGGTCACTCCGTGTTTTTTATATATGCCAGAGTCGTCACTATTGTACTTTATTTCATACATTAAATTGAATGCATATATGTACATAGTTCAGTCTTGATTTCAGCCATTGTGATTTTCAATCACCCAGAAATAAGATAAAAGCTATCGACCAATAACAATTTTATTATTTTTACAAGGATTTTGAAAAATTAATGCACACGCAGATTGGCTCGTACTTGCACACCAACTAATTGTTGAATGGGCGACAATCAGGTTTAGACTCAAACACGGCTTTTATTGTTTTCACGGAGAATACAAGATGTCATTTTTTATATAACTTGACCACTCCAAAGCTTTTGTGATACAATGCATAACTTAGTTCTTTGCTTGAAACTGAAATATATACATACATATGTGCAATTTTTCTGTAACAACATTAAAGCTTTTAAGAAATTATCTTAGTAACAGAAGCCAGAGAGTTTTTTATGGATCGAGTCTGTTCGAATGCTGTTTAATGCCAAGAGTGGTACCACAGTGCTTTATACTTGAACCGCTATTATATTCAAACGATCTGACGCTGCAGCCAAGATATTGCGAGGTAAAAATATATGCCGATGATGTGCAACTTTGTACTAGTTGTGATATATTGGATGCTAGAAACTATATACAATTGATAAATCAGGATTTGAATCGAATTTATTTTCTCTGGGCATCTGCATATGGCTTGAGCTAGAATCTAAATACTTAAAAATTAGCATTAGATCTTATGTAATAATAGCGTTTGGCCTATATTGAAACCAGCATTACCAAATTCCCTTAATTTTTAAATTTAAAACCAATGGCCTTTTGTAAAAATATTTCAATTAACTATTAAACGAGTTTTGACTAAATTCGATCTACATATATTTGATATTCACACAAGCAATGAACAAAAATTTCAGCGTAACACTTGAGTCAGAGTACTTGTCAGGGTACGAGAGTATGAAAAGGTGGTGTAGATTAACAAATAGAACTTGATTTTTAATAATAAAAATATATATGCTACGCTAATAGAAACCAATATTTTCAACTAGCCTTACCCATCCAGCGCTGCCAAGAAAGCTATATGTATATTTCATACAAAAAGGACCATAAAACTATAGTGATATATTAAAGGTGAAATTACATATGTACCACGCGTTGGACGTTTAGCGCGTTTGATACTTTGAGATTTTCAACACTTTAAGGACGGCAAGTTACACAACACGCTTTAAAGACGGCACTTGAATCAGCTAATTGCCTCATTTTTTCCCGTTTACATTATTTTGTTTGTAAAAATTTTGAGTGGAATATTCAATATTCAATATTGAAAAATTCAAGTGCTTTTTTTAACTTGAATTAATTTGGTTTTTTAAAACAATTAAGCACATCATAAGAAATCCAAATCAGCTGTTCAACTCTCAACGCCTTAAAAGTTGAAAGTTGACCGACTTTTTCGCGTTAGAGGCATTGCACACTTTACATTAACTTGCTTTATGGAAATACACTATTTCAACTTTTTTTGACAAAAGCGCCCAATGCATAACGTTCGTAACGCGAGTTATGTAGTTCCACCTTAAGCTTTTCTATTTTCCAAAAGTTTGTTAGGATATATCTTCTATATTTCCTTTTCTAAAATTATAGCATTTCTGATTCGTATTTTAATACCCTATCTATCCATATTAACAAAGTCTCGGCACAATAAATATTTCATACAAAAAGGACCAAAAAACTATATTGACTCATTAGATTTTTCCTATTTTCGAAAAGTTTGTTACGCTATATCTTTTAAACTATGGTCTTTTTCGAAATAGTTTATAACAGGGATGAGCAACACGCGGCCCGTTGCCCACTTGCGGCCCGTTTAACATGTCATTGCGGCTCGCCAAGCATTTTTAAAATTTGGTTTATTTTATTTACTTTCTCGCATCAATATTTCCCAGCTTAGACGGTAAAAGATTTTTTGCAAGAATTTTTATTATTCTTGTTTAAATTTGCATTTCCGTTTAAAAAAATTTTTTAATTTTTATTTATTTGTCTCATTTTAGCTTTCAGCATAAATAAATATTCATATTAAAAAATAATATTAAAAAATAAAAAAAAAAAATTACGAACAAGAAATTAAAACAAATATCAAGTACATAAACATGTTTACTCTTTTATGTTCTATACATATGTATACATATGTACATAAAGTTAAATTTTATACAAGAAAACTCATATCGTCTAAATTACGGCTATATTATTATAAAATTAATTACGGGAAACGCTGCATAACGCGGTATTTCTACAACACGATTTAAATAGAATTCCATTACAGTTAATCGTGAAACTGTGACTTGTATAACGCGAAATTGAAAAGAAGTGTTGGCGACATTAATTTCTGCATACATATTTCTTTTTAATGTAAAACGGGGGATTTCCCTTTTGTTCAAACATCAAATACGAACGCACCGCCTCTGTAGTTATTTGTATTTGCTTCTGTCACACAATTAGTCAGACTGGTAAGCTGTTAACTAACATTTTTTGTATTTTCTTAAAGAAGTTAGTGAAATTTTATTGTCGAAAAGGTAATATTAGAGATTTCTTTACTCAAAATTTAGTTTTTCCCCAAACTTTGTTAACTTTAAAATTTTTTTTCCATAATAGAATGTCTGAAAAGAAAACAAAAAACGGACGATTGCGGATGAGCACAGGAATTTCCAAGAAAAGTGGAAATTTGGTTATTTTTTCGCTTTCGCCAAAAATGAAGCTGTATGCTTAATATACTCAAAAACTGTGTCGACTTTAAAAGAATATAACATAAAAAGGCATTACGATACAAAACATGAACAACAATACATAAACCTAACAGGATAACTCCGGATAGATAAGTTTAATTAAATGGAGAAAAACTTCGGAAAACAACAGGATTTTTCAAAAATCAAACTGTTTTATCAAATATCGCAGTAAAGGCTAGTTATGTTCTCAGTCAGATACTGGCAAAAAAATGAAACCCTTCGCGGATGGAGAGATGATAAAAGAATGTCTGACTGCTGTCGCAGAAATAGCATTTCCTGAAAAAATAAAAATTATTTCAAACATTATTTTATCAAAATTCTCCATAGCAAGGAGAATTGAAGGCTTGTCTGAGAACATAGCAACAACGCTTTGTGAACGCATTGCAAAATTCGAATACTGTTCTTTGGCACTTGATGAGAGTTCCGATATTAGCGATACAGCACAGCTAGCTATATTTATACGTGGTGTTGACTCCAATTTTAATATTACCGAAGAATTGTGTTCACTGATTCCTATACAAGGAACTACAACCGGCAAAGACTTGTACGATGAACCAAAGTCTGTGTTGGAAAAATGTTCAATTTTATTGGAAAAGATTATGGCTGTATCGACAGATGGAGCACGAGCAATGTCAAGTATGGAGGTTAGAGTATCAGGAAGGCTGTTTCAAGACAATAAGAAGGCCACAGGAAGGGAAATATTCATTAACCACTGCGTAATTAACCAGGAAAATTTGTGTGCGAAAAGATTGAGTATGCCAAATGTCACATTACCAATAATTAAATTAATTAATCTTATTAAGTCGCGAGCGTTAAATCACCGACAGTTTAAAGAATTCCTAAAGGATTTAGAAACTGAATATGGCGATGTGGTTTTTAATACCGAAGTACGTTGGCTTAGTAGAGGTGCAATGCTTAAAAGAGTATACAACTTAAAAAGCGAAATACAATTGTTCTTAGATATGAAGGGATATGACTTCCCTCATTTTGGTAATAAAGAATGGATGTGCGACTTTGGGTTTCTTATCGACATGACCCAGCATCTCAATGATCTTAATATTGAACTTCAAGGCAAAGGACTGTTTATTCATAACTTGTATAATAAAATTCAGGGATTTGAGTGCAAATTAAAATTGTGGAAACAGCATCTTTTACAGAATAATATGTCACACTTTCCACATTTAGAAAAAGAAAACGTTACCACTTCTCAAAAATACGCACCATATATAAACATTTTAATCAACGAATTTCAATTACGATTCAAAATGTTCCAAACTAAGAAGACAGCGATTTCACTAAAAATGTTTTCCTCACCGTTTAATATCGTTGTGGATACAGTTTCCAAAGAGTTTCAAATGGAAGTGATTGACATGCAGAATAATACCGATTTAAAAAATGTATTTCTTTCAGTAAACATCGAAAACTTTTATAAATCATATGTGAGCCCTGAGATATTTCCGCTTTTGACGAAAAATGCAAAGCAAATGATGTCTCTGCTTGGAAGTACATGTGTTTGCGAACAATTATTTTCAACCATGAAATTCATCAAAAACGACCACAGATCAAGACTAAGTAATGCACGATTAGAAAGCTGCGTACGTGTAGCCATCTCATCAATTCCAGCTGATATCGATCAGCTTGTATCGAAAAAACAGTGCCAAATTTCTCACTAAAAATACTTGCCTTTTTTCATTAAAATCCGTGTGTGAAATTTTTATTTCTTTTTTCTTTATGCAAGGCCCTCCAAAAAATTTAAATTAGCCCGTTGATTAAAAAGGTTGCTCACCCCTGGTTTATACCATTTCTGATTCGGATTTTTCGTCCCTATTGATTCATATTAACAATTTCCTGGCACAAAAAATATTTCATACAAAAAGCACCGAAAATTGTTGAAAAGTATAAATTTTCTTGCTTGAGAAAAGTTTGTTGGTCTATATATTCTAAACTATAGTTTTTTCGAAAATTATTTGTCATTTCCAATCGTATTTATGTGCTACATTGATCCCCACACTAAAAGTTATAGCACAAGGCTTACTTTTAATATTAGAAGAGTAAGTCTGCCTATTTTTTAATCAAACCTTGAAAAGAACTTTCTTATTTCTAAAGAGATTTTTATGACATTAAAAATATTTGATTAAAGGCGTGTTCTTCTTTTGTAGTAATTTATTATATCTGCATTTTTGCATTCTGATTTTATAAATAAATCGTTTAAAATTGTCGTTATTTGTCTCTCTATTGTTTACATTTTGTTTTACTTGGAATAACTGTAAATAAAAAAGTGGTTTGCTTTCTTTTGATGCGTCACCTGTTACTGACAATATTACACATGCACACACGTAAACAGTGTTGCTATCTGACAAGCACATGCCGACAGTAAACAGCAACAAAAACCAAAACAAAGGCCAAATTTACTATAAATTCCTGAATTTATTTAAAAATATAATATGAATTCGTTTGAAATTAAGGACATACCGGGAAAAGTAAGTCAGACACTTAAAAATTTAGTTCAAATGTTTCTCTTTCATTGAAAACTTTGTTAGGGCCGTGCCATGGTAGCTACTAAAGCTTTCAACGTGGGAGATGTAATCTTTGAAGAAGAACCATTTGTTTCTTGTCAGTTCTCCTGGAATGCTGCTTATGGCTATGCCGCCTGTGATCATTGTATGCGTCCTTTAGAAACCGTTACGGAAAATGTAAGGAGATTGGCTAGTCAGCCTGCACTTGTAGTTCCTTTGCTGGAACATGATCCCACCAAACAATGGTTAGAACAATTTTGTTGCTGTCCACGTTGTAAGGTACGATACTGTTCGGAGGATTGTCGTATGGAGGCCTTAAAGAAATATCATCGTGTAGCCTGTATGGGCAATTATAGGACAGATGATAGCCATCCCATAAACAAATTAAATGAAATATGGAAGTAAGTGTATAAAAAAACAAAATCAAATTTAATATTTGTTTTAAAATAACTTGGTAATTTAAGAAAAATGCATTATCCTCCCGAGACCGGTACCATTATGTTATTGGTACGCCTAATGGCCATGTATCAACAGAGCAGCAATAAAACCGAATTTTTAGAATCTTTGCAATCATTTCAGTGTTTGATTTTTAATAAGGAACAACAGATTTATCACAAAATGTTGGGAGAAAATTTCGAAATACAAATGGAACAGCTGTATGCCGCTTTCTGTGAAGCCTTTCAAGGCGAGGAATTTGCAGTGGTAACAATTTCGTTTTTTTTTCATTTTTACATAATTTATGTAAATTATGTGTTTCCATTTTAAGTTTACTACACCTGATGCCTTTAAGACCTTAATGGGCTTAGTAGGCACTAATAGTCAGGGTATAGCAACAAGTGTTTTAGCTGAATGGGTAAAAAAAGTATCAGATTTACCTATGCCCGAAGCTGACAAACAAAAATTAGATGAATATATTGATGATCTATATACCAAAGTGGGAGAATGTAAGCACTTTTTAATAATTTGATTAACTAAGAAAATAAATTATCAAAACTTTCCTTCCAGTCGCTGGCGAATTCCTAAATAATGAAGGTTCTGGCTTATATTTACTACAAAGTAAAATAAATCATAGCTGCGTTCCAAATGCTCAATCAACATTTCCATATTCAAATGATATTGTAGTATTAAAAGCTATACAACCCATACAACCGGGTGATGAAATATGCATTTCATATTTAGATGAATGTCAATTAGAGAGAAGTAGATATTCTAGGCAAAAGGTGAGAGTTGTGGAGATTGCTTGAAACAAAACGAAAGTAATATTTGAATTTTCTTAAACAGATTCTTAAAGAGAATTATATATTTGTATGCCAATGTCCCAAATGTCAACTGGAAGCAAAGGATCCAGATGAAACAAGTGAAGATGAATATGACGAAGATGATATGGATATGGATGATGACGATGATATGGACGACTAAAATATTACGAGTCAAATATTATTTTTTGTGAACTGAAAATATTGCCTACATATTGTTTTTATATATCTACTAAAGTGATAAATAAAAATAAACAATAATTTTTAACAAAACTTTACATTCTCTAAACTGTGATTTTGGAAAGGATTTTAAATCTATTAGCTATATTTTCGATGGAATGAAGTTTTTATTTATTTACTAGACAAACATCATTTTCGCCTGTAATAGGAAAAACTATTAAATTTCGGTAAAAAGACAAATTTGTGTATTAAGACGTTTTTAAAAAGCCTAATCATTTACATGATCAAAAAGTTGTACGTTAATAAATGTTCTTGTTACAAATGCTCTACTAATGGAAAAAGATCCCAATTGTTTTAGAGTTCGTTATTCTAAGGATATAATTTTATTATATACACTAAAAAAGAACTACATTTTATAACAACAAAAAATAAAATCGAGTCTAGTTTTTTATCTTTTTTAACACATTTTGAAAAATGACTTAAAAACAGTCTAACACTAAGATTAATTAGTAGCCACCGGTGTTAAATTAATTAAATTATTACTACTCTCAGCCAATTCCGCTATAGAAACTCTACCTCTTTGTCTTATAAACTTAGCCACAGACAGCAATTCTTCTTCCGAAATGTATATAAATTTACCACGATCATCAATAACACCTGTAATTGTACCACTGGCTTGCAACTCTTGTATACGTTCAATAGCCTGTTGAGTTTTGAGTTTAAATTCTGTGGCCAAATCCTCCAAGACCACAACCTTATTATCTTTTATATATTTAATGAAATCGGCCAAGAGGTTTTCTTTTTCATCCTCATCCTCTTCGAAACCCTCCTCTTCAACACTAAAAGCTGCCTTCATTTTTAAATACTCTTCGTGTTCTCTACGTTCCTGTTCTTCTCTCGCTAAACGTTCTGCTTCAGCTTGTTTACGTTCCTCGTCAGCTTCACGTTCTTCTTGTTTTTTACGTTCCTCTTCTTGTTTAGCTTCTTTAGCCTTACGTTCTTCACGCATTCTTAGTTCTTGTTCACGCATTAAACGTTTCTGTTCTTTTTGTTCCATTTTTGCACGCTTTTTGGCACCCATTTTCTCATCCAAAACTTGAGCTTGTGGTACTTCACCGTGCTCATGTTCATTATCACTGTCATCATCGTTGAGAGCATTGTCCAAAGCAGCTGCTGGTCCAGCAGCAGCCGCAGGTACTGCATTTTGCCTTAGCCGATTGCGTTGATTACGCACTATTTGGGCTCGTCGTGGTACACCTTCCTGAGCTCTCTGTGGTACTCCACGTTGTTGTTGTTGTTGAGGCTTTTTACCATCATCTTTAAGAAAAAGTTATTGAAGGGGGTCATACAATACCAGCTATGTAACCAGTCATAACAAACCTTTCTCAGCTTTTTTCTTTTGCAAGAAAAACAAAGTTATTAAAATTACCAGCAAGGCTGTGGCAATACCAATTAATATTGTTAAATCCATAATATGGCACTTTTTGTAATTGAAGAAAAAAAAAACAAATCAATTTCACAAAATCTATGCAAACGTCAACAAATTTCCTTATTTTTGTAAAATGTGCAACTTCTTCTGCAGTAAACATTCATAACGTAATGATAACGTTAATAACAGGGAGTATCAGAGGATAAAAATTTATTTAACATATACCAGCAATTTAGCGATATTATCAATATTGGCTGTTTTGTTGACATCCACTTGAGAATAATAACACATCAAACTTTTCCAATTGTCAATTTGGCATTGTAGTGTCGAATTTTTTCTCATGACGTGTCGAGTTAAATAAAATAAAAATTTTACGAGAATTTGCTTATAATTTGGTTAATAATAGTATAAATAAAATTGAAATATCAATTCAAACATGTCAAAACAATTATTAGCTTTAGTGGCACTTCTGGCCTGCTGTAATACAGTATTTGGTTTATATTTTCACATTGCCGAAACAGAACGAAAATGTTTCATAGAGGAGGTGCCCGATGAGACAACCGTTATTGGTAAGTTTATTCCTACTGCTCTGAAAGCGAATAAATCGTATTTAATACCTTTATTTTAAACAATTTTTTAGTGAACTACAAGGTGGAGTTATATGATCCCCGTTCCAATGGTTTCATGCCATCATCACCAGGCATTGGCATGCATGTTGAGGTTCGCGATAGTGATGACAAAATTATTCTCTCTCGTGTCTACAGTTCTGAGGGACGTATCTCTTTCACTTCTCATACACCGGGAGAACATGTGATCTGTATGTACTCGAACAGTACTGCTTGGTTTAGTGGTGCTCAATTGCGTGTCCATTTGGATATTCAAGTTGGTGAACATGCCATCGATTATGCCAGTGTTGCCCAAAAGGAAAAATTAACAGAATTGCAATTGCGCATACGTCAATTGTTGGATCAAGTGGACCAAATCACTAAGGAACAAAACTATCAACGTTATCGTGAAGAACGTTTCCGTCAAACTAGCGAGAGCACAAACTCTCGTGTACTCTGGTGGTCAGTGGCTCAAACAGTTGTCTTGGTATGCATGGGCTTTTGGCAAATGAGGCATTTGAAGAGTTTCTTTGAGGCCAAGAAATTGGTGTAAATTCTATATCACAAATGTCATGTTACGAGTCTTCTAGGATTTTAGTATCAATTTGGTGATTTCCGTAATGTACGAAACTGATGTGTGTTTTATTTTTTAATTTTTATAAAATCATAGCTCTATTCATTTAATTTAAATAAAATTTCTATCTTAGGAAATTACCAATTATCATATAAAGCCTTTCCATAATAATTTATATTTTTCACTAATAAATTTTGTTTGACATCATTCAGAAAACAATACTAATTGTGGAAATAAAGAGTTTTTTTTTTTGAATAACAATTCGCTTTTCAAAAAAACGACAACAAAAAGTTAAAATGAGTTAGTTACAATAAAAAGCTAACGTTTAAGAGAAAGCCATAATCCTGCCGTTTTGTTTTCATAATCCCAAAAATACAAGTTTTAACAATTTGTTTTTTTGTTTAACAGAAATGCGCATTAGCCAGTGTACTATGATTCCACGATTTTTATTTAAAAGTGAAGGTTTTCTTATTGTGTGTTAATAATTCTATTCGACCGAGATAAAAAATAATTAAAAAAGTTAATTATGTAGGTTAACTCTTGTGAAATCGTAAATCAAACAAAGAAAAATTGTGCTGGGATAAATGCTAGTTATAATCTTTAAGCTCTGCAGACAACATGTGACTCGGGATCAATGATGTTGTTATCATTTCTTGTAAAATTAGTATTCCCGTCTGCAGTTGAACTTCAGTAGACGACTTGTATTGCAGCAACAACTTATCTACAGCGTCACATGCAAATTTTTTTTTTTAATAAAAATTTCAAAACATTTTACATCTGTATACACATAAAGTAAAAACGAATACCATCAGGAAAATACCCATTAAAAATGAATAGGGCTATGAATTTAAAACGAGATCAATGGAATAAATACATTATATGCACATTATATGTACAGTTTGTAAAAAAATTTTGTCCAAAGCAGAAAAAAAGTTAAAATCTTGCTTTCATTTGAGAATTCCAATAACAAATTCTTAACACGTTTATTTTATTTTTTGTTTTTTTGTACACATCACATTACTGTATCTCTTAAGGACTTTAAGAAGTCATAACTTTTCAAATAGACCAACACAAATGAAGCGCTAACGTGGAAACCCAAAGATTTCTCTGTAAGGGCAGACCAATAACTATATGGCAAAGACCAGTCTTGTATTTACAGAAACTTGTAAAGCATTTAACGAACCAAGACAGATCGCACAAAATAGAATAAGATGGAAATCATTTGTTGTATACTAAAGCTCCTAATGGCATATGGAATAAATAATGGTAATAAACATTTGTTTTAATTAAATTTAAAATTATTGTTAAGTATTAGTTAGTATTAAGTATTTTGTAGTCCCAGAGAATGTATTTTTATAATCTATTAGCGTTTGCAGTACTGACCAAAAGAGTAAGAGTTTTTAATAACTAAATGGTCTTGTCTCCCTTTCAAAATTAATAGCTAAAACTTTCGTCGCCTAAATACCAGAGTCTGATTTTTTACTATAAAAATTTTTGCACAAAAAGATCATAACAAGTTTTGTTTATAAATAACATTATCTCATTGTTTTTAATGGACTTGCTCTACTTTTAAAAGAAAAGGCTCATATATTGCACCATTTAAACTTTTTTTATATCAGTACTCTGTGGTTTCTCCATTTGCATTGATCAAGACTGGCATAAATTGGATAAAATATTTTCCTTAAATCTGAAAATATCTTCTTTCAGGCTTCCTCAAAAGCAGTCCTTTCTCGTTCGTTTTTTTACCAACTGTGTTTCAAAAGATTCGGCTTAGGTGATTGAGAAGGTAAATTTTTTATTTGTATTTTTAGCCAATAAAGCAACCGCTCTCTGACTGCTTGCGCAATATGGTTAAAGACGTTGTCTTTGTAGAATATCGAACGCTATGTAAGCGTTCAAATTGTTTTCCAATATTCGATTATATTGATACTGATCCATTTCACCATTAATAGCAACAGACAGACTGTTCAATGGCATTCAAATCAGGTGATTGAATAGGTGAATTTAGTCACCGTGGTACCTAATACAGTAGCTACTTCTTGCTTTCATGCACAGTATATTTAAAGATGTTGTCTTTTTGAAATATCAAACGAAGATCAAGACTCAATACATCTACGGAAGCATTCCTATTATTTTTTACAGTTTGCTTATATCGGTGCTGATTTATTGAACCATCTATAAATACCAACAATATTCGACTGTTACTGTTGTAATCCACATGATCACTTATTGTTCAGTCGACATAAATTATACAGGATTTAGTCCTCTGCTGTTCATTTTCCTGTTCCCAACATTTGAAGAGAGAAGAAACGAAATTTTCAACAATTTTGGAAATAAAGACTGTATCACATTGCATAACTCAATGAAAATAAACATTATCTTACATTTCAAAATATTTTTATTAGGGATTTTCTAAATAGAAGCGTTTAACCCAAAAAAGGAAAAATGTTTCAATATTATCAAGATGATCAGCAATTAAATATTTGCGTACCACCTTTTTATTTTGTATCTTTTAGGTATAAAAATGAAATTAAATTATAAAAAATATAAGCAAAAACAAATAATACAGATAAGAGAAGTTGTTATCTCGTGGGAAGAACGAGAGCAATCGTTTACCAGCGTTCAATTAACCAACCAACCGACCAACCATAATAACAGAACATTGTCTCGTGAAGCAGTCATTTGTACAATAAGATGCAGATTTACTACATACAATATATGTAGCAAACAAATAGATTCTTAAAAGAAAAACGACACGAAAGCTAAGCAGATAAGAAACAGATGTGTACCTCTACCTATCGTTTAAGTGACGGTTTAGCTGTTTGTCTGGCTGACTGGTTAGTTGGTAGGTTGTTGGTTAGCTGGATGTCATATAAAATCTCTATAGAGAAAGAAATGTAAAAAGTTCAGCTTTGATTCGTTTAATCCCGCAGTATTTCACGAGGTTTAAAACAAGAAAAACATAAACAATTTTTTAATATTTTTGTTAAATATTTATTTAAGAACGGTCAATAATAAAAAAAACAAATGAAATGTTATTTAAACATATAATTAAAGAATTCAATATAAATTTCTAAGAAACAAGTGAAAAATTATTTAATATAAGTAATATTTACAAACAAACAAAAATACAACAATAATTGTAATTAAACGAAACAATAATAACAATTTATATGAGTGCTTTCTTATTTTGCAAAATTACCTTGTTCATATTGAATACCATGAAATTTGAGTAGACATCAACAGAGTAATTCTAAAGTATAACGTGTAAAAAGATAGACAGACAAACAGACAGACAGCAGCCAGCATTAACTACATTGTACTTGCTGGTGATTGTGCTTTGTAATAATCAGTTGACTTGAAAATTACCGTATTTGCGGTTGAGAAAGCCCTGGTGTATTAATATCATTTTAATAGAATTTTCACTTTATCAACAACAATAGTTTATTATTGTTTTATAACTTAAAAAAATCCAAATATTTCATATTTATAAACATTCAACAAAACATTACTGGTAATTAAGTTGTTGCTAATTAAGGATGTTTCGAGCCTCCCAAATAGCCAGTGAAGAGAGTAAGTAATGTTGGTTCATGATCATTTTTCTAGCAAGTTTTGTTTTTCTTTAAACAACAATAAGCATATAATTTTAGAAATTTTAATCACATTGTTTTATCTAATTTTATCTTATTTAAATAATTATCATTATTTAAGCTCTACCTGCTTTGGGTCTAATAACTCTAAGTGATAATGAAACAGATATAACAACACTGACAACGATATCGAAGTCAAAATCAGGAAGTAGAAAATCAGAAGGTTATGGCCTGGTTACACATTTGACACCCAGACGTCTAAAATATCCCAGGGCCATAATACTATTATTAATGGTCAAATTATTTGAAGCATTTGCTGCTAATGGTATACGAAGTAAGTGCATAAAATACAGATTCCTAAAACAATTTTTAACAGTTGTACGTTTACGAACCAGTGTAGAAAGCAAAACATAGAATTTCTTTTTTTTAATTTTTCCAACATCTTTTTTCTTACGAGATTATGTTTGCATCTTATGGTTAAAGTTAAACGTCATTTACAGCCCGTTTCCAGATGACGAGCGTAAGAAAACATTCGTTTAACAAGTTGGGTGAATTGTCTGTTAATATGTAAAACACAAACAAAGCACTAAATTTTTGTTACTGTTTCAAATATAAATAGAAAGTCACTCGCTTTCTTACGCTCGTCATCTGGAAACAGGCTGTTAGCTATATTTTGAAAGACAGTTTCATCACGATATGAGTGTAAGATAAAATGCATTTGCTTACTAATGGACACAAATGGACGAAAAAACTTATTGCGTATTCTGTAATCTTTTTAGTTTAGTAATTCATCTTTATTTACAGGCTTTATTTGCATACATATTTAAAATTTTTTTACTGAGATATATATGGATATTATATTATCTTGCAAAAAATGGATATAGTACTATTTACAGATAAAACTTTTTATGATCTTTCTTTGCAAAAACAATTTATAGTACAAAGAATTATAACAAACTCATACTCTTTTAGTTAGCACTTCAAACACTATTGGATTATAAAATTACATTCTCTGGGACTATAAAATATTAAAAATATATCTATTAATAATCACCAATATTTTAAAATTTTACGAAATAAAAAAATAGACGACCCACTTTCAAAGTAAAACGCTCGTATAATCACGGTTATTGAAAGATTTTTTAATTTAATTATATTTAAAGGAAAAATAAGAATAGATACTTTTATCTGATCTGATTTAAACACTGCTATTCTACAAACTTTCTAGAGATTAACTTTTCGTAAAAAGAGGCGTAAATTTCAGACATTTTGGAAAATTTCATCAAAGAAACTAGTGGCGTTTTCTTTGCTTATAAAGTAGTAGAATTATTTGCCATTTTTATGTTCTTTTCTAAGTGTTTTTCTCTAAAAATGTCGCCCTCAAAAAATATAGAAATGTTGCATTTCTGCCCTCAAAAAATTACTGGATAAAAACTGCAACATATTAATAGTATGAGGCAACATTTAAAAGGCAACATTTTTTTAAGAAAACGTTATAGGTAAATGTATTGCTGCTTTAACTTGAAAGTTAATTAACTATTAACAGATAGAATAAATGTAACGTCTTAATTATATTAATTAAGCAACTCGCATTGGAGTTAAATTTACGCGACCAAAAAAATTCAACACCTTAAAATTCCTGTTGACCAGTTTAAGAGACGCTTTGCAAAGTCAAGACACTCTCTGATTATTGCTTTTTACAGGGACGTCTGGCAAACAAGCTGACTTCATTTAATATGCGTATAGCGGTACGTACGCTAACTGGGACACCCATTTGTGTATTTGCATAATTGGCAATCTCTTCTGCCTTCTTTCGTGAATCAATTTTTATTGGCCTTAGCATTTCTCGGTCTTGACGAGCAGTAGTAATTCGTCAGTGTCCACTTCCTGGTTTTCTGTCCACACTTCCAGAAAGTAAAATTTTGAGAAAATTCGTTTAACAGTTGATTTTTGTACCCCGAATAGGACTTCAACCTCACTTATCGCCATTCCTTTTTCCAAAGCTTTTATTAATGCCACTTAGCTATCGTTTGATAATTGTTTATTGAGAAATGTAAAAAACTTTCACAATGAAAATATTTTTTTCATAAATAATATGGTTTGTTTACTTTAACAGCAGGTGACCAATTTTTTTTTTTTGCACAAAATGTTCACTTTTTATAATTAATAAAAATTTTGATCAAATTAAAAAAGATAATCAACTGATAATATCAAGTATGCTTTTTTATTATAAAGAATAAAAAATGCAATAGAGAATTTAAATTGGATACAGTTATTCGTGATGGAATGCAATTCCAGATTATGAAACGCAGAGTTGAATTTTTAATGCACTCTACAGTAAATATTTAAAACTGAATGTGTGTTTGTATTTATGTATGTTTGTTTGTGCCTCGTAGACGGCTAAACGGCTGAGCCGAGTACCAAGTTTAAAACTGATGTCATAATTGGTTTTCACTCAGTTTCTAACATTTGTCGTCGACTTTTTGGAACAGTATACAAATTAAATGTTTTGTACTGATGAATTTTGAAACATTATACTTTGTTCGAATACAAAACAACTAAGATTTTGGATGTCAGCCTTATATAAAAATACATTAAAACAATAATTATTTATAGCGTTTTAGGTGGCAACTATATGTACTCCCTTTTCGTATATGTAGAAAGATAACAAACAAATCTAATATTTTGGAAAACATTAAAAAATATGGCTTCTTTATGTTTTTATTCAAATATTTTTAATGATGATTCATTTGCAAAAAATTAAAAAAAATCCAGATTAACCAGAGAGCATCGCACCCTATTAATTAGTCCCAATAAAATTCCTGTGTATTGATGATACAATTTAAGAGGTTTCATCATTTAATTTAATAATAAAATAAATAATAAAAATTAATACAAAAAAAAAAAAATATGTAAAATAAAAACAAAAAAATACCAAAGACGGAATAGAATCATATATATATTATTTTATAACATAAAGCATATGATGAAAATCTGTAATAAGCTTTTATTAAATATTTTGTATTTTAGAACGAAGAGACTAAGTACTTCAATGCTTTTTCAAGGTGCTATGGCTAGAAATCCAATTTAAAAACAGTTTAGTTGTCCTTAAAGAATTTTAAAAAGTTTTAAATTGGCAGTGAGTTGATTTGGGAAGTTATATAAAGTACTTTACGAGCAATTGCCAAATCGTAGTATGTACTTATGATCTAACAAACTTTTATCGAATATTGAATAATGCTTATTTTAATTACAAAATGTCAAAAATTCGATCAGTCATTCGGTTACGAATACGACGAGATCCGTTCAAGATAGCGTAAAAACCGATACACACAGGGGTCTAATCGCCGCTTTCGATAACGAGTTATTTGGTCGAATAATTTCATTTTGGGATTACGGCATTCAATATCGAACAAAAAACACAAAACTTGTGATGATGTCTTTCGATAGCGAGTCTTCAATCAAGTGTAATCTTTCTAAACGTCGTTCGATAGCAAAATAGCCGTCGTAAACAATACAAGATATTTTTTTTAAATGCCAAGTCAATGAAAAATTGTGAAAAAAGTATGTTTTATTTATATTTAAGTTAAAACACAATTAATTATCATTAAATTTTTAGGATAAATTAAAAAATATGCTCTTAAAGCAAAAATAAAACAAAAGGTCATACTCGTCTTTGAATTCAGATGAATAAAAGTAAATTAGAATAAATAAATGTTGATTTATATTCTATTAAATACAAAATTTTTAATTAAAAGTATAAAGTCTTACTTTGGTTTTACTCATAGTTAGCCTCAAGATGTTATGATTTTTTTAAAAGTTGGTGAATTCATTTACAATAGCAATGAAAATACGATGAGGTAGAAATCGAATACCATAATTAGGCAACTTGTTACGTAACGAAAATTATTTTTGTATGATAGACTATTCGTTTTTTTTTTTTTGCAATCTATTTTACAGTAAGTCTTATAAATAACTAGGGTAACCCATCCCGCGTTGCTGGGAGCCTTTGTGATGTATACCCATAAAATGTATTACTCATAAGCTGTGTGATTTCAGCAATTTCCGCTTATCAAATCTCTCCCGTTTTTGAATGACGTGGATAAATAACGAAACTTTAAAATTCCATATTTAGTATGAATGGAAGCTGACATGCCCCTTGTACAATCTGCCAAGTTGTTAATTGATAGTCTGTCATGTCCAAGAAGTTATTTAAACTAAATTTAGAAACTTACTACTACCGTTCTCCAGATATGCAAAATAATAGCTACTATTTATTGGACGCCCACTTATCCAATTCCGCCAACTATAAAAATTATGATTTGTATTGACTACCAAATCATTTAGACCAAGTTCAGAAACTGCCATTCTAACCGTTCTCTAGATATAAGAAAATCAATATTTACTTTGTATAGGAGGTGCCACTCTCACTTATCCAATGCCGCCCACTTTTTAAATGATGATTTATATTGACCACAAAGTTATTTGCGCCAAATTTAGAAATTCTCACTATTATCGTTTTAAAAATATAGACATATAACTAAAAAGTTTATATGAGCGTGGCACCACCCATCTGATGAAAACTATCAGTGAAAGTATACCAACAAATGTATTGGTTTGTAAATCGGTTTCGTGGTTCTTGAGTTATAAAATGACTAATATGGAACAACTTATTTTTATGTGTAGATTATAGAGTAGGTTCCGAAATTGTGAAACCCTTGGACAGCTCATCGTTTGCACACCGAACACTATCTCGAATATATTCCATTGATTTTAAAGTACCAGAGGTGCTTTGTGCGGTTCAGATGTGGTAATTTTTACACAGAAGACAAATTCCGACCAGGTCAGCCAAAAAAATTTTTAAGATAATTTATTATAATAAATATTTAAAAATATTATCAGTATTTTTTTATTATTTTGGTTTAGCTCTGCATCATACATAATAATCTTTGTTAGTATTTATGTTTCTATTTATTTTCTTTTCTTTTTTTTCTTTTTTGAAAATACAAGTTCATAACCTTTTAAAATTGTTTGTTTATATGATGAGACCAGACCATTAAAAATTTTAATTTCTTTTAATTTCAGCTATATTAGCGTTATATTTGCGAGATAATTTATATTTTAGTGAAAGCCTATCAACAATTGTTCTGCACATATTTAATTTTTTTGGACAATTTTGTCCTATATTTGGAGCTATACTAGCCGATAGTTATATAGGTAATGTAAGGACAATAACTGGTTTCTATTATCTTTATGCCTTTGGTTGGATATTATTGATCTTAACGGCCTTGCCCTATATGGGCATATCATTAGTGTAAGTACACATTTTCAATTATTAATTGAATAAAGCCAATTTAGTAACAATTATTATTATTATAGATTTTTAGTATCAATTTCATTGTTGTTTATAGCCATTGGTAATGGCTCATCGAGAGCTTGTTTAACATCTTTGGGTGCTATACAATTTCAATTACCGCAACAGGCCAAACAATTAGCAGAATATTTTAGCTTATATTACTTTGTCTATTATGTGGGTATATTTTTAAGTAAGATATTACCACCCATGGTAAGAGCCAATACTACTTGCTTTAATAGGACTGGCTGTTATCCAGCGGTATTTGGTACATTAGCTTCTTCATTTTTCATAGCGTGGGGTAAATATTTTTATAGCCTAAGCATGATATATTGATATATAAAGCATTTATGGAATTATTTTTAATAGTGACATTTAATATTGGCAAATTGTATTACAAAGAAGAAAAGTTAAGTGAGGAAAATATTTTGCTAAAATTCTATGGTTGTATTAAACATGCTCTGGCTAGAAAATGGTCTAAAAGTGCTGAAGTTACAAAACGTTCCTATTGGTTGCATTATGCGGTGGGCAAATATGATGAGACATTTGTCAATGATGTCGCCAAAGTTTTAAAGGTAAGTTTGTTTGAAAACAAGTAAAACTATAAAAATAAAATGTATTTCTCTTTAAGTTGGCCAAATTATTTCTACCTTTGCCTATTTATTTTGCACTTTTGGCTCAACAAGATTCGAGTTGGACTTTTCAGGCTTCTTTAATGAATACCACTATAGTGAGTGGTGTTACCATACAACCAGATCAAGCCAAAGCTATGGGTCCAATATTTCTATTCATTTTAATACCTCTGTGGCAGTATTTAATAAAACCATTTCTGAAATGTTGCTTCAACTATGAATTAAAACCTTTACAAAGCGTTACTTTGGGTGGTGTTTTTTCAGCATTTTCATTTATATGTGCCGCAGTTTTACAGAGATTTTTACTAGTAATTTACTTTGCTTAAAATACTCTTTAAAAAGTTATAAAATGTTCTCTTTCTTTTCAAAAGTCAATGCCTTTCAAATCTGTTAATGTTTTATGGCAAATCCCACAATTTGTTTTAATAATGCTGGGAGAATTACTGCTATCAATACCTGGCTTACAATTTGCATTTACACAGGTATGTTTAACTGAATTTAAGCTTTAGGTTCTATAACGAAATTATGCAAATTGTTATTTTCTTTCAGGCACCTGTTTCCATGAAATCGGTAGTTACTGCTGCTTGGTTTTTAAATAACGCTTTTGGCAATCTTATTGTGGTTTTAATAACACAATTGAATATTTTTGCCAATCAAAGTGATGAATTTTTCTTTTATGCCATTATTATGATTGTGGCTATCGTTATATATACATTTTTAGCCTACGATTATGTACTGCAAGAACGTCTAGGTCATCACTATGCTAGTCAAAGTTCTCTGGAGCCGGTAATCTTGAATACGGAAACTACACCTCTAAACAATTTAAATGATGATGCGCCAAGTACAAGTAATAATAGTAACCAAGTTGTTGTTAATGTTTAAAAAAAGTTGTAGTATTAATTTTGTTTACCTTTTGGAGAAAAAAGTGACGAAAAGTGATAGTTAAATGTTGTTTTTGGTAACGTTATTAAGTTATCGGAAGATCTTTTTAAGAAATAAAAAAATTATTTAATTCAGAAATATTATAAAATAAAAGTAAAATTATTTAAATAGGTTGAATTTAATTTTAGGCGATGGGAGATCTTAATAGAAATATAGGTGATTTAGTCTAATATTTTGAATAGATATTGTATTTCCAATATGGGATCATCTGGCAAATCAGTGCAATGTACAGCATTTAAGGTTTTACTTGAGCCATATTTTGCTCTTAAGGTATGTGGACGTAAAAGTTTGGCAATTTCCTAAAAAAAACAAAACAAAAAAGAAAATAGTAACATGTAGTGGTGAAGGGAGCATTCTACGCTAGTTACAGAAAACTTAACTTTTACACTAAACAAAAGCTTATATTTAAATATTAAAATAAATAAACAACTGCAATAAATACATGAATAGGTGTGGTAGTGTTTATTCTACGGATAAGTGTTCTTAAATTCCATACTAAGCTTTTTGATTTTTTTTTTTAAGAGCACTAATATGAATACTGAATATGTGCGGATATGTAGGCATGGAAGGTAGACTTGTCACCACAGACCTATTAACACTGTTTTTAATGTTTTTCGCATTTTTGCGCGAACAATTCAAGTATATTTTAGCATTTATATATATTCCAAGAAAATCATAAATAAAAGTTTCGTATGAAGTCATTTCAATTTCAATGTTACTATCTTCATTCTAATTTACTTATTGTTTGCAAGAATCAAATTTCGCATAATTTTGACGTAAATTTGTGTCCATTAAAAACTATAATCTCTTTAGCAGAATTGGCTTAACGCTGAACAAATTAAAAAAACTGCATCAAGATTTATCTTAATATGACTTAACTGTTTTGCCTATCTAAAGATCCTTTTACACGAAATGTATTTTACATCTGACATGTTAAAACGATATGTAAATGACAATGTTCTAATTTGACAATGTTCTAATTTCACGTGACAACACATCTGATATCAGCATTATAGTCACCAAAGACCGAGAATAAGGAAAAAGAGTAAAAAACTATTGATGGTAATTAGAGGTTGATATTTTATACAAATAATTTTTTTTTATTAAATTATAACATTATATGTATGACTCATACATTATACATCTTGTCATATATAAGAATGTCTGTTCATATGTAAAAATCAATGTTTATCGGTTAAATATTAATCAAAACTTGCAGTGACATCAGTAGTGACTCTTGTTAAACGAAAATTTCAAAAGTAGTTCAACGGTTTATTATAAGAAAAGTAAACGATAACCTACTTATAAATATCTACCAGAAACCTTCCCAAACGATTTGAGAACGAATGTGGTGTTATAAAAGCTCATAAAACAAGAAGACTAACCTTCAACAGACAATATTGAAAAAAGATTGCCTTATGCTGAGATGCACGCTAAAAAATTCAGCGTACTTGGCAAAGGCGTGATTATTATATATTCTGTGATTATACTAAGATTATTTTGTACAACAAAAGTGACTCTAAAAGTGGCTAACGATATTAGTCCCACAGTAAAATTTAGAGAAAAATTGGTATTATCGAGCTGCATTTCGACAAAGGAGTTCAAGATATAACTTAATCATATACATAATCAAAAATGTTTTCTATTTTGTATATATATCGTTGGTCTCATAATAGAAACGCCATAATTCGCATTTATAGAAAATTTATTTTTTTAGTGATTTCAAAACGTTTTATACAGCTCGCTCCGTCAGTAAATTTAATATTATTTGAGTTAGGGCCTTTCTACAAGAGATTAACGATATGCATATATTGTGTCATACACCATTAGGAACACAGAACGTTCACACAGAATCTCCATTGCTGTATACTACTTACTAACGACCATAATTCATTGAATAATTTGTTGATTTCACTTTGGATTGTCCGACTCCATGTAGATTTTGGTCGTATACATCGCTGTGAACCTTATGGGTACCACCCAAAAAAATATAAGGAAATACCATAAAATAATCTTTTCTTTTGTTGTAAAAATATTTTCTTTACAGAGAAAGAATTAAGTGAATTTCACCAAGTCTGTTGAAATGCGACTATTACTTAAGGATCACTTTGCTCCAAATTGATGCAGTAATCGTGACATGTATTCAGAAAAAGCATTCCATACAAGTTAAATATGTTGTTTTTGTTTTACGGATTAAAAGTGATAATTCAGATCAAAGTTTGTATTAAAAATTCTTAAGACCTACATGAGTTTAATGCAACTATTCTACATACTAAAGCTCGATAAGATTACTAAAACACTGAGACTATAACAATTTGATTCCCTTATTAACGAATTTTAATTTCAAAACTTCAAATAAACACCCTTATCTTGGTTGGCAAGTCTTAGTAGTTTTTCGACGTTTTTGTAATAGATTAAAGAAAAAATTTGCCTTATTTGTCATTTTTCGACAATTTTTTTCTATATTGAAGAAGCAAAATGTATCTTTAATCTATTATAAAAATGTCGGAAACAACTTCGACTTGAGAACCGTAATAAGGGTGATTGAATTCAGCTGGTTCTATTTATTTATTTTTCAAAATTAATCAATGAAAATAAAAAAAATTATTTTCGTTTCAATTAGAAAAGTATAGTTTTGATCTTTAAGGCTTAAGACGTAGATAGTTTTTAATAAATAAAAAATTTTAAATTGTATAATATAGTTGTATAGTGAAATAGTGAATAGACGTATAGTACCTACTGAATAGCATTGAAGAATCAAAAAATGAAAAAAAATTAAAAACTTACCGGATCCATTGGACCACAAAACTTACGAAATTCTTCATAGCTATTTTTATTCGGATCAGTGCAGACAATTTCCAAAGCCATACTAACACCACTAGCTAACTGTGAAACCATAGGCTAAAAGAAATATATTTCAACGTTTAAAATTATATAACTGTAGCTACCCACAATGTAATAACTTACTATATATTCAGGTACAATGCCTCTATAGACTTCATAAAATTCACAACAATTTACTTTTTCTAAAATATGCATTCTCAAGGCAGTTATTTTAAAGCCATTCGATGTTATATCAGTTATAATTTTACCCAAATTACCCTCTTTTATGGCATGAGGTTTAATAACACACAAAGTAGCATTCTTCAATTGAACCGGTATTTGTAATCCTTGATCTTTATCGAAAAAGTAACTGGTATCCTTTGTAAAAAAGTAATCAATTCCTTACAAATATTATTTAATTATTTATAAAATTGTATTAAGGGAGACTTACCTTCAAAACTTCTTCATCACTTTGTGCGCAATATACGCCATTACGTATATCTTCTTTTTCAAATAAATTTTTTAAAGCTATGGGTACATCACCACTATTCAGATATTCTTGATTTTGACTTTGGCAGTTTTTTATTTTTTCCATAGCATTATCGGCTATTAACTCAAAGCCAATTGATGGACCGGACAATAACTGATTCATTAGTATTCTAATTGAAAAATGTTTACATTTTAAAAACGAAAGGAAAATATAAAAAAAAAAAAATACTTACGATGTCTGTACATCACCTTTGTTGCTTTCATTTAAAAAACCTTTAACCTGTTCAGCTGTGAAATGTACCATTAAACCTCTACTTATGCTAAAATTACTCTTTATTAGGGCACATAATACCATGCCCAAATATTGTAAGATACTATTCTTGAGCAAAATAAAAGTTCTGCAAAAGTAAAGCGTAATAAGATTAGAACACGTAATCACTCTTTCTTTTATAATTTAATTCACATTTATACCTTTTTCTGTATTTGGCTAAATTGTTTTTGGTTACTTCATCACCATAATCGACTATATCAAATTGTCTACCAAATATATTGAGTTTTGAACCCACAAAAAAATCTTTTTCGGATAGTTCAGGCATTTTTGTGCGCCTTAAAAATGTTTTCTTTGTTCGTTGGTCATACTAACGATATTAAAAAATGAAAGATTTCATTAAGAAATATTTTGCAATTTTTGTTTTATAAATATTTTTATATTTTATATACTACTTACAATTTCTATAGCATTGTCTTGCACATAATAGCTTATTGTAAATGGTCTAATTATACCAGCTTCTTCCTGATACCATTCAGCTACAAAAGAAAGACGTCTAACAGAGGTGTGGTTACTCTGTAAGCATTGAATTTAATATTAAATTTTAATTAATATTTTCATATTGATATAATTCGTTTAACAGGTCTTTCATTACATTAACGCGTATACAAGATAAAAATTATACAGGATCAAACATCGAAGACATCTATAACAAAAATTTCGAAATACGTCAACGACGACGACTGCTTTATCAGTAAAAACGTAGTTATATTTTTCGACATTCCTAAAAAGAAACATAATACCTTCCATCTTCTACATACCTATGTATACTATTGGACAAAATTAAGTGCAAAATACCTTTGGTATATTTAGAAAGTTAGAAAGTTAATTGGATTTATTAATTTCGTTAACATTTCAGTATAAAAACTTATATAATTCAATTAATTTTCAGCAAAACAATATAAATTAAAATACCCCTTGCTTACGGTTGGGTCAAATGAAGTGCAACTGCAACATATTAGATGATTGCCGTAGAAATACGAAGGATTATTATAATAATCAGTACTTAGAAGCTGTCACCTCATTAACTATGACATCCTAAAGCGTTTTAGCCTTCGTCGAAATTTGCCAAAAAATTGTTAAATTTAAGTGTTTTATCACGTACTATATGGACAAGGCTTAGCCACAGCAGTCTAAAAAGTTTTTACACAAAGAAACAACCATTACTGTGAGACGCCATATAAGAAAGCCTTTGGCTTTTGCCATAAGTTTGTAACTGTGCCAGAAAATCGCATAATTTGCTTAGATTAGTCGAAAAGGAACTAAAAAATGCAAAACATGCTAAAAGAGTATGGTGCGAGCCATGCAAATAATTAAATCTGAACATAAAGCATATACTATAAAACATGGTGGTGGAAGTCTCATGGTGTGAGACTGCTTTTCTTTCTCTGGAGTGGTTCGCATAGTCACAATCGACACAAAAATGTCTAATGAGCATTGTATTAACAGTAGTGATATGGTAATGGGTTTGGGGTGTTTTACCTTCAAACAAGATAATCAATCCAAATATGCAACAAAGGTTGCAAAGAACAATTTTCAAGAAAACTATACCGAAATACTAAAATGGCCTGCTCAGGGCATCGATCTGAACTCAGTGGAAGACCTGTTGGTCATACTTTGTAACAGAATTCCAATGGAATATTGTATTAACATTAAAAATTTTGGAAATAAATGTAAGCCGAATGGAGAGCTTCCTATTCCTAAAATACTTTGCGAGGTCATAGTTAATAGTACTTAGTAACTAATTATTATAATATCCCTTCATTTTTCTTCTGCTATCATATAATATTTTGCAGTTGCACTTTATTTTATCCAACCATAGGCAAGAAGCATTTTAACTTACTTTGTTTTACTGAAGAAGTTTAATTAAAATATGGATATAAGTTTCTATGTTTTTTATATTGAAATGTAAACGCAGATATTTTGTACAATAGTGTATGTACATTGGACATACATATTTATATTGAATTAATATGAGCAGCAGCTCTAATCGTCACTTTCAATAAAGAGTTAATTTGATCGAGTCTCTTTAGTCTGAGATTAAGACATTGTTATAATACGATGTACACGATACGTTGTTATTCATAACCGGTTCTTAGACCCCAGCAACTTCCTATAATAGGATCTAGGAGGATATAGTAGGAGAAAGAAACATCTTCCTATAGTAGGACATAGTAAGTGACAACTTCAAAAAGAGTTCTGTTTTTCAGGGCAACTTTGAATATTTTTTGATAATTTTTTTGATAAGCCCACATAGTCATTTAGCCATAAGTGAAACTGACATTTGACATTCTAAAGGGTTCAGCTTTGAAATAATCACATTTATTTTATTTGGCGACTTCATTTTCGAAAATCGGTATTCCATTTGCCAATAATTGAAATATGATGACTGTCTACATAATTTTCTTGTTCTGTAAAAATTATTGACGACTATGTTGAGTAGACTTGACACCGACTGACAACTTATATCTTGTTTACTTTTTCATATTAAATTAAAAAGAAATTGCTAAAATAAGTTGAAGCCAAAACTAGTAGATGAATATGGCGGGACTTTATTGGACTGTAACGAAAAAATGGCATTTGTTTTATTATGAATTTTATTAGACTGTAACAAAAAATATAATTCATTTTATGATTTTTTCTAAGATTACTGTTATCTTATGTGACATTAGCAATTAAATGACTTTTGCACTTTTCATTTGGCACGTGCATTGACTATATTTGTAAATATCACCAAATTCAAGAGAATCTGATATGAAGCATGTGGGGCGAATAATACTGAGACCTCCAAACACTTTTCCTGTACACGACCCTCATTTGCTGGAATTAGATTGCTGCATTTAGAGTGGGGTACTGTTTTCTCGCTGAAGGAAGACTTCCTTTTGGTTTTGTACATGATACAGACTTTTTGTGACAGATATACATAAATACTTTTGACCTTACCTTACTTACTAAATATAATTTTAAAGCTAAGAAGTCTAAATAAAGCTAGATCGATCCAAAGTAGGTAAATACCGAACAAACATTTCATTTCAAAAATATTTAATTTAAATACAACTTTATTTCTTCAATTATTAGACATGTATGGTTTTTAACAATTTTCGCTATATGTATACTTGTATGAAATACCAAATTATTACCGTAATGATGTCAATGTTGATGATGATTTAAAAGTAACGACGATGGCGATGATGACTACGCCAAATAGAATAAGGGTGATGGTCCTTATCATTGTTGGCGTAGACATTGTTAAAGAAAACACTTTTCTTTAATCTACTACATATAAGTTGAAATACAACTACGGTCCGTACATCGTGGTAAGGGAATATAAAATAAAAAGTAACGGTAATCTATGACGTTGTCATGTGCCCACTCAGGAACACAATAGAAACTGAACGAAATAAGCTGTGAGCCACTGAATAAGAAACCTATTAATATACACATAAAAATGGCGACTATCAGTTAACATTTTTTAATTAGATTTTTACACGTAAAATATGTTTCTCGATTGTGAAAACAAAGCAAAATTCCATAGCATTAGATGATATTCCCCAAGTACATGACTATTATGGAAGTGTATAGGGTATTTTGATATTAAAAATACATTTTCTTTCAAAATCCAGACTGGGACATTAGTTACTTAATTTTCTTACAAAATAAGTGAAGAGAAACTTACCATTCCTAATAATATTTATATTTTACAAATAAAATTGTTTTCAATTTTTCTGAGCGGCAATAAAACAACAATTACAAATCAAAACAAATGACAAATACCGGTTGCTATGTTAGAAAAAAATTGTTTGGCAACGAAAATAATGTTGCCAACTAACTAAAACTAAGATCACAACATAAATTGTAAGATGCCATATGTTGACGATCAACCTCTAAAAAAAGATTGCTTCGTAACAAAATGTGTAATTTAAAGATATATCAAATTAGGGTATTTATAAAATTAAATTTTTATTCTTTTTTGCAAATAACTCTTAATCGTATGCGTTTTATCTTCCTTTATGTACAGGAAACATAAATGTTCATATTAAGAATTTTGGTATTTTTTATTTTTAATCTTCGTTTTGCTTTAAATTAAATATGTTTTATTTTCAAATTTTTTTTCTTTTCCATAAATTATTGAATTCAATAAAAATAATTAAAAAGAAAAATAAAAAATGCATAAATATTATTTGCAACATTATTACTTGATTGTTTCGTTTTTAATCTTTTTTTTGTTTTCCTCCTTTCTTTTAATTACATTGGTAGTGTTATATTTTTCGCTATATATAAAGAATAATGCTGACGCATAGTTCTGAATATATAATTAGAGATGTTTTTAATATATTTAAGATTTTTATTATTAAAACCTTTTCTGTTTGTTCTATATTTTAAATAATCTGTGTGTACATCATATCTTTTATTTATTATTATTATTATTTTTTGAAGTCAACGTTATTTTAATGTATGGATTTCTTTACTATTTTCATAGAGAAAATTTTAAAATTAAAATTTCTTCTTGTTTTGTTTAAAAAGCAATTAATGTTCATGCTAATATTAAGAGAAGTATTTTTTGTTTAATATATATAAAAACGTTTAACATAAATTGTTAAGCTATTTTTCTTCATCCTTTTTTTCTTCGTTCTTTTTGTCATCCTCATCTTCGTCATTTTGTGATAGACTTGGAATATTATCGTCAGAATCATCATCATCATCGACATTAAAATCATCGAATCTATTATTTGACCCTGATAACAAATCGCTGAAGGGATTGGCGGCCATATTATCTATAAATATAAAATATTCAATGTTATTTTCATATTCACTACAATAACCACACACTCATTACCCTCCTCATCGTCTGATTCATTTTTCCATTTGGTGAAATTGGCTTTAAGGAAGTGCAATTTAGTTTTATCATTGGTTAACGATTTCCAGAATGGACCTGATTCTTTTTTGTAAATGGTATACTCAATACATCTTCCAATGTTTTTGCTTATAACTGTGTCAGGATTAACGGGATTTAGAAAATTTAATGTGACTTCGTATTTCTTATTCGCATCAAGCGCGTTGATACCCTTAAAAGAAAAACTATTTTCTGTAACCCTGTGGTTGTTTGAAATACAAAATAAAAGAAAAAAAATTAATGTGATTCTGTCCTGCTTGTAAAATTACTTCAAGTTTAAAATATATTACTTACTTGTAATCAATGTCCTTGCATTCTACATCAATGATGACGTATAATAAATCATTTCTTTGGGCCCAAGAAATTGGTGGTGGTACAGTTCTGCAAAATTAATATAAAATTGTTATAAAACAACTCACTAAATTAAAATATATGCATGCATATATTTTTAAACCGGCTGGCTTATAGAGATACACAAAAAATACCACAATTATCTAAAAATAATAACTAGTAATCAGATGGTGGTTTCCTCTTCAATATGACAACCATCGAATTCTAACCAATAACAGATTTTCTGCCGTTTTTTTTTTTAATACAGGAGTCTAATTAGCTCATACAGTTTCGAACAAAATTGACCAAAATTTCGCCTGCTATATTAGCTAAAGTGTGACACAAAGAAATTTCACTAACACTTTAGCTATATGCAGCAGTTTGAACAGATGCTCACCCTTATCGTGCTTGATATGTATATTAGTATTTGAACTTTTTTTTACGATTAAAGAAAAAATTCGTTGTTTTCATTTCTAGGACAAAAATTGCAAGGTTTTCCCCTACGTGACGTAGGGAAAACAACTTAAAATTACTGTTCTTTCCAATGCCGACAAATTTAAATTTAATAATTTGTTCACAGTGATATCTATCATAACTGCTTTATCAAAAATTTAAAAAAATGTGTTCGATTTATATCACATAGGCGTTTATTAGCTTTGAGAGTAAAAGCGGTCAAGCGTTATGCCCAAACAGGGTAACTACGTATGCCCATATGTGCTATGTGATGACCAGGGTCTGGTCGGAATAGAACTCATGAACCAACTCATTTTAATAGAAGATAGTTTAATTTCTTAAAAGTTATACTCTACTGCTTTCGTTAACGGACGGCCTGTACTGCCATCGCATTAGTAAGTCTTTTCACACTGAAAGGTTTTAAAGCAAGTTGGTTTTAATGTTAAAACCATCATTACCACCACCCGGTTTTACCATACGTTGTAGTAATAAGTTAAATGACACTATAAAAACAAAGAAAGCAGTTTAAATAAACAAAGAAAGTTGTTTGGTCCAAAAATGACAGGTACCCTCGCACAAGCAGCTGGTTTTTTTCTCTGCCTTGCTCGATCACAGATATCAAATTCTGTTTGTTCATATTTCTTTTATTACAAACACCATTTTTTTTCTGAAAAACAAACAAAAACAACTAATTCTGATATCTTACCGGACAACATCCAACAATGCCTGTTGCTTTTGTATTGCTGTAGGCTTGAGACTGCTTGTTATATTATACCATGCTGTTTACAATTATGTTGTTGTTATCCATTGTTATGTTAACAAAAGTGAATTTTTGTTTCGGAATCTTAAGTTTTTATATTTACCTACTTGATTTTAAAGCCTTGTTAACTTTGTATCAGTGTTCTTTTACAAAATGTAATATTAGTCTATTTTTTCTATTTACATTTTTTTATTTTTTAACCAAAGAACTCTTGTACAGTTTGCTAAATAAATGCTAAATCGGATTTATGAAAACTTATACTGTGAACGCAAAAACAACCGATTTTGGTTTAATTTTACAACAAGGTTTTAATTTTAGGTGTGAAAACACTATAAACATTCTATCATAGTCTGTTAAACAGAAACATATGCAGCCTAGGAAAAGCAGTCTTTTTTTTCCGTTTTTAGATTTGCAAAAATTTTATTAGTCTGGCATTCCTTTTCAAAATAGTTTTAGTGCCTGACTGAAATAGCGGCACTACAACAAATGCTCACTGAACAATAAAAAAAATACACACGAAGGAAACAAAAACAATTTTCGAGAATATGCCAACGACCAAACATAACCTCACAATGTTAACAATATTCATTTTAATTAAAAATAAGTAATTTTACCAAACTGAATTAAATTACACACTTAGAAAAGGAAAATTTAAATTAATACAAAAAAATTAAAACCATTTACCGCCCCTGAAAGCACATTCACACATAAGACAGCAACAACAAAGTTAAGAATAAAACATGAACGAGCATACTATTTCGAATTGAAATAAAGAAAATGCATGATGATGACGATAATAATGAATGCCGGGACCGCACAATATACACGTTTATTAAAAGAACAAAAAAAAAGGCGAAAATAGGAGATAAATTATGGAAATTCTAACAAAACAGAATTCTATTAATTGAAAACTTTGTATATGCTTTTATAGATATTAACAGAAAGAAACGAAGTCAAAGAAAATTGAGACCCTTAGAGTTTAGTAACCTACCGCCCTGATTACGTTAGTGTGTGCGTATATGCATTACAATTATTATTTTACCATGCCTGTCTCCTCGTTTTTTTCTGTTTCTAACATTTCACACTTTTTCTCTTGTTTTCTAAAATAATAATTGGTAGCCATTTTAGGACCTTAGTAGTATACGTACCCCGCTGTTGGAGCCATTTTTTTTTACAAATATAGGATTTGAATTATTTGGTGTTTATTTTAAAATTAAATATTTAATAGTTTTCTTTTTATTCCACCGTAACTAAAAGTGTATAACGAAAAAGTATTCAACGCCTTTTTAGTAGCTCTTCTTTTTTTCGAGTGTCTTGTAGCAAGTAGAATGAAATTTGCACCCGATTCCTCCTTCAAATGAAAAAAACTACTGAATCCATTTTATTGGCATTTTCGTCTTGTCATTTTTTCTTTTCACTATATTTTACAGAGTTGTATTATTTTGTTTTATTGACTTATGAAACGCATTGTGTTTTCTACCATTCGTTTTCATGTAGTTGCTAGACATCACATTAGTTTTTGAAATTTTGTCATTTTCTGTGTAGGTTTTTTTCAACGCGAACAAATTCAAGAGGCAATTCAGGTTGCTAATCGATTACTTAACCAAATTTTTCTTACCTCTTATATTAATATTTTATTAATTTCTTAAATAAAACAGTATGTTCCGTCTTGCTGCCAGTCAAATTTCCAACATTATGCGTAGCTCCATCGGAGTTACCAGCCGTGTTGGTGCTGTACGTGCTTCTCATGGCGAAGAAATCTCTGCCGAAGAATTCGATAAACGTTATGAAGATTACTTCAATCGCGGTGACATTGATGGTTGGGAGGTACGTAAAGGCATGAATGATTTGTTGGGTATGGATTTAGTGCCAGCTCCTAATGTTGTTGATGCTGGCTTGAAAGCCTGTCGTCGTGTTAATGACATTGCTTTGGCCATCAGATGGTTGGAAGGTGTTAAGGATAAGTGTGGTGACAGAACCGATGAAGTCTATCCCTACATCATCAACTGTGTACGCCCCACTCTAACTGATTTGGGAATTCCCACCCCCGAAGAATTAAATTGGGATAAACCAGAATTGGCTCTCAAATCAGTTTATGATATGTAAATTTTTCCTAACAAGAAACTTAACTACAACAACATAATAAAGAAAAATTCAAGAGTATGAGATGCGAGCCTATAATTGTTGAGTTTAGTTAAATAAATTGTATTCTACATCTTGTGAAGTGCAGCACCAAATTAATAAAAGTATTCATAAGATATTTTAAAAACAAATGTTGCATTTGCATGTTTCATCTTTTTTTTAAAAGTAAATTCCGGATATTTGTTTCCCTTATGTAATCATATGGTGGTGGTGAGTAGAGTATATGTATAATGAATGTGTTGGGTGAGTTAGCGGTCGTGTGTGAAGCATTAGACAAGAAAGAAAACAGAACAACACTAGTTCTTAAAGTGAGGTTATGTGGTTGGCAATAATTGTTTCTGTTCTGTTTGGTTTTGTAAACATATTTAAACGTTAAAATATTAATATTACATATTTTAAATACTAAATTAATGAATGCGTACTTTCTTAAAATAAAAAATTTTATTGAAAATATGTGAGAGATATAACAATATTTGTGACAGTGCTTTAAAAGTAATGAAAGAATAAGGTGGCCAAACTTAAGTGTCAGCCTTTACCAGACACTACAAAACATAAACATTTAATTTTAAAATTTAATTTAAGAAAAATGGAAGAAAAACAATTAATTCTATATAGTGTGCGCTGCAAACATTTTCTCGATAGTTTCGTAATCTGCTATGTTAACGATGAGCGTGGAATACGTCCTTGAATATTCTGCAATAGTAGTGTTAGATTAGGGATACACTGTCTTAGCGTAGTAGTCCTCCTTTGCCCAGTAGTGGAGAACTATGTTTGCTGCATCTTTGTTAGCAACGCAGCTTCTAACCGAGTCATCTGTGACTATTTTACTTCCCCAAAAAGCTTTGCAATCTGCCACTGGGCAGTAACCGTAGTCTGTGTCAATGATACCAAAATTAAGTCCAATCTCTTCCAGTAGTTTAAATCCCATGTATAATAATGCGCTTAAAGAGTACTATACAGCAGGTACCTGTCGCTACTTTAGTAATGGAAACACTAATTATGCGACTGCTAAATAACGGTTATTGGTTTATTTTCGCCACAGAAAATAAACAAACTCCATCCAAATAACCTATTGAAAAATTCATATAGGCAACTACAAATTTATAGTTGCCGATTGGCAACGCAGATGTTCTGTGGCTAACCATAATCGACCCAATAATTTGTAATGATGTTAAATTTCGAAATATTTTATTCAAACTCCCGGTCTTTTAGGACGATCTTTAGGCTACAATTCTGTTATCATTCATGTTTTTGTATTAATCGAGCTTATCATAGCGTGTTGTACATCCCATTACGCATATACATACATACTTAGTAAACATACATAAAAATATACATAATTCTATTAAAAGTTATATAAAGTTTTTATTAAGCCCCGTTTACAACGCCATTATGCTTGTTTTGAATCAATCTAAAACCAAAAACTAATGTAAAAATAATACCATTGTGATCATCGTAAGAAAAAATTAATTTTTCTTTAGTTTCTCCAAAAGTTCGCAAGCTTTTTCTAAATTAGCTTGTTTTTTAATAAAACAATAACGTACAAAATTTTCACCCAAGTTCTTGTGAGACTCGGAATAAAAGGCACTTGGTGGTATGCCCTGAAGTCCCATATTTTTAGTCATCCATTTAGTGAATTTGTAATCACGATACTTGTCTGGCTCCGACTCAATATTGATTTTCTTTTCTACAAAAATACAAACAATAAAACCAAATTTTTCTTTGCTTTAACTTACTAACTTACCTAAATTAGTCCAATCAGCCAACATAAAGTAACCACCCTCTGGTATGGTTGGTTTCATGCCAGCTTCCTCTAAAAATTTGGCCATAAAATCACGTTTAACCTGTAATTCCCGAGGCAAACTTTTGAAAAAACATTCGTTTGAATCCAAACGTGTCATTTCTAATTCAAAACCTCTTGCTATAGCCTCTTGCAAGGGAGTGGGACAGGTATAGACAGAATTTTGATGGACCATTTGTAGATTGCGTATTAAATTGGCTGGACCATAAGCCCAACCTGTTTTCCAACCCGTAACCGAAAATGTTTTACCAGCTGAACCTATGGTAACGGTACGTTCCCACATGCCAGGCAATGTACAAATGCGTATATGTTTATTGTCGTCAAAAACCATCCATTCGTAAACTTCATCGGATAGACAAAGTACATTCCATTTCTTACACAAATCAGCAATTAATTCTAATTCTTGGAGTTTGAATATCTTGCCAATTGGATTATGTGGTGTGTTGAGAATTATCATTTTGGTTTTATTGTTAAAGAGCTCTTTCAATTCATCCTCATCTAATTTCCAATCGGCAGAAGAGATAGTACCTTCGGTTTTGGTCTGTAAAGTAAAAAACAGGTTGCAGCAAATTAAAAAAATTGCTATATTATTACAATATATTATATTGCTATTTTATCATGGATTTAAAAAAGTACTACGTAAGGTTAGGTTCGTTTTGCAGCTATAAGGAGTACAGCTAACATGAGTAGGTTTTCCTGGGCTACTACATGATTACTAACATACCAAAGATCTACGTCAAATTAAGGTCTTCAAGTGCCGGGCAACAAAAAGGATCTATTTATCCTCTTCACCATCATAGGATCTGCAGTACCTATAGTCCTTATAAGGTTTCAACTTGCTTTGTTCTTTGGCCAGAGTTCACTGGTTCGCAACAGGCGGCTTCATTTACCCATCGTTTATTTGCTTGATATGTAGGTCCTGCGATATCAATATTTTATTCTTGTAAAAAGAGACTCTAATGCCTCAGACTGATCCATAATGATCAAAACTTGTCCTCGCTTGTACTATTTCATTTTATATAATGCCAATAGTCAGGGATTTAGCCGATCTACATTCCTTACATAGAACATAGAATTGACCTTCTGTTCTACCTTAAATGTGTAGCATTGTGTCGGAAACACTTACTTGATAGTTGATTGTAATTTTCATAATAAAGTTCGTACTTACTGGCTTCAATGGTATAAATCTTGCAACGCCACCAGCCATTTTAACCATTGGTTCGTAACAATCAAAAAATGGTTCTATAATTATAACTTCATCACCCACATCAACATGACCCATAATAGAGGAATACAAAGCCTCATAGGCTCCCGAAGTAATAAGAATTTCATTTAAAGGATTCAATTCGCGTTGCAACAATTTTGAATACAATTTTGCTATGGCCTGCACCAAAGGCATGTGACCCTGAAAAAAGACAATTTTTTGGATTATGCATTAAAGAAAAAAATTAATAAATACTAACAAAACCCCTGGTGTATTGATGCAATAAAGGATTTTCATCTTTGGCAATATCGGCCAAAGCTTCTGTAATATATTCGGGAGCAGCATCATCGGGAAAACCTTGTCCTAAATTTAAAGGCTTATATTGCATGGCTAAAGAAATGTATTCATTCCTAAAATGTGTTGAAGTGGAATAATATACATAATTAATATATAATTTTCAAATTAAGTTACCAAACACTTGGCGAGCTGCCTTGTAATCTCTTGGGCAAATCAAATTTTTCCATTTTGCTGCTATTGCTGCAGTCGCTGACCGTTGTATATTCACGTTTTCTTAATAAATTATGTACAACTAGACGGGTTGTTGAGTTGTGTGCCGATAATGAGTGTGGTTTTGTTAACAAATACAAACTATTATTAACAATTTTATACATCTGTGTAGAAAAAAAAGAGAGAGAACAGTAAAACTAGATTAAGTCTATTATAAACCCGCCATGACAATTCATAATTCATTGATAAGAAAGCAAAATTTATCAAGTGATTACAATTTCTACTAAAAAAGGTCTCACTTTTTTGTTTTATTTCAATATATATTAGACTAATATCACAATTAATTAAATGCAATTTTTAAAATATCTGTTAACTTTGGGTGTAAATTCTGTAATATGCTGTTTATTGCATAATGCACATACGAAAACAACAATATAATATAGAATTTATATTAAATGAAAGCAAATATAGAAAAATTAAATAAAATATAATAAAAACAAAATATATGACAAAAACAATTTTAATTTAATAATAATACAGGGCCTTGTCTAAATTAAAATAAATTGCTGTGTCTGGTTTCCTATTAAGTATACGGAACACCCTGTTTGCAAGCCAAATGTTATCACAGGTCGCATCAGTGCTATGGAACGCATTTCTTAATTATATCTTTTAGAGAATTTATATAGATTTAAATGTAAAAATATATAAGTAAATCTTTCTATTAGATGTTACTTATTTAATTATTGCTTTATTTACAAAATTATACCGAAGACGCGAAATAATAGCTGCTGTGAGAAATAAAACTAAAAGCCACAGCTGTTTACCAATTGCCAAATGCTACAAGATTGCCAAGTGCTATAGAAATGAAATAAATACAAATTGCAACACTGTGGTGTTAAAAAATAACGTAAATAAAGGCTTTAAATTTAAAAAGTTAGAAATTACTGTAATGAAAAAACGTAAATTAAGTATTAATTAGTAAAAATTTATATATTTTAAATATAGGGTATTGAACAAAACAAAGCACGAAGTTGGACTTGATAAATAAATATATAATGGCATTGAAATAGTGGTGTATATCATAACAAACTTTATTAAATATTTATTAAAAAACTAGCGTAAAAACTCTGCGTACTTCGCTAACCCCATATTAATTATTATTATTTTGAATGCTATCCTAGTTATATTTTTTTTACCCGTTTTCCCCAATTTATCCCCTTCTGGTCCAAACCCAATCATTTGAGATAGGCTTTAGTTTCTTCCAGACAGACAATACTCTCTGCATTTCTGCTTTTTAGCTGTATACAGTCTTCAAACAAACACACATTATTTTTTATATACATAAGATACGTAGACGGATAGCTTTTATCTAGTGTGCTTTCTGGAATTCCCGCTTTTTGGCTTTAATAGTTGCCTTGCTCCATATACATATACAAAATTCAATATTTGGTATGAATGGAAGGTGCCACGCGCACTTATCCAATCTTTTCTGATGGCGTTCTCAAGATATACAAAATATATATTTACTTTGTGTGGGAGGTGCCACACCCACTTGTCCAATTCCGCCCACTTTTTTGCCTGATAATTTTTTATTGACTATGAAGCCATTCAGACAAAATTCAGAAGCTTTTGGTTTAAATGCTCTTAAGATATACAGAAATCAACATTTATTTTGTATAGGAGGTACAAGCGCACTTATCCGATTCCACCCACTTTTTGCCTGATGATTTTATTGACTATAAATTTATCTTGGTTAAATATAGAGACTCTTACTGTTAGCATTTTGAAGATACAGTGCTCTCGGGACAACGTCAACTAATTGACCTCCATTGACCTTTAACCTTTTTCAAACGATTGAGTTCGTTTAAATTGTGTTAAAATAAAATAAACACCGCTATTTTTATTGTTTTACAGTTTATTTATTTACTTCACTATAACTATTATACTGTATGTCTTGATACAACACTTAATATTCGTCTATACAACACTTTTATTTCCGCTTTAACACGTCTTTATCTGACGCCAGCCAAACGATAACTAACTGGCGTGTAGGTAAAGCAGCTCTTTATATACCTAATTGCCTACAGTTTGGAAGGTTCAGGAAATATCAATCATCTTCTGTTTCCATATCCGTTAATTCAAATGTAAAATAAAGATGGTCGATGTGGCAGTGCTGCAAAATTGACAAGGTGACACAAAATTTACCATAATCACACAATACAGTGTTGTATTTTTATTTTCATAACAATATTGATAGTGTAGTTTAAAGCGTTTTTATTGTTTAAAAATTAAAAGCAAACAAAAATAAATTCATAGAAACAAAAAAGGCTTCCAACGGGAACAAAAAATCTACCGAACAGAGAACGACAATACATATGTAGGTAATTTCATTTCTATAATAGTTATGAGAGGAAGCCCCAAATTCGGAACTAATTTCGTTCAAATAAATGTACGTACGCACATATCTATGTGTTTTAGGTGTTATCGAAGCTAAAATTGTGCATTATTTGATGTTTTTAGCTTTGTGGCTTGCTGACGTTTTAAAGTCAACAATGTTAACAAGGGCTGATGTTTTGGAATGTTGACAAAAATGAGTGTTTCCCTTATACCGAGTGCACTGTATAAACAAATAAATATTCACTTTGTATGGGCGTCGCACCGCACAGTTGGAATTTTTAAAATTTGGGGAGCCTATAGTTCCTTCCAGATATACAGAGGAATACTGTAATAATTTCATAAAAATCGGTTCAGCCGTTTAACTGTCTATCAGGCATAAACAAACATACATATATACATACAAACATACATTCATTTTTATATATAAAAAGATAAGAAAAATTACAACGACAAAAATGATAATCTCAACATTAACATGTGGTGTGCAAATGTTCATGATTAGTTTTGTCCGATACTGTATGTAAAAACGTTTCGGCTTAATACCTAAAAAACTATTCCTCTGGAATTTAGTTTATAGGTTTCTTCAGTAACTAAAAATTGTTATGATTTTGTAACAATTGTTACTGAAAAAGTGTTCATTACTTTTACTGTTTTGTGTTTATGTTTACAAATCAAGTTAAAAAAAAAAAAAAAAAATTGAAAATCCAAAAAATTTTGCGAAACTTTAGAAATTGTAAGTAAAAATTGAGAAAAATTAAAAAAAAATTCCTCTCTCGTTGCAAGTTTCTGCAAGTAAAGTTATTGAAAAAACCTTATAACTCAGTATTTTACAATACGATGAATTTAAACATTTTATATTTTTAAGATTGTATTACGGTCACTGTATAATGTATCGGGTGATTTTTTTAGGAACTTTCTTTTTGGCAACACTATTTTTGGCAGCACAGCTGTTTCGTGTAAAATGTTACTGTCAAACATGTGCAGTTTGTGCAGTTTTTTGTCTCTAAAAGGATGATATTTGGTATATGGACAATTGGCTGCTTTAAAAGTATTAATAGTTCTTTGTAGGTGAGACAACAAACTTTCTTCTGCTGATTTTTGCTTGCTGTCAATGTTAATAAAGCGTAAAGAAATATGCGCAAGCGTTTTTAAACCGAAGAACTATTTGCATGAGTTTGTGTGGTACCTTAAGTATTAATTGAAGTTTTTTGTACAATTTATACAATTGCTGTGACATTATACCAAATATATCAAATAAGCTACAAAAGCTAACGATTGTTTATATATATAAAAAAATTAGTGAAAAAGGAATTATAAAGCGGCTTGGAGACGATCAAATAAACTTATCAAATAATGCATTTATGTGAGTGTCGTGTTCTTGAGGTTTAAAAGGAGATGTACAAATAAATTCGTCATTCATCATTTGGATTTTAATTTCGTAATGTTTGTTTGCTAAAATGTCTTCTGTGTTCATTACTAAAATATTGAAGCAACTGAGATAATATTTGTCAATCACAATTGGAGATGATCAAATAAAAAGTCGTCAAATGCAAAAATAAGAATTTGTTGTGTTTCATCAATCAATGCCGACAACGTGTATGTGTAGCCGGAAAAGTACGACGACAGGCACACATATAAGGCGTTGATGAGTTTATATGATCGTCTCCAGTCCGCTTAAGTAAAAAAATTATTTTTAAAGAAAGCAATTATTAAAAAAATAGTGTTAAAATTTTTATAAGGCTAGTATTGAAATTATAAGTATTTTTGTCGCTTAGCAGAGAAATTTGTTTTGAGTATAATATAATTTAAAGTCAATACAGCGTTTTGACATTATTATCTAATAAAATTCTAAAAGTGGAATTAAGCGATTTGGCAATGAGGTTTCATTTGTAAGTAGCTTTATGCACATCAGCAATGGTATCACGAATGTTGACCTTAAAATGCTCCATTATCTCTGGTTTGTCAACATAACATTTTTCTTTAACGGCACTTTACAGAAAATAGTCCAATGGTGTCAAATAGCAGCTTCTTGGCAGCCAACCGACATCACCATTTCGGCTAATTAAGCGGCCATCAAACGTTTGACGCAATAAATCGATTGTGTCATAAGATGTGTGGCAAGTTGCACCATCCTGTTGAAACCCAATATCGTTCAAATCAATACCATGAAGAGCGGACACGAAAAAAACGGTTATCATGGTGTGATAGGTATCTCCATTGACCGTAATGGTTACGCCGTCCTAATTTTGAAAGAGATATGGGCCAATGATGCCTCCGCTTCACAAGCCGCACCAAACAGTCACTCGTAATGGATGCATTGGCTTCTGTAAGATCACATTTGGGGTTTTATGAGCCCCAAATACGACAATTTTGCTTATTAACGTACCCACTAAGATGAAAATGAGCTTCATCCGAAAAGATGACTTTAAATGATGATAAATTTTTAATAAATCCCAACGTTGCTCAAGCGTAAATCGATTAAATTCGTTTAGTGGAGATAATATATTGAATTTTGTAGCAGAATAAAATGACATAAGTATTGCCAGATTCGAAATACCGCTGGTTCAAATTTAAACCGTTAAATTGCCAACTCTATACTACGTAGTACTTTAAAAAAATTGAAGACACTAAAAACTTGCTTCTTTTTTTGATGCGATTGCCTTGACGATTTTTCGAAACTGTACTGAAAAATATTTATAATTTAAAATATATCGGAAAAATTACGACTTCCTGCAAATTTCATCTGGCCGCCTTGGCGACGAAGCTCATTTCTGGTTGAATACATAGGTGAACAAGCACAATTGTTGTATTTGGTGTGAAGAGCAACCACAAGCATTACAAGAACTGCCAATGCATCCCGATAAATGCACGGTTTGGTGTGGATTATGGGCCGATGGCATTATTGGACCCTACTTTTTCAAAGACGATGAAGGCAGGAACTTTACTGTGAATGGCGAGCCATATGCCACACAGCACATGAAACAATGGCTCAACTGAGAGGAGAGTTCGATGAACAATTTATTTTACGTTTGTGGCCGGTCAATTGGCCGACTAGTTCGTGCGACTTCACGCATTCAGACTACTTTTTGTGGGGCTATGTTAAGGCTTATGTCTATAGAAACAAGCCCGCAACGGTTGAAGTACTGGAAGCCAATATTAAAGAAATTATTTGCGAGAAAAGAATTTATTGGAGAGAGCACGCCAAAATTGGACCCAGTGTATGAACCATTTGAGGCGCAGCCGTGGTCAACATTTACATCTTTAAACATTAAATTATGTAGATCGTTCTATCGACTCAAATAAAGATTTCATACATTTCTCTACATTTTATGTGTTTTTTTTAGATCAAATCCGAAAACTCTTAAAATATCACCCGATAGAATGGTCAGGTCTGAAGCATTACATTTAGACTTTTCAAATATATTTCCGTGAATGGACCTGTTCCACCCTTCAGAGAGTAACGCCAGCGGATAACCAGTAGAGCGACCTTTACGGAAACCATATTGGCGATCGCTCAGCAAATTTTTGGATCCTCTGGATCTGACTGCAAGCTTCACGTCTGATTAAACCAAGATTTATTACTTGATTTAATCCGAAGCTTACTGGATGGGATGAAATTATCCATCCCTAGCTTTATTATATTGACAACCATTTCGGCCATGGCATTCACGTTAGAATCAAGGAAACAAAGTTTCCAATTGAAGTGCCCATAGAAATCATTAAGCTCAGCCCAACGAGCTTTCCCGTAATTGAAAACCAAGCGCTTCGTATCTGTATGTGAAGCGTTACGAAGAGTGAAGAACGGGAAAGAGGCAGAAATAGTACAGTGATCCGAATTTCCGAGCGGTGCAAGGACCTCAACTACATACTTTTCAGGGTGTGTAGTGAGGTAAAGGTCGAGGGTGTTATTCTACACACGATATGTGAGTAGGTTCATTCACTAATTGCGCAAGGTGGTTGTGCGCGGCAAATAGCTCCACGTATTGGCCTTCTGGAGTTGTGCGGCCTGAATGGCGTAACCAAGACGAATTATGAACATTGAAATCACCAACAACAACAATTTCACTGTTCGGGTAATTCGCAAGGATATTCTATATTGAATCGGAAAGAGAGTCAAAGCCAGATATGGAAACCTCTCTTTCCGCGTTTGGGCTTTTATGCAGGAACCCGTAATGCAAAAGATGTGCCCTGATTTTGAATTTAACCCAAAGACAGTTAAATTCTGCATCATACATGCCAAGTGGTTGCTGGCATTGGTACACAACTTCATCACGAATGTACATTGCAAGACCCCTAGGAAAATTAAAGAGGGATAGAAGGTGATACCCAGGGATTTGAAAATCCTGTGGATCAGCATTTTCAGAAACCTGGGTCTCACATAAGGCGAAAACATCCGGCCTATAGAGACAAATGTGCGCATACACGGAAACGAAGTTCGGCCGGAGTCCGCGCACATTGCAGAAATCTATCCGAAAACGTCCAGCCATTACGCAAATAAAACGAGAATAAAATATAATATAAATGCCAAAAAGGAACCATAAGCAATCAAAAATCGAACAACCAACCTCCGGGTGCGGACGGCAATGCATTACCGAAAGCCCGTTCATTTTAGCTGAATGCCGTATCAGAAACAACTTTTATAACAACTTTGTACACATCTCAAACTGGAATTCGATTTGTCTTACTTTATATTAATTTTAAAAGAAGTTTCAAATGTATTTTATTTCAAATTTCAAATTGATTTATAATACAGTTTTATTTTTTATAAATATGTGGGTAATAACATGACAAAACTTTCAAGCTTTCCAAGAGAGTTGTTTTAAGTTTACAAATTGTATTTTGAACCCAAGCACTAAGTTTTCTACGAGTTAGTAAGAATTTTGAATATAATATCGACCATGATATTGCATACGTTTCAAAATTATTGTTTTTAAATTATGAACCAAAATACTTTCTTTTTTAACAGAATTTATTTATTCCATGTGTTTTTGCCAGAATATTAAAATGACATTTCTGAAATGTTTTTGGTTTAACAGTATAGACAGTATGCAACTTATTGGCAAAGATTTCTAACTTTATAAACCCTAGTTCGGAAATCATACCAGTGACATTTTAGCCGGGGGAATTTAACCTACTATCAGTTCAATGCTTATCAATGAATCCACACACCTATTTTCTACAAAGTCGATTGAATTCAAACTACAAAAGTATGAATATGAAAGATTATTTCATCCCGTTTTGAAAAACCTGTTACTTTCTTAATACAGGGTGGGTAAATTTGAGGTTAGGAGGTAAATTGGCTGTCCAATTATGAAATGTCAAGAGTTGAGCTGTCAACCTTTGACACTTATTTAGTAAACAATTGGGAAATTTTAACTATGAACGCTTTACTCTTGAAAAAAGAATTTTAATTGTGAAAATTTTCTGTTTGAAAAACTGCACGAAAACAATGCATTTTTCATCAAAACCATCTTTAGTGATGAGGCCCATTTTCAATTAGGCGGTTATGTAACAAATTAAATTGTCACATATGTGGCTCACAAAATCCACCAACAGTCCTCGAAAAACCATTACATCCAATGAAAGTGATCGTACGGTGCGGTTTGTGGTTAGGTGGGCATCATCGGCCCGTATTTTTTCGAAAATGAATAAAGAAACACCGTCACCGTGAAACACCTTGGCTACCAAACCATGATAACTAATTTTTTTGTGGCCACAATTGGCTAATGTTGACATCAGTGACCTCTGGTTTCAGCAGAATCTACACAGCCAGCCAAACAATTCAGTTATTGCATGAGAACTTTCCCAGTCGTGTAGTTTCTCGATTTGGCGATGTCAATTAGCCGCCTCGTTCTTGTGATTTAACGTCGCTGGATTATTTTCTCTGACACACTGCATTGACGAGATAAGCGAAGCTTTGTTGCAAAATGTGGTTTAAAACTTTGTAAAAAGAGCAGACGTCTGGCGACGTGCTAGAGGTGGACATTTGCCCGACATCATATTCCATTACCAATTCCCATATTTCTACTTTATATTGGTATGAAAACTGAGTTTGTCAAAAAAAGTGTTTTTAAGCCAATTTCCTTCCTAAGCTCAAATTTGCCTACCTTTTATGTTCGACTTGTCATTTTATCATCATATAAAGATCAAAATATAAGCTCACAATGTAGTTATAATTTCTATAGATGGTTAGGTTAGTTTCAATTGGCACCAATACGCGTCAAGACTCACTTGAGTCCAATACCCAAAATTTAGTAGCAACCTTGCAAAGATTTAAATAGAGTATTGCAAACCATTGCATTTTGAGGAGGCCTGCAGAAGTGCTGTCAGAATACCGGTTATCTCCAGCTCAAAAGTTGGTGACATGGTGGAGCATATGAGGATATCACGTTTATTGGATGACGATCCCTTCATTGGTATAAATGACAAGGTGACGCCCACTTTGAAGCTGAACAGGAACTTTAATGACTGTATAAACGAAAGGATTTTATGATTGACTGTCTGACATCTCTCAATGAACTCGGTGTACACAATGGAGTCTCAGGGGATGTAGGACGCCTTACTGGACAGTGGCGCTCGACAAGTGTTCATTGTGCCTGGACCGCAGGTAGAGGAGGGTTGAGGCATTTGCTTTCTCACCAAATAAGATAGTTGATTTTGTTCGAAGGCTCAATCTACGACGATGAACATATTACGCTGCATAAAAAATCCTCTGGTTCGTCATAACTACGAGTACATGTGGCCTCAATTAATCAATAATTCAAAATTATTTAATCACGATCTAAATTGCTTTCTTATCTATGGAGATTAAGGCTACCAACCATGTAAACTACCGCCCAATAGCAGCTAGGTTGGCACTCTCAAAAGTTATAAAGAGTCTAACAATTTGTTAAGCGGTTATTAGTACGGATTCCGCAAGGGCTGTTCTGCTGGTGACCTGCTAACGGTGCTCTATGAGAGGTGGAACAAATCCATTTGTAGTTTTAGTGAAAGCAAAGTTGTGGTTATGGAGACCCAGTGTTGTTTTCTGACGCGGTGTGCTGTCATTTATGACCATGGATAACATAGATATCAAGGAGTCAGATGCTCTCGATGTTCTAGGCATGAGATTTCTCGAATGTCAAAGAAAGCATTCAGGAGATTCGGTTTTTTGAAACGGTGTAGGAAATATGTACTTCTATCTATCTGAAGTCCTTAATATTTTTAATATCAATGAAACAGGCTTTTTTGGATAGAAAATTGTGATGAAATATGTAGCCGCATGGCTTGCACGTCCAAGGCGCAATCTGGAACATCAATTTTCACAAAATTTTCGAAGCATATGCGGCTGTATTTTGTCAATTACTTTTCGAATATTGATTTTCAGCTGCTTATTTGGCTCTAATTTATCGACGCAGATAAGTTACTTTACATAATCCCATGGGGTTAAATCACACGATCTTTGAATAAATCAGTGGTAGTCGCGTTCTGTGGCATGTGGTTTGACGAAGAGAGTCATTATTTTGATAGAAAATTTTAACAATTCTGAAGCGTTGCTCTGGTGTACGTCTATCCATAATAAAATGTCAAACTAAACTAAACAAAAAGCAACTATCAGTAGTTAAATAATGTAGTGTTGCCAACTCAAAATTATGAACTTCTAAAAAACAACCTATATTTACAAGACCTATATCCGATCTAGTGTAGAATACAACTTTAAAGTCGATCCTTTAAAGTCTCAGCTAGCCTTCTTGACCACGTACAGGAGAGGGTGAAGGTGCTTATTAACGAAGGCAGGTAGCCAACTTTATCGATTCGTTACAGCATCGTTGCAATGTGGGGTGTGTTTCCTTGTTTTATGACACTACTACATGCCCTTGTAGTTGATTGTTCCATGAACCACAGAAAGCATTATTGAAAGTATTCTTTTAGAATTCTGTAGAACGATATTTCAGCGAAAGTATTTCATGCAACTTACGACATAAATAAATTCAAATCAAACATCCATAAACACTACTCACTCTATTCTCCTTGCCATAACCTATTTTCCTAGTACGAACATAATGCACTGCATAAGTAATAGCCCTGACAGACATAGGACTTGTGTACAATATTAGCGTAGTATTCTACATGTGTGTCAACCCGTATTACAATTAAACCATCGTGACATTATTTATAAGGTGGTGTTTAAGCACCAGATGGTTTTTATTTTTTGGTCGGCTCACTCCGTCAACAGTTTTGTTTTTATTCATGTTTTTGTTTATATTTATGTTTTCTTATTAAAAACAGACACATTTATACATATTTTGTCAACAATATGTATATTGTTACGAAATTAAAAAAAAGAAAATACACTGCATCAGCGCTGTCAATGCCGTACTTATTTGTGTATTTGGCAGCACTGCCAATTCGACCATCTTTGTGTGTTACATTTAAATTAACGGGAATAATTCGAATGTTGTAGGAAGAACAAAAACTTTCGGAAGTAATTTAAATTGTATATAAAAGGTTGCGCCTTGTGCATTAGTGATATGGTTATCGTTTTGCAGTCATAAAATAAAGTCGTGTTTAGACGTAAATAAAAGTGTTGTATAAACGTGTATTAAGTTGCTGTATTAAGATAAATCGTATAAAGACAAAGTGAGAAAATAAAAACTGTAAAACAACAACAAAGTGGTGTTTATTTTGTTTTGACGCAATTTAAAAGAATTCAAACGTTTTAAAAAGGCTAAAACGTAACAATATTTTTAAGAAAACCATCGCCAAATTCAAGCCTATGCATGTCCCTTTTGATGTGGTAGACGGCTAGTAATCATTATTTGACGGCTAGTAATCATTGCTTTTTTATTTCACCACGGCAACTTTTTTACATAATTAGAGGCAAAAATGCCCTGTTGTTTTTGTATTGTTGTAGGCTGACACCACCTTATGTAATTTCACCATTAATTAAACCATACAAAATTGTGGTCAAGGCACATTTAAGAAGGTGGTGCTGCCGGTTCGGCTGACTGTTTCCTTATATAATGCTGTGATTCTTCATTGTCAATAGTATTATTTAGTATACACCTAATCCTATCTTGCATGATTTTTGCACGATACTGTTTGGAACGTAAGTAAAAGGCTCAGGTGTATTTTGTTATAAATCGCAAACGTTTTCTTTATTTTACAGCTAATCTTATATTTACGACATTTTTTTGCACGATATCGTTGAAATTTATCCAGAGTGTAACAATAGGATTAGGTGTATTTTATATGAAATATAATTTATATTAATTTTTTTTGACATTCAAAATTCACAAAAAAAGCTACAAATATATGTTGTTTTTGTTAAAAAGTTAGTTGTTGTACAGGTAACACTAACTTGTTCGATGTGCCTTGATGGCACAATCAAAGCTGGTTCGTGTATTATGAAAATGGACGTGGTATAAAGGTAGTATATTATTACTACTTACTAAACACAGCACCGTTCACTATGAACCGGAAAACCCTAGCATGAAGCCAGCTGGATATACAGCTAATTAATTTATTTCTAATTAAAAGAATTACTTTTTAATAAATTAATTATTTAAATAACTATTTACACGACTTTTAAAACAAATAAAAAACTTCACTTGAATCAAAACTTTATTTATGAAATTCGAGTAAATACATTTTTAAGGTTGTATGAATACAGATTTTTCATACTGTTTGAATGACAGTTAATTACTTATTTTTATTTTAACAAATGGCTTCAACATATAATCACATGAAATGATAAAGGGCATAACAATAAAAAAAATATTAAAATTGAGTTTTTAATTGATAATGAAGCAGCACATCAAAGCACACAAATTTATGATTTCGATTTTGCCCAAAAAAATCATCTTTTCAGATGGAGCTCATTTTGATCTTGGCGGCTATGTAAACAAGCAAAATTGTGGCATTTGAGGCACAAAAAACCCGCACGCATACATTGAAAAGCCGATACACCCAAGACGAGTCACTGTTTGGTGCGGATTTTGGTCCAGAGGCATAATTGGGCCATTTTTCTTCGAAAATGAGCAAGGGGTGGCCGTTACAGTCAATAGCGACCGTTATCGGACCATGTTGAATGAATTTTTGGTCACAAAAATTGAAGAGGAGGATATTAGCAACATTTGTTTCAACAGGACGGCGCTACGTGCCATACAGCCGAAGCCACACTCGATGTTTTGCGCCTTGTTTTTGAAGTTCGTATTATCAGCCGCAAAGCTGATGTCGTTGGGCCACCTCGGAGCTGCGATTTGACACCGTTGGACTATTATTTGTGGGGTGCCGTCAAAGATAAGTGTTACGCCAACAAGCCAGAGACAATTGACGCTTTAAAGGACAATATTCGTGAAGCCAGTGGTGAAATACAGCTGCACACAATCGATAATGTGCTTAAAAATTGAACCGATCGTTTAGGCTACTGCATGGCCAGCTGTGGCAGCCATTTGAATGAAATTATTTTCCATTATTAACCGGAAGGATTGTATTTTCAAATAAAAAAAGAAATTTGAGAAAATATTCAGTAGTTTTTTTTATAGCATTTTCAAAAAAAAAAAAATGTATTTGGCGGACCCTTTATAAGGACACACCGAATAAAGTAATTGTGATTAAACTGTGACATTTAAGTATCTCTTTTGCTTTTCATCATCATGTTTGTAGTCACAATACTTTTCATTTAACTAAGATTTTAATTTTCGTTTTATTAAAATAATAAAAAGTGATTTTGCATTTCAGATGACGATATAATGGCAGTACGTATACTACGTGTCTGTCACACTACTGCAATATCAAATAACCGTAGTATACATAAACCATATGTCTGTCAGGGCTATAAGGGTCATCTCCTTTGAGTGCTGTACTCAAACGAAAGGTATAAGTGGAAAGAATGATCCATAGGCATTTTCGCGTATATCTGATATTCGCATATATCTGATTACCCGTTTATGAATTCGTTCACTTACCTGTACCATAGAAAAATTATTAAAAAGTATGGTTCAAAAATTTTTAAGTGTTTTTTTTATTTCCTTTATTAGTTTTTTTTATTTTTATGTTAATTCTTTCTTATCAAAATAATTATTACAACTAACAACAGTTTCTTTTTGTTTTTGTTTTTGTTTTCGTTCTTTTTTATTTAAAACTTTTTTTTTTTAGAAATTATGTGTTTTTTTTTGAAACAAAGTGTTAAAAAAGAAAGTAAAATTAATATTAAAAAAAATAATATTGCATATTAATATAAGTTAGTACGTATATATATAATAATAATAGAAGATAATGTTTTGTTAATAAAATGCAAAATTTTTTAATTTCGTTTTTTTTAGTTGTTTTTTATTAATCAATCCATATTTAATAACGTAATAGGAAAAAAAAATTGAGGTGAATCAAATTGTAATATTTTTTTTAAGTTAAAAATGATGAAACAGTTTTTGATTCAACTATAACTTAAATCACAGATACATCTAAGGTAAATTTGTTATATAAAGTTTTTTATTTTTAATTATTATTTTTTTTAATTATTAAGATATGATTACGTTTCTCATTTTGAAAAATGAATGATATGGACTCTATATAAAGGGTCCGCCATCTAATGTTTTTTTTTTCAACTAGTGCTTATTTCGTGAATGGTAACACTTAGCTCATGTCTGATTTGACAGATAATTAGTTTTATCCTTCCGCTGGATGAATATGGTTGTGTATACGCTTGAACAACGCTGGGAAATATTGCGACATTATTTTGGAAATCATGGTAATGTTGCAGAATGTGTGCGAAAATTGCGTACGGATTTTGGAAGAAGAGAAGCACCGTAAGCTCCGTATGTTCGTTATCTTGTGAAAAAAGTGAAAGAAACTGGCATCCTCATCGATAAACCAAAGCGTGAAAAGCCAAAAACAGTGCGTACACCCGAGAATATTGCAGGTGTGGCAGAAAGTGTGCGTGAAACACCATCAACGAATTTTGCATAAAGACCTTGGTATGACGCCATACAAAGTCCAATTGGTTCAGGAGTTGAAGCCAACTGACCATTCAATGCGTTTTCGCTTCGCTAAGTGGCCTGCGATCGACTTACAGAAGATGCCGATTTTGCCAAAAAAATCATCTTTTCAGGTGAAGCTCATTTTGATCTTGGCGGGTATGTAAACAAGCAAAATTGTCGCATTTGAGGCACAGAAAACCCGCACGCATACATTGAAAAGCCGATACACCCAAGACGAGTCACTATTTGGTGCGGATTTTGGTCCAGAGACATAATTGGGCCATTTTTCTTCGAAAATGAGCAAGGAGTGGCCGTTACAGTCAATGGCGATCGTTATCGGGCCATGTTGAACGAATTTTTGGTCACAAAAATTGAAGAGGAGGATATTAGCAATATTTCAACAGGACGGCGCTACCTGCCACACAGCCGAAGCTACCTACATTCGATGTTTTGCGCCCTGGTTTTGAAGATCGCATTATCAGCCGCAGAGCTGATAATGTGCTTAAAAATTGGACCGATCGTGTAGGCTACTACAGCCGAGGCAGTCATTTGAATGAAATTATTTTCCATTATTAACCGGAAGGATTGTACTTTCGAACAAAAAGAAATTTGAGAAAATATTCAGTAGTTTTTTTTATAGCATTTTAAAAAATTTATTTATTTGGCGGACCCTTTATAAAAAAAAAATTATTATAATTCTCATTATTTGTTAGTTAAAAAGAAAAAAAAAAAATCATTTTAAAATGGGTTCTTTTTAAACACATTCTCTTGCTAAACACATTCCTTGAATGTAATTTAAGTTCATTCTCAAGGTTTCGTTATTAGTTATCAGTGTTCTCTACTTCCTTGGAGATTATAATAAATTAAATACAATCGTAACGTCAAATTTTTTTCTTGTATTTCACCAGAAAACATAGAGCTTTTACAAAACAAAACTTTTATACTATCAAAAGATTTCTTAGACTGCCTCAACTCAATTAAAATTATTAATTGTTATTCTGCACTACGTATTTCGGTCGGGGTGTTCTATTCCAGGGCCTCTATACTGTTACTGTTTGCTGGTTTTCGAAGGGTGTGACTTATCCACTTCAATTTTCTTCTGGCTATTCTGTCTGGTCAGCTGGTTTGTATTTTGTTTAGGCCAAAATTCAACATGTTATTCTTATACATTTGTTCACGAATACTTGTAGATTCTGTACTATCTTATTATTAATCGACCATGTTTCGCTACCAAATAATAGTGTCGATTTGACAAATACGCGCTGCTTAATGGTCCGATCAGATCTCGTCTTCCTGAACCTGTTGGACACGACTTTTTGTACCCCGTTGTCAGTTGATATAACACAACCAATACAGCGAAATCTTTCGATATATTTGACTGCCTGGTCCTGTACGAAAAAGTTAAATCGAATTCCAGGGATCTGCTTTATATTTACCTCTATTCCACTTCCATTTGTCAGGTCCATCAGATTATTTAGTTTGCTTTGCATGTCACTGAATCTGTGCGTCCTAAGGGATATGTCATTTGCAAAGTGTAAGTCTTCGAGCTATTCGTCAAAATTTCATACAATTTTCCGTTTTCTTGCGCACAGTTTTCGTATAAGCTTGTCCTTGCCCACAACAACAAGCAATGGCAAACGGTCGGATGGATTATTTGCCTTACCATCATGAGTTTTATAAGACTTATCAATTTTTATGATACACCTTCGGCTTTGAGCGTCTTTCATATAAAGCTCTTTGGTTTATAGTACCGTATGCTTTCTTAAATTTGATACTAATACCAGTTGCAGTAGTTGTGTTCTTTATTCTCTCGACTGTTCTTTAATCACCCAGAGAGTGTTTGTGTGATCTAGACAGTTTCCATGTGGACGAAAACCTATCTGTTCATGCCTCAATGTCTAGTCTATGCATTGTTATCTGTTGTTCATGATAATGGATATTATTTTATAAGGTTAAGCAGGGTAATGCCCCGCCAATTAAGATTGTGGCTGAAGAAGTTCTGACTGAATACCATCTTCTCCAGAAGCCTTATATCTCTTTAGTTCCCTTTATCTCCTCAAAGTCGAGTGCTTAGACACGTAAACTGGAATCCACAAGTGCTTGTTGGAAAGATTATCCCCAACGATATTACTAGTATTTTTAAAATGCTGCCTCCATCGAGATATTTGTGGAAAAATTAAAAATAATGCCATTTAAATAGGAAACAGAATAATTAGAGTTGCTCTCTTGACTGTTGTTTTTCATAATACGTTTGTCACGCATTGTACTCACTAGTGTTTAGTACCATTGAAAGTGCCAACGTAACGTTTTCATCAGGTTTAAAAATATTAATGTAAAGAATTGTGTTGACGTAAAAAGAAAATATGGTACGATATGTAATAAAGCAGTGAACGGCAAAACTCAGCTTCGTTTCTTCTTGTTCGTACTCAGCATTGCGTAATGTACAAACTTATCTGTAAATTGTAGTTTTTCAAACTTTGAGCAGTTTTGAAGTTTTTTGTTTAAAAAACAAGTATTTATGTTAATTGTGAAGATTTGATAGTTTTTAACATTAAAGTAGCGTTTTTCTGTGCAGTCGTTTTAGAAAAATAAGTTTATTTTTTGTGGCAGAAGTACGATTGGATCACATTACATCCATCGCTCATCCATATTATTCAGATTACGAAGTTTTTCGCTTGGTTTTTTATTCTCTTCGTGAATATTACAACCAGGGTGGCCAAAAATATTCCTGAAATGTACTTAAATCAACTGTATTGCTAACCTTTATTACATAGGTTTTCAATTTAAGCATCATACAGTATTTATTCATATTGTTTTTATGATTCCTGGAAAATTGTTTTTGTTTTATTTTTCTATAAAAATATTAAGAAATTGGAATAAGTTAACAATGCTAAAAAATCCTGTATCAAAATAAAATTCATACGCTTTGTTTTCATTATTCCATACGGCAACCATATTTACAACAAAAAACATGTGTATGAGAAACAAACTTTCTTCAGTTGCTTGTTATTATTCAACGAAGGTGTAGCGCATGTTTTTGTGTTTTCTTAATTTCAGAATGATTTTAAAGAGAGCAAAAATTTTGCTTTGTACACCGAGAGGTGTTAATAATATAGGCTACATAAATATATGCATGTTTATACTTTGTATGAATACCTATTTCTTTACAGCATTTTAACTTCAGTGTATTTAACATTTTGAGTGTTCCTCCCTTTTTGCGCACTCCTGCATTACATACTACGTAAGTACGTACGTACGTGGATCCACCTTTATGAGCTAAAACTGCCTGTAACCTTTTCTTCATAGAAAGCACTAAATTTTCTGTAACTTTTCTCGGAATTCGATTCCATTCTTCAGTTAGAGCATTCTGTTTATTTTTTATATTCCTTTTTTGAACCCTGCGGCCTAATTCATCCCATAAATGCTCGATCGGATTTAAATCGGGCGATTGAGATGGAGAATGCAGTTGGTGGGGCACATTATATAACAGCCACTCTCTTACAACCCCAGCAGTATGCTTGGGGTCGCTGTCTTGTTGGAAATACCAGCCAGTATTAAGCCCCAGTTTTTCAGCAGACTGCTTCAAATTGTCTTTAAGGAGATTTAGATAAACAAATCGGTCTATAGTAGTCTCTATAAATACTAAATTGCCCACGCCCGCCGCTGACTTGCAACCCCAGACCATGACATTACCACCACCATGTTTCACGGTTGGTAGTAAATTTTTTTGTGATAGTTCATCATTTTTTTTACGCCAAACATTCTGATCACTTCCGAATAGATTGAATGTAAGCATTGGCAAATTCTATATGTTTTGTTTTGTTGATGTCGCTGGTGTAAGGCTTTTTCCTAGGCACACGACTATGAAACCCGAAATACCTCAGTACACTTCTCACTGTTTCTGGGTGAATTTTAACAATATCATTTGTTTCTAAGTGTTTTGCAATTTCTACTGCTGTGTTTCTTTGATTTTTTTAATTTCCCTAAGAATTTGTCGTTTTATACGGGATGTTACTTTAAGTGGACGGCCGCTCCTTGCTTTACTTTCAATGCAATTAGTCTCTTTATAATTTCTTATTGTTGTTTATATAGGTGCTTTCGACAGTCCAACTAATTCACCAATTTCCCATAGAGATTTTCCATCATTAAGGTATTTGGCAATAAGCATTCGTAGTTCTAAAGAAGTTTCCTTTCCCTTTTCACTCATGTTTGCAAAACTAATAGCTTTTTTAAACATATATTCAAGATTATAGAAATAACTGTATTTTTTATGAGTTGAAAGTAGTTGGTAGCACTGCTTATCATGCCTGGTTGCAAATATTGGCATACTAATTTAGTAGTATGTAGACTTTTCTGTGTCCCCATATTGGATTTTTCGTATTTGTGTAACAAATAAATTCAGATTATCAACAAAGTAGAAATTTGTATCCTTTATTCTTTAAACTCTATCGTTTTACACTAATTTCTTACATAAATCATTTTTAAATTTTCCAATATTTAAAGAAGTAAGGGGGTATTTAGACTTTTCTGTGCCACTGTATGTATGAATTATATTTCTGCTTCACTAAAAATATGTCACTCACACGTACTGTTTTTTTTTGTCAAAAAATTTATATTTTTAAAATGACTTATTTTAGCCTTTATTGCCGAATTTCAGTTTTTTAATTTATTTAATAAACTAAACCGCTTTTGAGTTACGCGAATATATGTTGTGCAACCTCCTCCATTTTCCAAATAACGGTATACCTCAAAAATAAGAGCTAACCTAAAAAAAATGTTAGCACCACTGAATTCAGCGTACACGAATTTGGTTTACCTGCCGGTTGCCCCGATGGTCGAGAGAAAACAGTGTCAATTTATCATATCATTTACGTATGTACATCACATTTAATTTGTTGTGTTATGCTTGAACCAAAAATAGACTATGAAGTAAATTATCGAGTATATTTTGTAAACTTGACATTGTTATACATAATTTTCAAATTAGACAAGATTTTTATATTTTTTCATATTAAATCACTTAATTACCTATCAAGTAACTTCTTGGATTATCAAAAGCCAAAAATAATTGGCGTATTTAAGTTTTATTTTTTTTTGCAAATTTACTCGATTTCAATTTTACTCGTTTTCGGCTTTCAGAATATGTACACCCGTATGTAGTATGTATATATATTTTTTTATATTTTGTTTAACGTTGTATTCGATAGTGTGTTGGAACTTGATATAATCTGGGAACTTAACACAAAATTGGAAGACCTGTATTACGCAAACGACATCTATCTCCTGACTCACAGATGTTGCGAAATACAAGGAAAGCTGGATTATATACAGGCAAAAGCATACAGAGCGTGCTAGCGGATAAACATCTCCAAAACCAAAATTATACGAATCAACGCTAATAACACAACGATTTTGCTATACGTTTTGCTATATCGACAGTATCCCCACGACATCCGGCGGTTCCAGTGCTGATATTCAGAACAGAATGAACCTATGTAGCCAATATTTTGGCCGTTCTCCACATGTTTCCCAAAAAACGAAAATTAACATCTTTATTTCGTGTATGAAGTCTATTTTTGTATGGTTGCGAGTTATGGCATGTTTCTGTGATTGATATCAGTTCCATGCAGGCATTCTAGCCAGAAAGGAGATCACACCAAGTATCTGTAATGATCAAACCAACTATTTTTAATAAAGGAAATTGTGAGAAGGAAATGGAAATATATTGAGCACACTATTATGAAACCAAAGATTTAGCAACACTGGTCATTGAATGGAACTCGCGGGGAAGCAAAAAATTCGGAAGGCCAACCCATTCTTAGAGAAGACAGATTGAAAGAGAGTAGATGGAAAAAATTTGTTGTGGCCCTGTGATAATTTTGGGATCTTTGAAGGATCTTACAAGTTTAGTATTGTAATTACAAAATTACAATATTTAGCTTTCTTCCTCAAAATAACTTATAAGTCTTGTAAAATGGGCCCTTAAATTTGAGATACGTTTCCAAAGCACTATTTTTATTAATTTTTGAACAAATATTATCTGAAGCATTTGAAGTCCATGGTTTGTATGAATTAAAAAGTTTATTGAATTTCGTGACTTTCTATTTCTTATAAAAAATTGAAAATAGAAAAGCGCTAACCTAGCGCGTTTTTCAAAAAAGCGTTAAAGAAAAAATTGCGACATTTCGGTAGTGGTATCACTGCCCATATGTACTCACACGCAGGGTTGTCAGGTCTGGCGATTTCTCGCCAAACGTGACGACTTTAAAAGTTATTTGGCGTCCTTATTTTCAGTTTGGCGACATGGCGACTTTTTGGCGATTTTGTTGGCTATTTTTGATAAAAAATACGAAAAATTAAAATTGTTTTTTTGGTATTTTTATGTATGAAATTCGTGGACATCAAAATTTTAACGTGTCGATTATAGATGGCAGCTGAACTTCAATTGTGTTCTCGGCAGCGAGAAATTTGTAATTGCCTATATGGCACTGAAATTAATAGGTTTTTAGGTTACATAACCTATTATTTTACTTATATAATGCAATTGCCGCCAACTGGCAACGAAAAATTTAAATTCACAAATGGTACGAAAAAAGCTTTAAGCTTGACAAATGTGGAAAAAAATTAATGTGTTTGCTTGAAAAATTCTTACATATGCACACCTCAGGGTTATGAAGTATATCATATCATCATTTAAAAGGTCTACTTCTACTTTCTCTAAATCCACTGAAAAGCTAAAAAGCGGACAGTATTCCACTAAGTTATAAGTCTATCAAAACTGTTTTTTTTACCCTCAATTAAAGATTTTGGAGGCGTTTAGAAAGTTTCAAAAGCTGAATCTTGAACTCGATAGCGCTTATTAGAAAAATAGTATAACTTTTCAGGTATTTTATTTTCGTTCTTTTTTGTCGCATAGCGTACTTTAATTCCAATACAAGGCCATGTGAAATGTGTCGAAAAAAAGTGTATGACGTTTTAGATATACGAGTATAACAATAATGAGACTACGTATCTATATCCAAAATGTATTTTATATCAACTATAAAAATTATATTTTATAGTTTTCTAGCTTTCAGTAAACTATAAACTATTTTATAGTAAATATTGTACACTTTTTGCTTTTGCCAATATTTTTGCTTAATAAAATTAACAAAATATATATTATGGCGAATTTCTTTTTTAATTTTTGGTGAAATTTAAGAATTGAGAACAAATTATTTTTTATTTGTTTTAAAAATTTTTTTTTACTTTAAAAAATATACATTTTATTGCCAAAATGTAAAAAAAGATGATTTGGAGATTTCGGCAATTTTTGAAATTGAATTTGGCTAAAAAACTTTAAAAAAAATAACACCCCTGCTCACACGCATTGACTGAGAGTAAAAAATCAGTTATTCTCTAATCTGATTTCTTAGACAAAGAGACTATTTTTTGGGCAAAAATCTTATGTATTCCTCTCAGTGTACTTATGGCCCAGTCTGAGAGAATAACGTACAACTTTCTCTTAGTATGGTATGTGAAGATTTCGCATATTTTACAAATACATTTACACCGTATTAGTATACGTTTGCCGTTCACTGTTACAGAGAACCCAATGTTTCTTATTTTCTTAAAGAAGAACTAAAGCTAAGGAGTACTTTACATCCTATGGTTTTATTCGATTTTAACTGATAAAAAATTAAAAAAAAAACGGTTGCAAAAGAAATTAATAATTAAAGTTATTTTAAATACAATTTAATATAATTGTATTTAAATATTTTTTTTATTAATTTTTATATTTATTTTTGATAAAAAATATGTTAGCTTTTCTTCTAGCATTTTATATTAATTTGATTTTGTTTTACAAAAAAACGTTGTTTTTAATTTAATTTTTAAATGCATTATTTGTTAATACATATTTTAATTGTTAATAATTATATTACCTGATTAATAAAAATATTATTAAAAAAAATATTTTTTTTTATTTTCTTGCTGTTAATGGCACAAATTTATTAATAAAAAAAATTAAGAGAGAAAAATTAAATTTTATGATTTCTTTTTTTGGGTGTAAATTAAATATTTTTTTTAACTTGCTTTCTAGTGATTATATATGATACACGTGGTACGAGGTCGGGAAAAAAAAGAAAACGCTTTTCATTAGCAGTAATAGGGGGAGGGAATCTATAAGTTTCTCGATCTTACTTTACATTGCAGCAGTATTTTAGACATGTACCTCAGGACAATCTTCATCTTTAATGGAGGTGTATTGTACTTTCTTGGCTACATTGTCGAATACCGGCGTAATCATAAACTTTAACTTGTCGCGACTTACATAGATAAGAGCTATAACCAGACCCAATAGTATCATACTCAGCACTATCAATAGGAAGATTAAAGTGGCCGTGTGCCTGGCTAAACCAGAGTCCTGATGCATATTGCCATAATGATTGTCACTGGCAGTAGTAAACATCATAGTGGCTGCGGCTATTGCTGCGGAACATTCAGTCATATCAAGTTCCAATATAGGCAGGGGATCCACTTTATTATGGAAACACATTAAGGTTTCCTTGTTGCGCACAGTTACGTTGGTGGAATGTATCCAAGTACGAAATGGGCTTATTTTACAGTCGCAGGTAAATGGATTTAAATTGAAATCCACTATTAAATTAGTCGACCTATCCTCTTGGGCCTCCAATTCATTTAGCAGCAATAGATCATGGGTTTTGACAAATTCAAATTTATTGCGTTCCAAATCCAAAAATCTTAAATTCTTTAAGCAATTCACTTCGAAATTGATATCCTTTAGAAAATTATCGCCCAAATGTAAATCTCTCAAGCTGGGCAAATCACAAAATACTCGCCTATCCTTAAAGTGGGTAATTTCATTCTGTTCCAAATGTAATTTTTGCAATTTCGTCAACTGGCTATTGACAAAAATGTCATGCAAATCTTCACTTAACTGAGGTGAACTATTATCATCGAATGCATCTGTTAAGTGCAGACTTTGTAAATTCAAAAAATTCGAAAACACTCGCGGATGATGATGATTAACCTCATCATCATCTCTGGAAATGCTCAAGTTATTGTGATTCAATATAAGTCTTTCGACATTCTGTACATGATGATATGATTTGCCACGTATCTCTCGTATGTGATTATTGCTCATGTCCACAATTTTCAAATTCTTATAGTTATTTATGGAGCCAAAGACATTCCAAGGCAGTTCGGGTATAAAGTTGCCGGTAAATATAAGAATTTCCACTTCCGGAGGCATAAATTCCAAAACACTGGTATTTCTAAGGCCAGCATTGGTACAATTCACTACATACTGTAAAGAGCCTTCGTACATTATATGGCCACAAGAGCAGGCGGTGGGAAAATTTGGTCCACAGGTATTCGATGTTGTAGCGAGGGCAGCTGTTTTACTAGCTTTCAGCAATAAACTCAAAAATACCATCAGATGTAGGCTTAGCCAGTTTGTTATGCTTCTAGAAGACATTTTGTATCAAAAAATGCTTTTGATGATGCAATTTAACAAAGAACTGAAATGAAAAACAAAAATATATATTTTTATTAAAATTTTTAAAATCATAAAGAAAATTATTAAAATAAAATAATATTACAGTCTCTAACTTATTTTAGGAGCTTATTTTCTTAACAACACTTACAGCATTTAAAAACACAGTAAAAACAAAGAAAATGTGAATGTCAACAACTTATACATACATATGCATGCAAACATTTCTCTGATAAAAAATTCGAAAACCATTATTGAAAGCGAAACGAAAAAGAAGTCTAGAGTTCACCCGTCGGAGCAAAACATCCGATCTAAGTATCTAAAGCGAATAACTTTAACGACATCACGAAATATTGACTAATAGTATTTGATATCGTTAAACATTCGTTTTTAATAGTTTGGCAATAGTGTCAGAACGAAACCTTTTCTCTCTTCTGTTTTTTGCGTTATTTTTGCCTTTCCATGCTAAAAGAAAAAGAAGTAGTAGCTCTGTTAGGCATTTTTTTTCGGACAAAATGAGTTTAATATCCTAAGAAGAAATTATTTTATTGGGCCTTCCAAAATTAGTTTCCAGATTTCTTCGCTAACAGTTCAGTATTGCGAAAATTCGTTTTTTTTTAAATTTACGACTGCTTGCTTGTTGAAAATTTTTCGCTAGTAGTGAACCATCGCTTATTGCAAATCTCATGTCAAGTGGAATGTAAGCAATAAAGAGGATAGAGAGTATTTTTGTTATGATAACAGTTATTAACACGAACTAAATCTAGAGAGCATCACTTTAAAAATGAAAAAATGTTTACAGTTACACTTTAAATACGTTTAATTTGCTTAAATGTAAGCAATGAACTAATTTGAGAAAAGAGAAAGAGATAGAATATACAGTTTGTAATAAAAGTCTTTTCAAAGTAGGAAACAATTAAATTCTTATTTTCATTTGAGAATTCCAACAATAAATTCTTAGCATGTTTATTTATTTTTTTAACACATCCCGTTACTACAACTCTTAAGGTCTTCGAGACGTTATAACTTTTAAAATAGGCCCACACATACAACGCTAACTACAAAAAATGATCTTTAAGAGAGAAATATATGTAAATATAAATACTTACATAAAAAAATTTATCCAAAGAAAATGGGTGAATTCAGCTTTAAAAATTATTTTTTATTTACATATCGCACACCAAATCATCAACAGTCAAAACTCACAATCGCTCTGTTTGCATAAATCAGTTCACAGAGCGAATCTCTAACGACCACAAAAATTTCGGTTTCATATCTGTCTTTTTTAAATAGTGAAATACTGTTACGTTACTTGTGCAGCTTGAACGTAACAAACCAATCTTACTGGCAACACTCATAGATTAGTGGTGACACTTCATAACTTCATAACAGATTGCTTACATTTTACAACAATGTTTTCAAAATAGTGTTTTGCTTCTTCTGAACATTTGAAACTTTTGAGTTGTGACGTGATTTAATGTGCGATATTACAATTGTACATATTTGTATACGGATATGTACATTTATATATGGTGTTTTATTTTAGTTGCTTGCGTACTATCGGTATCGATAACTTTGGTTTGACAGCTGAGAATGTCAAACTGTGTTGACATTTCTGATCAGCAAGGTTTGGTAAGTTATTATGAATCCTTTAACGCCAGAACAACGCTTCCAAATTGTGGATATTTACTTTGAAAAAGTATATGTGCTCGCGAAATTCATTGAGAACTTCATCAAGCTCATTTCTGGTCAAATGGATAGGTTAATAAGCAAAATTGCCGTATTTGGAGCAAAGACAATCTCCAAGCCGTTAACAAATCACCACTACATCCATTGAAATTGACTGTTTGGTGCAGTTTACACGCTGGCGACATCAGTGGCCCATATTTCTTTCGAAATGAACAAGATACTGCCGATACGATAAATGGCGTGCGCTATAGAGCCATGCTGACAAAATTTTTGTTTCCAAGAATTAATCAGCTAAACATAAACGACTTTTGGTTACAAAAAGTCGGCGCGAATTTCAATACAGCATTGATTTATGCCGAAAAACCAACAACTCTTTAAGCCATATCTATTAGAAAAAGTAGTAAAAAATTTGAATGATTGAATGTACAACTCGGAGCCGCGGCGGATATATGCCGGATATATTTTTTGAAAAATAAATGCCATATAATTATCTAAATGAATGTAATAAAAAAAAATTCATGCATTTAAACAATATATCTTTCTTGTAAGCAATAAATAAGCAATGTAAGCAACGTAAGCAATAAATCCAAGAGAATCGGAGATAGAGAGTATTTTTGTTATGATAACAGTTATTAACGCATAGTGAGAGTAAATAAAAATGTTTACAGTTACACTTAAAATACCTTTTACTTGCCAAAATGTTAACAACAAACCAATTTGAGAAAGAGAAAACGAGAGAATATGTGTTTTTAACAGTTATAAAATTGGGCAAAGTCAATTGCGAACAAATCTAAAGTGTTTCCTCATTTCGAATATTCAATACACATACAAATACAGATTTGTACTGTCATACAAATCGCTTACTAAACTGTTTTTTTGAGCATATCTAACAATATATGTACTTATACTATACTTATACTAAGAAAAAAACTTGAATTATGTATGTTTGTTTGCTTTCTTTTGTGTGCATGTGTATGTAATACAAAGTGTAACATATCTTGGAAAAAATCATTATTGAGTAACTTAGAAGAATATGGCAAACAATACAAATAAAAAAATATAACAAGAGGGTACCAAAAACACTACCGTTACTTACATTTCTCTCTCGAAAAAAAAAAAAAACAATGACAACAATCTCAGTATAAGTACTCTGTAAATATTTTGTGAGAGTGATAGTTTTCTGGTTTAAGTTTTTTTCAATTCTCAAAATGTATAGCCACCATGTGTGATATTTGGAAATATTGGTTTGCAAATGCAGGAGTATCTGTGATGGTTGTTATCTAAAAATGCTATTATTTTAGAAAGAGAAATGGAAATTGTAAAAGAAAATAAATGCATTGATTATTTTTATTTTTCTGTTTTCTGATTTTGAGGCATAAAAGGGAAAGCAGACCATCAATCACATATGTATGTATGTAAAAGTGAAAAAAAGTGATTTTTACATGTCACCGCCTGATTTCTAGGTTGGCTTGTGTTATTTATTATTTTTTGCATTTGCGAGCGTTTTCAATTAGTTATAAGCATTTTATTTATTTATTAAAAAAATAATATGCTATTTTATATTATTTGAATAACATTTGTTTATTTTGTCCATATTTTTCATATGCCATCCTTCCCTTGTTTTACAAACTCTCAACAATTATTGGCAATTTTCTATAGATTAGTGTTTGGGTTAGTTTTTTGTTGTTGCTTCTTTTGTACTTTTCTACATTATATGTTGAAGAAGAAATATAAGTTTTTATTATTTTAGAAAGAATGAAGAGAGAGAGAGAGAGAGAGAGAGAGAGACAGGGAGAGAGACACTTAGAAGTAGTGACGGACATTCAAAAAAAACATCGATATTCTTTTCAATACAAACATTCGATGTTGTATCGATTTTTCACAACATATATCAATGTTTTCTTTGCATCGATTGTACGTACAAAAAGGTTACGAAGAGTTTAACTACATTTTAAATATAAAATACTAAGTATATACATATCGTTGGTCTGATTAAGAAAGGCTCTAAGTCGCATTTGTTCGAAATTTAGTTTCTTGATTTTAATACATTGCACACAAATAAAGGGTCCGCCATCTAACGTTTTTTTTCAACTAGTGCTTATTTCGTGAATGGTAACACTTAGCTCATGTCTGATTTGAGAAATAATTAGTTTTATGCTTCCGCTGAACGAATATGGTTGTGTATACGCTTGAACGACGCTGGGAATCTGGGCCTGCGATCGACTTACAGAAGATGCCGATTTTGCCAAAAAAATCATCTTTTCAGATGAAGCTCATTTTGATCTTGGCGGGTATGTAAACAAGTAAAATTGTCGCATTTGAGGCACAGAAAATCCGCACGCATGCATTGAAAAGCCGATACACCCAAGACGGCATAATTGGGTCATTTTTCTTCGAAAATGAACACGGAGTGGCCGTTACAGTCAATGGCGATCGTTATCGGGCCATGTTGAACGAATTTTTGTTCACAAAAATTGAAGAGGAGGATATTAGCAATATTTGGTTTCAACAGGACGGCGCTACGTGCGACACAGCCGAAGCTACACTCGATGTTTTGCGCCGTGTTTTTGAAGATCGCATTATCAGCCGCAGAGCTGATGTCGTTTGGCCACCTCGGAGCTGCGATTTGACACGCTTGGACTATTATTTGTGGGGTGCCGTCAAAGATAAGTGTTACGCCAACAAGCCAGAGACAATTGACGCTTTAAAGGACAATATTCGTGAAGCCATTGGTGAAATACAGCTGCACACAATCGATAATGTGCTTAAAAGTTGGATCGATCGTGTAGGCTACTGCATGGCCAGCCGAGGTAGCCAAAAAATAAAATAAAAATAAAAAAAGAAATTTGAGAAAATATTCAGTAGTTTTTTTTTATAGCATTTTCCAAAAAAAAGAAAAAAAAATTATTTAGTGGACCTTTTATATCTCGTCACACCTTCTTACGAGTATATGAATTTTATATTATAAGACTAAATATTTGTATTTCCCCCTAATTTTTATCGAAATAAAAGCTTGGCTAATCTTTTGCCAAATAGTCTTTCAGAAGGAGCGTATATGTATTCTCAACAAAGGCGATCTTACATATGATCATTTCCACCGAAATGTAATGTAACGCCAGATCAATTTTCGCATACATCTCCAAGTCCTTTGGTTCGATTGTTCTCATTTTTCTACTGGCTACAGTAATTGAAAACTGCGTTCTGTAGTCATACCAAATTTTCAACGAATTTGATAGATGTTCTCAATTAAACTGCAAGTTCATGAGAGAATATAACTTCTGCTTTATTACTCTTCCAAGTCCGATGTACTATTCTGTAATGCTTAGTCCATAACGAAAAGATATATTTACTTTTATTATTTATTACACGTCTCAGAATCTGATTCAATGCAATCAATTCAATAATATTTGCAATAACTAGAGTACTCAGCAGCCAATACAATCGACCGCATCCTCCAAATATATGAATGTATGTGTAAATCTATTTTAATTGATATATCTTTAGAAGAAAGTCCATCACATAAATTTAAAAATATATAGTTTAGAGTTCGAAGAATTCTATGTGCCTTGGCGGTAGTAGTAATTTTATAGTTGTATTACAGCTGACATTTGTAAAGGAAATGCTTAAAGACCATATACAATGTGTATTACACATTTATCTTTCCAAAAACGGGACAGTAGTACAGGCGTAAAAGGGATTACAAGAAACGTGTTTGCCTGTTAGTTATATTGTTACGAAAATGGAAATGCCTAGAAAGAAAATACACCACATCAGGGATTGTATTGTAAGATTTTAGCTATAAACTTTATTGGTTTGTGTCAAGGCTTTTGTGTATCTTTTACTGAACTATTTGTATGTGCTGATAAGAGTGCTATCAATTTTAATGTTTAACGATGCTGCCAATTCGATTCCCTTTTGTGTATTATAATTTTACATCTTTTGAATTTAAAGTAGATAAATAGAAATTTGTAGTAACTGCAAGGAATATTCGAAATTGATAATTAATTGCTATTTATAAAAGGTGGCGCATTGCGTTTGGTGTGAAATAGTTATGGTTTTGCAGTCATAAAGTAAAGTCGTGTTTAGGCGTAAATAAAAGTCTTGTATGAATGAATATTAAGTGTAAGATAAAAAAGTTGCTGTATTAAGACAAACTGTGTAAAGATAAAGTGAGGAAATAAAAACTGTAAAACAACAATGACTCAATTAAAAAGAACTCAAATGTTTTAAAAAGATTACAAACTAACAATATACATAGATGAGCCAATCATGTAAAAAATACAAATACTTTTTTTTGTCTTTTATAATTCTTTCCTAGAATAAAACTCATTGAAATAAAAATCTCAAAGTTATGGTGTACCCTTGGCAACACTAATTATCGGTTAGTCCAAATAAACTGGCAACAAAAATTATAGACGGATAATTTATTTGTTGCTTCGATCACAAATTGTTGTTTGTTGTTGTGGTATAAAAAAAATTGATAATCGTTTTTACTTCGATGCATTAAATAAAATACATTGATGTTTCACCGATGTTGAACAATTACATCGATTTTGAAAACATCGATTTATATCGTCCACCACTACTTAGAAGTAATATTGTAGTATATAGTAAGAGATTTTTGTGGTTTAAAAAATATTACTGTTACAAAGTGTTTATTCTGTAGTTTTCGTTATACACACACTTGCTCTCTTACGAGTAGAGTATAAGAGTATTCCACAAATATTCTTTATAACTTATCTTACACAAGCTTTTTTATTTACTTTCTTATATTGTTATTGTAGTTGTTTCAGTTGCTTATAATATAACAAAGAGTTCTAGTTTTCATTTTTCTTTATCACTTTTTTGTTATGTATGCACTTGTATGCATGAGTGTTTCTGTCTTCAAAAGGGACATAGGGGAGCAATTGCTCTTGTTGGAGAGCAGTGTGTGTTTGATAAGACCGCTTGTGAGCGTAGTATGTGTTATTTTCAAGTATTTCTTAAAATATTGCTTTAACCCTCATCTTACTGATGTGCAAATGTTACAAAATTTACTAAGATGTGTTTCTAGTGTTGCGGTTAGATTTGTCAAACATTTGACGTAAAAATGTGACCAATATTTTATTGAAATATTTTATGGAAATATTTTCTTTTATGTCAGCACTTCTCAAAATAAAGGGTCCGCCAAATAATTTATTTATTTTTTTTAAATCCTATAACAAAGACTACTGAATATTTTTTCAAATTTCTTTTTTTATTTGAAAGTACAATCCTTCCGGTTAATAATGGAAAATAATTTCATTCAAATGACTGCCTCGGCTGTAGTAGCCTACACGATCGGTCCAATTTTTAAGCACATTATCGATTGTGTGCAGCTGTATTTCACCAATGGCTTCACGAATATAAAACAAGAAATAAAAATAATTAAAGTTCGTAGTGATATGTTGCATATTGGATATTAGAAGCCTCTTCAAAAGAACTCATGATACGGCCAGCAGTACCATAATGCTACTGAATCGAAGAATACGACATACAGGGCATTCATACAGTCAGTAGCAGCGAGCCAAGCGAAGGAGAGGTATCGAAAGAAAAGGAGAAAGGAGAAATGTCAGTTCCGCAGAAAGAAGAGAGAAATAAAAAGGCGTGAGTATGAAGGCATCGAGAGTCGAAACAAAAGAGTGAAGCATCAGACTGATGGTTTTGGTACAAGCACATCCTCTTGCATAGACAAAGAACGTAATCTGGTGACAGATACAGCTAATGAGCTGAAGATATGGAAAGAAAATTCTTCCCAGCTGTTGGTGTACGATAATAACATCGACGACGACACTCCGGAATTAATCCCAGATGACGGTATTGAGTGAATACCACCTAACCAGAATTAGTTCAAAATGGCAGTAAGCCGGATGCAGAATAACAAGGTAGTAGTAGCCGATGGGTTACCGACTGAACTGTTTAAGGCCGGAGGTGACACGCTGATAGTGCGTATGCATCTGTTTGCTTGTTCAATCTGGCTAGAGGAACGCTTACCTGACGATTGAAACCTTAGCATACTAGACAAGACGACCAACTACAGAGGAATAAGTCACCTCTTTTGCATATACGAGTAATATTCTATCGAGCGTACTCTGTGAAAGATTAAACCCTAAAGTGGACAAAGTAATTAGACCACATCAGTGCGACTTTAGGCCTGGCAAACTCACCGTCGACGAAATATTCACAAATCCTTGAAAAAACCAAAGCAAAACAGATCGACACCTACCATCTATTTGTCGAATATACGTTAAAAAAGGTTCAAGCCATGTCTGTGCTTGGTATCCCTGCAAAACTTATACGATTTTGTAGAATGGCACTAGCTGATAAGCGATCCTCAATTAAAATAGGAAAGAATATCTGCGAGTCTTTCAGTACCGAGCGAGGTTTCAGACAGGGAGACAGCCTATCGTGTGATCTTTTTAACATTCTAACGTAAAAGGTTATACGAGACACATGGGAGAATATAGCTGATATACATTACACCAGACAACATATGCTACTCACTTATGCCAACGACATCGATATCATGGGTCGAACATTGCGAGCAGTTACTAGCATCTTGGAAAAAGTTGGGAAAAAATCTCTTAAAGTTGGTCTAGCAGTAAACGGAGTTAAAACGAAGTTGATAGTTGCAACGCACAAAACGTAAAGTAGACTCAGGCAGACAGTGATAGTCAGCGATTTTATCTACCTCGGCTCCGTCATAAGCAAAACAAACAACGGCAGTTTTAAGATAAAAAGAAGAACAATATTAGTGAATAGATGCTATTTTGGATTAAGTAAGCAGTTTAAGAACAAATCTACTTCTCGGCAGACGAAGATTACACTATACAAGATACTAATACTACAAGTGCTGTTATATAGTTCTGAAGCATGGGTGTTTACGAAAGCGGACTAGGTAGTGTTTGGAATATTCGAGATAAAAATTCTTCTTAAAATTTATGGATCCATCCATGAGCTGTATGAGCTACATATGTACACTTGTGGACAAGAAATTAAGTCAATTAAGTGCTTAACAGTCTTTTTGGTATATTTAGGGGTGTTTCTGCTTTCAAAAATTTGGATCCTTATTAAGGTGGGTTTTCGCAAACTGTAAGCGTTGCTGAATATTTTTCTTCGACACGTTTGGCTTTTTGCCAGCAATACGATTATTAAGATTATTTTTTGTGGAACGTCTTCCTAAGGTAGGTCTTCGGCTTGTAACGTTTTGCGCTGTCCATTTCTTTTCAAATTATAAAAAGTGTTAGATTTTTTGCAATACTTTATAGTGAAAACAACCTTTCCCCGAGATATGATCAATGCATTTACCGCAATTACAAATGATCTCTCTTTTAAAAGAGAGTGGACCTCTTATTCCTACCCACAACCGATTAATGTTTTGTTTATTAACTGTAAAATGTGACTTAAACATTTTTATATAAAAATTACAGTTTTTTTTTGTTACCAAGAGGAATTTTATCCAAATATTTACCGATTACTGATCTTTTGTTATATTTTTAGAAATCTATAACGGTACTACATATTTATAAAAGTTGCAAATTATCAAAAGAAAACTAACCGTTATGTTTAACTTCAGAAAAAGAATTCATTATTAACTTAACTGCTCGTCCACGACTGTATATGCTGACATTCTATAGTTAAACTTGAAATTACACGATTACGTTGGCTAGGTCATGTTGTGAGAACGGATGAACATGGTACGGTTAAGAAGTACGAACCTGGTGATGGTTCACACAGAAGGCGAAGAACGAAACTCCGAAGGAAGTATTCAGTAGAGGAAGAGATCTCGAAAGTTGGTGCCAGAAATTGGAGAAGTAGAGCAGAAGATCAGGAGCAAATGCTCTGCGACGGCCATCTAAGTAAGTAAGTATGTTTCATATTTCTTTTGTTACATTGAATTGAAGATCAAAATGTGTCCCACTGATACATGTTAGTAAGATTAGGGTTAAAAGAGTTGTGAAAAGTGTGATATTTAGAATGACCAGAGTATACATACTCTTTGATATCTTTTTGCTAAGCCAATGTTTAGAAATGATAAGACCAAAAAATGATTCTTTAAAAAACCATTAAAAGCGAAGGGAAATTATTATTATTTTTCATTTTAATAAATATTTATTTTAAATAGTACTCCAGTGTCAATTATAAGGATTTTTATTATGAAAAGTGTTTAAGCATGAATGCTAATTATAGCACAACAAAAGGGAAATTGTAATAAAGAGAAATAACGGAGGAAATCATAACTAATATGAGAGAGAAGAGAGCTTAAATTAAATATGGCATTCTCTTAAGGCGAAACCATAATAAAAGGGGGAAGGTACATACATATGTACGAGGGCGGATTGACATTGAAGCTACCTAGCGCTAGATGGCAGCACAAACACACAAAAACTATTTCATTCTTAGAAATTACGATCTGTCAAACGTCAGCTGTTAAAATTTTAGCCAAATTCATCGATTATTTTATTCGTTGTAGTCGTTTGAAGTAAATAACTTTCGTGTTTCTTGGAAAATGGAAAAAAGTGAATTTCGTGCAGTGATTAAACACTATTATTTGAAAGGCAAAACGGCGAAAGAAACAAAAAAAAGCTTGATAAACATTACGGCGAATCTGCTTCGTCAGATTATATGGTAAAATATTGGATTGCTGAATTAAAACGGGGCCGAACAAGGACTGCAACAATACCATCAACAGGAAGGCCAAAAGAGGTGGTTACTGAAGCAAATATCAAGAAAATCCTCGATATCGTTATAAATGATCGCCGGGTCAAAATACGTGAGATTGCTGAAATGGTAAACATATCATATGAACGTGTATTCAACATTTTGCATGAACATTTGCATATGAAAAAGCTATTGGCAAGATGGGTGCCGCGTTTGCTCAGTGTTGAACAAAAAAGAGTTCAACAGATCACTTCACATCGGTGTTCGGACATGATAGAGCATAATCCTGCTGATTTTTGGCATAAATTAATAACTGTTGATGAAACGTGGGTCCACCACTACACACCTAAAACCAAAAATCAATCGAAGCAATGGGTGAAAGCTGGTGGAAGTGCCACGAAGAAGGCGAAGACAGCGAAATCGGCTGGCAAGGCTATGGCCACTGTATTTTGGGATGCACACGGAATATTGCTCATCGATTATCTTGAAAAGTGATCCACAATCACAGGAGAGTATTATAGTGCATTATTGGATCAATTGGTTGATGCAATCAAGGAAAAACGACCACATTTAAACAAGAAAAAAGTGCTCTTTCTTCAAGACAACACACCGGTTCGCACAGCATTAGATACGATGCTAAAACTACGAGAAATCCACTTCGAGTTGGTTGATCATCCACCTTATAGTCCAGATTTAGCCCCTAGTGACTTTTTCCTGTTTCCAAACTTGAAAAAATGGCTCGCAGGAAAAAGATTCATCTTAAACGAAGAAGTGATTACCGAAACTAATGCATATTTTGAGGAGTTCCCAAAATCGTATTATTCAGATGGTATAAACAAGTTTTGTATTGAGCTAAAAGGAAACTATGTTGAGAAATTAATGGTTTTTGAAAAAAAAAATGTTTATTCCTACTTAGGTAGCTTCAATATCAATCCGCCCTCGTTAGTATGTTTAAAGAGAAAAACTTTTGAAAAGAATATGTAAACATGTATTTATCTGTGAAAATAAATCTTAAAAGAAACTTTTTATAAAAATACATTTTTTTTTTTTGGTACTAAAACTAGTGTCCTTAAGCTTCTATTATACCACCTCGTTTCATAACTATTTTCTTTCAATTTACGTTTTTAAGTGTCCATTATCTGCCACCTTGTAGTTTTCTTTAACAAATGGTGTTGGCGTTTTAAATTTTCTCGTTTCTTGTTGCCACTTCTGCTTTATGGTTTTACATTATGAAAACTTTTGGTATGAAAACTTTTCCACTTAACCAAGTTTTTCTCTTTTTCTACCAGTGTTTTATTACATTTTATTGGTTGTTATGGCGTTGTCTGTCTTGTCTTCCTTTCGCTGGGACTTGCTAGAATCTAAGTTTCGTGTTCAAGTTTTTGTAGCACTTTGTGAATTTGCAAATGTTTTCTTTTCCTTTGGATTATAAAATCATTAAATGGTTACATTTTCTTTTAAAAGATTGCCAATAATAATTAATGATGCCATGTAAATTCGAATGAATTTATGACATTTGTAAGAAGGAAGTTTATCAGGCCGGAATTAAAACAACTTATTGAATGAGAGAAGCCTTTTCCACTTGGGATGTTGTGCATTGCACTTTTGTCTAAATTAAGTTTTAGGTCTCTTACTATAGGCTGCAAAGTATCCCTTTATTGTTGTCGTTTTTTCAAAACTGAGAAATGTCGATATACTTTTGCGCCTTAAAAGTCATCTTATTTTTATGCACACTTCTATGACCATAAGCTTGGTCGTTCCCTCAATCATTTAATGTTTAGAAATGAGATGTGGAACCAGTGCCATGCCATCTTTGTGTAGACCAAAAAAAGCTTTATGCCTAAAGCCTTGTTAGCCATTAATCTATCACGGTCCTTCCTATACACCTCAGCTAAACAATGTAACAAAGGTTCAAGTCTAATAACCAAAAAGATCCAAACATCAAGAATAGCTCAAAGCCTATACATATAACTTAGGGCAGGTCGCTTTCTAGGGAAGCAAAAAATCGCCCAAGTGACAAGGAAAATGGTATTCTATGGATCAAAATAAGAAACTTTTCCCAAGAAACCATGAATTCTGATGTTCCTTATTTGGACCCAAAGGTCAAATTTTGAAAAATCTCACTTTGACCCATTTAAAGTGCCCCAATCCTGTCTAAATGTATGTTGTTGAGATTTTTTAGTATTTCAAAGGACTCAACATAAATGTAAAGAAGTGAAGTGCAAAATAAAAACAATAAAGAAAAAGAAAGAATTTTAAAAGAAGAAAGTTAACAAAAAAAGTTAAAAAAACATTTAAAAAAGTTTTTTAAGCATCTCAACACCCTTTAAATATATATTTAATATATTTTATGACATCTTTTGTTGTGCTGTGCTGGTGTTTTAAATATTTTTCCAAGGTGAGTGCCAACTAAAAAATTCTTAAAGCACTTGACTATGGTCTTGGGTTTAAGAAATATTTAATTGCAAGTATTTTTTTATTTTTATTTTGTCAGCGAAATGAATCCACCATCCTCTACACCGCAACAAAAGGAAGCAACAACAACATCAACAACTATTGAAAACCCAATGAGTCATATACCCAAGCATGATGTTACTCTTTCTGATGATCCGAGCTGGATATCTTGAGATATTATTTTTACTTAAGCGAACGTGTTAAAAACGAACAAGCAGCAAAAAATTGGTGTGGAAATAATGCCAAAAAGCAGTGTATTTTGATTACATTGCATAGATTGCTCAACAAATATCAAGCCGAAGGCAAGCAAAGATACTATAACCCATTTCCAGAGTTTGTAAAATCTTGGAAAAAAATTGTTTACATTGGAAAATATAAATGCGATTTGCAGGCATCTGTATGTACGCGCGAATTCCAGAATGCCTCACAGAGCTTATGCATGATCAACATAAAAATTGGTGTGAAAATAATGCCAAAAAGCAGTGTATTTTGATTACATTGCCACCCATTTCCAGAGTTTGTAAAATCTCGGAAAAAAATTGTTTACATTGGAAAATATAAATGCGATTTGCAGGCATCTGTATGTACGCGCGAATTCCAGATTGCCTCAAAGAGTTTATGTACGATCAGCATAATCAGAGAAGAATAACAGTCGATGCATTTGTGATGGCAAAATGAAGAGCAAGGACGGTTATGTCATCAGTGCCAACAACGCATCCCGATGATTCAACATACGTACCGCCATCGGTTGAAGAAGACATGGATATAAGCAATGTTTCACAATACACAGAATGATACGATTGTTTTAACTTTGCCTTGATGTGTCACAGATTTAGTGTGCTTGATAGAGGCATCAGCATTGGGAACCGCTCTTTTCCAAGATAGAGAAATGAAAGATCGGCATGGCGAACCTCTCATCATGGATAAATCGAAAGTTCGCAGAGAAATAGATAAATGCAGACGAGAATTGTTAGCGTTTTCATTCGATGCTAGAAAAGATGATACTGTAACGAGAGATAAAATTGTTGGGAAGTATCATACTAGGATGGTAAAAGAATCGTATCTTGTTATTTCGAGACAACCAAGTTCTCAACTGAACTGGAACATGAAATGGCTGAATATAAAACAACCAAATTAAATGATTTTCTCAATGATAAAAATATATCACTGGATGCATTAATTGGTATATACACTGATGGTGAACCAAAAAACACTGTGCCAAATGGTGAAATTATACGACGATTTGAATTGCTGTTAAAAACACCATTTCATTGGTTCGTTTGCCTTCTACACTTCAACAAACTTCCGTTTCGGCATTTGTTTCAAGCTTTGGATAAATAAGCCAGCACTGGACGAATATCGGCAATCGGAAAACTGAGCAATCAAATCGGAACTTGTGAAATTCTTCCTCATTTATTATAATTGTCAACCGTTTTTTAACTAAATTGCGTTGAAAAATATGCCCTCTGCTCCAGAAAAAATTGAATTTTGCTCCGATTTGAAGTACTTATACAACATTGCCCATGCAATTTCTAGCGGTGTGGTTTTGGTGGATCTGGGTAACATCAAACCAGGGAAAATTGTACATTCACGTTGGCTCACCAATGCTGCTAGACTATTACGATTATATGTGAAAAAAAACCCATCCGAAAATTACGGATTCGGATTATAATTAATTGTTATGTGCCAATGTATTTCAATATGAAGTATTATAGCTCTGTCGTGTACGGTAGTGTATTATTTTTCAAACTCATTAGTTGGTCACGGTTTCTAAAACCTCCTTTACGCAGTATTGTCACCCAATGAATTAAAGATAATTCGTATTATGCGCATTAGAAAAATATCTTGCTATCAATGCTGTTTGATGATAGCAAAGAAAAGCGAGACTGTGCTTTAAAGAACATTCTACGCCATCGTACATTGTACCCGCTTTCGACTTGTACTTAAAGATAACGAGAATTTGGACAAGATAACTAGAAATCACTTCCGATAACTGCAGCTCTTCCAATACTACTGGGGCAGCATATACATTTTTTCTACACAATTTTATTATTATTGGATCATAATTGTTACGTGAGCTAACAATTTGTATTCAAATTTTAAAAGTAGAAATTAGTTTAGTTTACAAAGAAGAGGAAGAAATTACATGGAGTTATGGGATTAATTTGTTGTTAAGCTATTTAATAACTTATACTCGTATAATACTAGATTTTCTATCTGCTCGCAGGCCATTTGGGTTATGTGTGTCATGAGCAGTTTAATTTGCTTTTATTAACAAAATAATATAAAAGTTTGTATAACAGTTTTCAATGCTTTGCTGTGTTAATTCAATCTTTTAAGTTCTGTCATCACCACCGTTGACTTTAGCAAAAAAAAAAAAAAAAAAAAAAAAAAAACAACGGCAGACGTTTTTTTTTTTTTTTTTTTTTTGAACAAAAGGCTTAAAATAGAATGAAAAAATTTTCTTCATTTTCTTATCTTAACGGATGCAATTTAAAAAGTTTTTTCTCTTTCTTTTCAATTCTTTTGCATTTCAAGGCAAATTACTCATACATTTGAACAAAATTTTTCAGAGAAAAGTAAAAACACGAAAAACACAACGGAAGGAAATATTAAAATGAAACGAAAAGGAAAATACACCCAAAATAAGCTGACATGCATACACACACACATACAAACAAACAGTAAAGTTTGTTGTGTATTGCGAAAGAGAGGAAGAAAGTTAAGTAAACATAATAAAAATCTTTGTTGTTGTTGTTTGTTATGGCTGCCGTTTTCCTTCTGAAAATAATACAATAAAAAACAACATTGTTAACGGCATCTGCCAACAGCTAAAGCTGCTGCAACTACTACTTGTACTAAGTATAAGGCTTTTGTTATTGTATTTTTTTAATGGTATTATAGAGAAATGCAGAATAGAATGAATAAAAATAATAGCAACAACAATACAAACAAAGAGAGAGTATTATAAATGCATTATTTGAATTTAATAAATAAATTTACTAACTTAAGCACCCATTTCTTTATTTACTTACATACGTACTCACACTCTGTCTCTCTTAAGATGTGAACTAAATAACTGTAAGCATTTCAAAGAGATATTCAGAGTGATTACCTTCTTTGTTTTTTTTTCAAGTGATTTTAAAAAACTAAATATTTTTAAAAACATTTTTTAAGGAATTTAATCTTTTATAAGAATTTAAAATTTTTAAATAATTATGTTATTTCCTTCGAAACAATTTCTTAAAAATCATACAATTTCTATGAAAAAATAAATTTCATTGGAATAAAATGCAATACACACCACACAGATGAAATGATAGGTTGAATGTAATATACAGTGGTGCACATTTGGTTAGCACATTTCATGTATACGTATTGAAACGCGTTTATTTTTTCTGGGCATCACCTACAAGTATTGTCTATGGTGTGATCAGTATCTATCGTAACTTCTTTTTATTTTTTCTCGTTTTTTATTTATTAAAAAAAGGTTATTCTTCACTAATTTTTTTGTTTAAGATCTTAAATAAATAAATTTTTTGAATGTTGAATTTCTAAAGTTTTAATAAAAACCATAAAAAAATAAATAGGAATGGATCAAGGAATATGAAGCACAAAGGCATAGCGAGAATTTATTCATCAAATAAACTTGAAAGGAATTATGTTTGTGAAGTTGCTTTTCTGTTAAACTGCTACAAAAAGTCAGCATTCAAGTCCATGGCACATATGGTATTTTTGATTTTAAAAAATTTACAAAAAAAAAAAAAAAAAATAAATATAAAGCAGCAAATATTTGCCAGTTTCACTATTTATTCATAAATATAATATAGGGTCCGCCAAATAATTTTTTTTTTGTTGAAAATGGTATAAAAAAAACTACTGAATATTTTCTCAAATTTATTTATTTATTTGAAAGTACAATCCTTCCGGTTAATAATGGAAAATAATTTCATTCAAATGGCTGCCTTGGCTGGTCATGCAGTAGCCTACACGATCGGTCCAATTTTTAAGCACATTATCGATTGTGTACTGCTGTATTTCACCAATGGCTTCACGAATATTGTCCTTTAAAGCGTCAATTGTCTCTGGCTTGTTGGCGTAACACTTGACGGCACCCCCACAAATAATAGTCCAACGGTGTCAAATCGCAGCTCCGAGGTGGCCAAACGACATCAGCTCTGCGGCTGATAATGCATCGAGTGTAGCTTCGGCTGTGTGGCACGTAGCGCCGTCCTGTTGAAACCAAATGTTGCTAATATCCTCCTCTTCAATTTTTTTGAACAAAAATTCGTTCGACATGGCACGTTAACGATCGCCATTGACTGTAACGGCCACTCCTTGCACATTTCCGAAGAAAAATGGCCAATTATGCCTCTGGACCAAAATCCGCACCAAAGAGTGACTCGTCTTGGGTGTATCGGCTTTTCAATGTATGCGTGCGTGTTTTCTGCGCCCCAAACGTGACAATTTTGTTTGTTTACATACCCGCCAAGATCAAAATGAGCTTCATCTGAACACATCGCACATATTCTGCAACATTACCATGATTTTCAAAGTAATGTCGCAATATTTCTCAGCGTAGTTCAAGCGTATACACAACCATATTCGTTCAGCGGAAGGATAAAACTAATTATCTGTCAAATCAGACATGAGGTATGTTTACCATTCACGAAATAAGCACTAGTTGAACAAAAAGCGTTAGATGGCGTACCCTATAGAAATAAACAGCGTTGCCAGAATGATGATTTTGTTATATTTTAGATGTTTATTTTGTTATGTGATACATGATTTGATGATTTGTTTTCTCAAATGATGTTTTTTTATTTTTAAAAATTATGATAAATTATTTTAAGTATTTTGTTCAAAATATTTATATAATTTTTCTAAAAAAACGAAATAAAAAATCAACAGTTAGTTAAAAAAAAGAGTTTGATTCAAACGGATTGGAGTTTTTGCCTTTGTACCCTGTGTCTAAACTGCACAAAAATGTATCATTGTTTCAGGGCATAACAAATTAATTTAAAAAACATTTTTGAAGAAATTTAATTGAAAAAAGGAAAATCGTATAGAGTTTGATATTAAAAAAAACATAAGTATTTAATGAGAAAAGGAGTCACTCATATTTTTTTTTTTTTTTTGGTTGAGACCAGCACTCAGGGGTTACCCCTACTCATGCAGTGCATTGTGCTGCTACTAGGAAAATAGGTTGTGGGAAGGAAGATAGAGTGAGTAGTGTTTATGGACGTTCGATTTGAATTTGCTCATGTCGTAAGTGGCAGGAAAGACATTCGCAGGAAGATTGTTCCACACACGAACAGTGCTACCAAAGAACGAATTCCTCCTGTAATGCGTTGTGCGATTCACTAGACAATCAACTACAAAGGGATGCGCTCGACGAGAAATATGAGTACTACGTAAGAATAAATGATTACTAGGAATTAGTTCCTTTATTTTGTCAAAACACATTCCGTTTTAGTACCGATAAAACAATGAAACACACGCCACATTGCAACGATGCTCTAATGAATCGATAGAGTTGGCCACCCTACCGTCATTAATAAGAATCTTCGCCCTTTCCTGTACGCGGTCGAGAAGCTTCAAAATAGACTTTGAAGCACCGGCCCATACATGATAGTTGTAATCCAATTTGGGTCGGATATAGGCCTTGTAAATATTAAGGAGATCAGATGGAGTGAAGTAATTCTTACACTGTCTTAAAAAGCAGATGCATTTGAATGCTTCTTTTGACACTCGAAATATGTGCTCGTTTCAACGAACGTCACAGTTAATTCTCATGCCCAGAACATCAAGAGCATCTGATTCCTGAATATCTACATTACCCACAGATACAGATCATAACCACACACCATCAAGTCTGTGTGTCAGAAAACTACATTGGGTCTTGCGCGCGTTAAAGTCGACCCTGTTTTCGCCAGATTGCTCGTAAGCGTGTCGTTCATATACTGCCTTTTCGCCCCAATCTCCAAAAGGCTCAGCCTACGATCAAAAGAATATGAGTGACAAATGTTGCTGTCATCCGCAAAAGAGTAAATAGGATTAGAAGTGAGAAAAAGAAAGTCGTTAAGAAATATTAGAAAAAGAGTTGGAGAAAGAACAGAGCCTAGCGGTACTCCTGAATTTATCCTGAACTCGTCGAATGAGATCCCATCTATAATCACTTTTATAGTGCGATTTCTGAGAAAGCCCGATATGGATGGAGAGAAGTGACTACCGACACCAAAAGAAAAATGTTTGGATATGAGAGCCTCGTGCCAGACTCTGTCAAACGCCTTGGAAATATCCAGGGCCACAACTTTACTCTCATCAAATCCATGAAGATCACCAGTAGAGCGACCCTTACGGAAACCGTATTGACGATCGCTCAGCAAATTGTTGGATTCTAAGCACTTTACAAGGAACCCGAAATGCAAAAGATGTGACCTGGTTTTGAATTTAACCCAAAGACAGTTAAATTCTGTATCATATGGTTGCAAGCATAGAATGTTCAATAGAATGTTTTTACTTGAAAACGCAGAAACTTTGATTTTATTTTTAGGATGTTGTTTAAAAAGAGCTTTTATATCTTGACCCTTCAAATATTATAAATAAAATTATATTTTCTTTGGCAGGATTAATATAAAGCTCTCTCCGACTTAATAGATGAGAAAGATATTCAAGATTTAGATTTAGATCCTCTCCTGTCAACTCTAGATAATCGTAGTTGTGAAGAATTTTGTTAAAAATCTCAAAAACTGATGATACTGATGAAGGTGATTTTTTTTGTGTAAAAAAAGATTCCTGATAAGTGGAAATGCCAAAAATAGTCAGAGGTGTTTGCTATTTCAACACGAATAAACTAACAAACGAACAACTCTTCGGAATTCTTGAATTTTATTATCAAAATTGAATCTGTGTGAGTAATGTGTTTTGTACCGAAAACTATCTTTAGCGATTAAGCTCATTTTTCGCTTAATTTGTACGTCAACAAACATAATTGACGAATTTGGTGTGGAGAGCCGCCAGAGCCAGTTCAAGAGCTTTCAATGTAGCCTACCATACTTCATTAAAAACAATGTAAATCGCAACGGTACAGCCAATAATGAGTCTAAATTAAGTTTCGGGTGCAGCTCATTGACTGAGAAAAGTCCCCGTATTCCTTCATGGAATATTATGGGGATTAATAGACATATATAGAGTAGAGCTGTAAAACTATCGATAGTCGACCAACTCGATAGTTTCGATAGTTGGCAAAGAAACTATCGATACTATCGGATTCTTTTAAGTGCTACTAATGGTAGCAATATTAGAATTTAAGTGAAAGGGAAAGAATAATAATAAATATACAGTATTGAAACAAAAAATAGGGACACTTAATTTTTTTCCAGGATGTAATAAAGTTTAATGTATTGAAGTTTCCAAAACTAAAGTAATTAATAAGATCCAGTGAAAGAAAACTGCAGAGACTATGGAAAGAAAGCGTAGAACACCTGCCAACTTTTAATTCGTACTTCAAAGATTAATCTTTTCAAGCCATCAAAAGCCTCAAAAATGAACTTATTCTACTGTTTCATGTCGCGCAATAAGAAATAAAACTTATGGAAGTTGGACTTATGGTAAGAGTCTTCGAAATGTAGCATTTCTGCACCGTAATAATTAGAACAACATTATATGGTCTGACGAAACGAAGATTAATTTGTTTTAGTCAAATGCAAAATCGTATGTACGAACATATTTTAGTTACAATTCATACTTTATTTGTGTTTAATAAATAGAAATGTAAGAAACTGTTAAACTGTGTCCCTATGTAACTGTAAAATTTTACAGACGGCTAACAACCTGCGTCGAACAAATTGTTGCAAATGTGACTTTGACTACATTTAGCGGCTTCCGTATTTACTCTTAGAATTTGACGATAGTATTGAAAGTAAAAACAAACTATCGATGGTCAGCCAAAAACAAAACTATCGATACTATCGATAGTACTATCGATTGTTTTGCAGCTCTAATAAAAAGTCAATAAAGCAAGGTGCCGTGTAATTATTACCAACTTTTTTTTGCTTAAAGTGGAAGAATTGGACTTGGCTGACGTATAGTTTCTGCAAGACGGTGTTACATGCCACACGGAAAGCGCTACCAAGGACCTATTGAGAGGCACGTTTGATGAATAATTAATCTCATTACCAGTCTTTCATTTACAGAGACAAGCCAACTGCAATTCTAGCCCTGGGAGATATCATTGCAACTGCAATAGGTGAGATACCGGATTAAATGCTAGAAAAAATGTACAAAAATTTGAGCCAACAGATGGACCACCTACGACGTTCCAATTAAATAATCTTTAAGTAAATAGCAGGCATTCACTTATCGCTCCAAATAAATATATTTGCACTTTTGCAGATTTTCTGATTCTTTTTTCAATTTTCAAAACCCAAACGGTCAACAAAATCACCCGTTACAATATGACATCTGTTTTTATAAATTAATTATTATTGCTTTTATGTTTTTGTAATAAATTTTTGCATTAAAAAGTGACGATTTTTTTTCTTGAAAATATGATTTTTTTCCGCCAATGATGATTTTCTTACAACGATGGAAATAAAATAAACCATAATTCATGAAAATCGATTGGTTAAGATATTTTTATTCCCAATAAAGTGAAAGTAGTTAGTTTTGATTTTTTTTGCTATAAATGCCGAAAATTCCACTGAGCGTATGAGTGATATCGAAGATAAATATAGCTTATACGACAACATTTATATACAATTACAACAACAATTTTTTTTTCAAAACTAGGTACTTATTGCTTACAGCAAGAGCAATTCTTGATAATGTGGTTGCTTTGCTGACTGCTTAAGCAGAGAACATACACACGGCAATATTAAACAAGTTATTTAATAATTAATTTTTTTGCTTTTGCTTATCATTTTTGGAAGTTTTCAGTAAGCATTCACCAACATAGTTATTTAATTTGAAGCTAAAATGTTAGTGTTGTTGCTAATTTAAAGCAAGTAATTTAAGCCCTGTTGCTGCATTTAATATATGACTGCGTGTTTTATTTTCTTCCAACATCTCTTTGTGCAGTTCATTTACGATACAGTTTTGTGTAGGGTATAACAGATAAATTTCTATTTGGGACGCCGCTGCGCAAAAGCTTTGGATTCAAGACAATTTTTAGCAGGGTTGGCAAGCCACTGAGTAGCCCTATAAAACCCACCCAGGTTTTTTTATTTAAAGGATTTCGTAGTTTATTTACAACAAAAATACGTGAAATTTACGCGTTGGGACTACAAATTTATTTGTTCAATTTTTGAGCGCAAAAAGATAAAAACTAAGAAATTGATCACTGCTTATATCTTTTCACCACCTCTGAGCCAATTTTTATCGTGTTTTAAGGCGCTATAACATTGAAGAAATGAAAGATAATTTCATACCTCTTTATACGGTCTAGGTAGTTTCTGAAAATGTAGGCTGTAAATCGAATTGCTTTTAAAAGAGATAAATATGTGTTGCGTTTGCTTTTCTTACACTTTTTGGTAAAAAGTGGAGAATCCACGTTTTCCTAGCCGTAGAACGAGGTAATTTGCGCGAATCTGTTCCATATTTCAAACAGGCCGTTATAGCAGAATGCCATGTTAAGAAAGCCCATATAAAGAGGTGTGAGTATATTGTATCCGTTGCAACAGCCGACGAAGCAATGTTCGGAGAATACGACGGATGCGGCATTTGATCATTTCTAATAATTGTTTTGAATCCTTTGCGTAATGCAAAAGAATAAATTTATCATGTCTGTCTTTATATTCCGGCCACTTTTCTCATAATGCATGATTCAAACGAAATAATTGCATTCTGTTTCGCTTTAACAGTTTCATAGTTCACTACTGACTTAATTACGCCAAGAGCGCATAGTTGCATTATAAGTACTAAAACAACGTGGTTGTATAAACAAACAAATTTGTTGCCGACTTGAACGAAATTCGGAGGCAGTTATAAAAGCCAATAAAACCTAAAATAATCCATGAAAACACCCAATAAAACCCGGTGGGCTGGTTCTTTTTAAGCCCGGGTTTTTGCCAACCCTGATTCTTAGCCAGGATTGGATTTTAAGCCAGATTTCACACCCGTACAGTAAAATAGCAATATTTACCTTTTATATGATAATGAAAATGGTTGAAGCGTTTATTTCGATTGCCTTTTTACTCTTTACTTTAAATTTTCGGAAATATTTTATAGTCTTTTTTATTTTTGTTGTTGTTTAAATTAACGTTACTAATGTTGTGCCATTTCTGTTTACCAATATTGTTTGTAGAGAGAACAGAGTAACAAGTAATTAAAAAAAAAAAAAAAAAACAAAACAAAAACAATAAAAAGTATCAAAATTCCAATACAAATAAAAATTGCTACATTTTCTCTTACAGAAATATATATGAATAAATATAGGGTCCGCCATCTAGCGTTTTTGTTTTCAACTAGTGTTTATTTCGTGAATGGTAACACTTAGCTCATGTCTGATTTGACAGATAATTAGTTTTATACTTCCGCTGAATGAATATGGTTGTGTATACGCTTGAACAAAGCTGGGAATCTGGGCCTGCGATCGACTTACAGAAGATGCCGATTTTGCCAAAAATATCATCTTTTCAAATGAAGCTCATTTTTATCTTGGCGGGTATGTAAACAAGCATTTGGGGCACAGAAAACCCGCACGTATACATTGAAAAGCCGATACACCCAAGACGAGTCACTGTTTGGTGCGGATTTTGTTCCAGAGGCATAATTGGGCCATTTTTCTTCGAAAATGAGCAAGAAGTGGCCGTTACAGTCAATGGCGATCGTTATTGGGCCATGTTGAACGAATTTATATTCACAAAAATTAAAGAGGAGGATATTAGCAACATTTGGTTTCAACAGGACGGCGCTACGTGCCACACAGCCGAAGCTACACTCGATGTTTTGCGCCCTGTTCTTGAAGATCGCATTATCAGCCGCTGATCTGATATCGTTTGGCCACCTCGGAGCTGCGATTTGACACCGTTGGACTATTATTTGTGGGGTGCCGTCAAAGATAAGTGTTACGCCAACAAGCCAGAGATAATTGACGCTTTAAAGGACAATATTCGTTAAGCCATTGGTGAAATACAGCTGCACACAATCTATAATGTGCTTAAAAATTGAACCGATCGTGTAGGCTACTGCATGGCCAGCCGAGGCATCCATATGAATGAAATTATTTTCCATTATTAACCGGAAAGATTGTATTTTCAAATAAAAAAAAAAAAATTTGAGAAAATATTCAGTAGTTTTTTTACAGCACTTTCAAAAACAAAAAAAAAAAAATATTTGGCGGACCCTTTAGTAATTACAATTGCACACAAGCACACATGGATTAATGTATTATATTTGAGTTGCTTAGATTAGGAAATGAATATTCTCTGACTGAACTGTATGTTTTGTATGCGTGAGTCTCTCTTTCAATTTATCTCCGATAGCATATGTTGTATACGTATGTATGTATGTGATTGTGATTTTCTTTATTTTGAAAGCAGTTTTGTTTTTAGTGTTACGAACAGGGTGTTGTTGCATTATGTGTATGTACAAAAGAAATCATTTGTTGTTTTCTTTTGTTGGTGTCATGGAAGGTGTTTATTGAAAACAAAAGCTTTTTTGTTGCGTTAAACAGGAAGAAAAAATAGAAAAAAACATTGGTGTTAGACTATGGTTTTAATGCAACAACACTTTCTTCTTCTAACATTGTTTGTTCACATTTTATAAAAAAAAAAAAACAAAAAGAAAACGAAAAGGAACAAATAAAGTGAAACAAAACATAAAACATTTAAATGGAAATTTAAGGCTTTTTAAGAGAAAGAGAGTGCGAGAAGAAGAGAAATGTAAGAAAGGGGAGAATAGAAATTGAATATTAAAAAGGTAAAACATATATGTACTCGTACATACATGCATATCTACATTCCTACATGCATATAAAATTGCACATATTGAGTGCATCAATATATGTACGAGTATATACATGTTAGGGAGATCGATTATTCGACTTTTTTCAAAAACCGGTTTTCGAATAATTCGAAAAGTAGCACTTTGTAAAAAACCGGTTTTCGGTTAACCGGTTCTTTTATTTAAATAAAATTGTTCCTAATTCTTGAAGCGCATTGCTGCACCACGTCGATTTAAAAATAAGCAGAACCTGACGGAGAGCTTAAAATTAAAGTGGCAAACAACACTGACAATAATTCTAACAATTCTTATAAAAACTATGCCAAAACAGTGTGCGGAAACCATAAAAAACAAAGTTTATTACACACAGTACTGAAAAATGCTTCAATTTCGAACAGCTACTCAAGGAGCTTATGTCGTTTTTGTTATATTACTTGGTAGAGAATGAAATTAAACGTTTGTTATTATAGTTATAATTTAGGTGCCTAAGATAAAAAATCAAATTAAATTAAAACTTTAAATAAATCTATTAGTAACATACGAGTCCTTAATTGCTTCGACAACTTCACTAATTAATATATCTGCCGTTCGGAACTGGCGTTTGTGGGCTTGTGGGTGAATCTATTTGATCATTTTCTATATAAAAAAATCAATATTTATTTATAGAAGATGAGAAAAGGTTATTTTTGCTTGAAATTGCATATCTTTTTCGATCTACCTTGGTTTTCACGTTCTTAGTGAGACGTTCACGGTTGTCAAATACGAAAGTGGATTGATATTGAAGCTACCTAAGTAGGAAAAAACATTTTTCTTTTCAAAAACCATTCATTTCTCAACATAGTCTTCTTTTAACTCAATACACTTAGTAAGACGATTTTCCAACTCTTTTATACCATCTGAATAATACGATTTTGGGAACTCCTCAAAATACGCATTAGTTTCGGTAATTACTTCCTTGCTTGAGGTGAATCTTTTTCCTGCGAGTTATTTTTTCAAGTTTGGAAACAGGAAAAAGTCACTAGGGGCTAAATCTGGACTATAATATAATGCTGTGTGAACCGGTGCGTTGTCTTGAAGAAAGAGCACTTTTTTCTTGTTTAAATGTGGTCGTTGTTCCTTGATTGCATCAACCAATTGATCCAATAATGCACGATAACACTCTCCTGTGATTGTGGATCCCTTTCCAAGATAATCGATGAGCAATATTCCGTGGGCATCCCAAAATACAGTGGCCATAACCTTGCCAGCCGATTTCGCTGTCTTCGCCTTCTTCGAAGCACTTCCACCAGCTTCCACCCATTGCTTCGATTGATATATGGTTTCAGGTGTATAGTGGTGGACCTACGTTTCATCAACAATTATTAATCTACGCCAAAAAACAGAAGGATTATACTTTATCATGTCCACGCACCGCTGTGAAGTGATCTATCGAACTCGTTTTTGTTCAACAGTGAGCAAACGCGGCACCCATCTTACCGATAGCTTTTCCATATGCAAATGTTCGTGAAAAATGTTGAACACACGTTCATATAATATGTTTACCATTTCAGCAATCTCACGTATTTTGACCCGGCGATCATTCATAACGATATCGAGGATTTTCTTGATATTTTCTTCAGTAACCACCTCTTTTGGCCTTCCTGTTGATGGTATTGTTGCAGTGCTTGTTCGGCCCCGTTTAAATTCAGCAGTCCAATATTTTACCATATAATCTGACGGAGCAGATTCGCCGTAATGTTTATCAAGCTTTTCTTTTGTCTTTAATCACTACACGAAATTCACTTTTTTTCATTTTCCAAGAAACACAAAAGTTGTTTACTTCAAACGACTACAACAAAAAAACTAATCGATGAATTTGGCCAAAATTTTAACAGCTGACGTTTGTAGATCGTAATTACTATGAAAAAAAAGTTTTTGTGTTTGTGCAGCCATCTAGCGATAGGTAGCTTCAATGTCAATCCGCCCTCGTATATAAAAATAATTAAATTTATACAAATAGTTAAACTATGAGCAAATTTTCAATAAAGAAATATACAAACGTATAAAAAGGTTAGTCGTGTTAAATTAACCGGTTTATTCTGTATTCGAAAAATGAAGATTTTGATAAAACCGTATTCGACAAAACCAAAAAAAAACCGGTTAAAACCGGTTGAATAATAACCGTCCGATCTCCCTAACACATATGTACGTTATATTGTCAATATAAAGCCATGTTTGGTGTGTTTGTAGTTGTAGTATAAGAGTGTGAACAAAAGTGTTTTGTTTTTAGTAATCTTTTGTTAGAGTGTATTTAGAGCATTTCTCTACATTATTACACGCATACATACTCGTATTTACCTTTATGCATACAAGTTCATTTATATTTGCCTTTGCATTGTGTGTGTTTGTTTATATGCGTATACTTTACAATTGTGTTAGTTTATAAACTGTGTCACATTGTATAAGTATTATAGGGAGAGTATTGCAACAACTATCCCGTAATAATAGAGAAAAATAAAAACAACAACAGCAATGTAACAATGACAAGAATATCGTACATGCATGATATTGTTTTGAGTTTCGGTTTTGTATAACAATCCACATATTTGTTACATATTGTTGTATAACAAAATGTAATATTTCTTTAATCTGTGTTGCAATATTGCGCGTTTTTTCTCTTGGTGTATTTAGTTCGTAGTGCAAAAGATAATAATTTTTAATTAAATACTATTTAGAAAATACAAAATAATTCCTTACCTCATTACAGATCAACTTTAAATGACGTCATATACGCAGACGCATATGAGAATATGTTGTTAATATTGTTAGGTTTTTACATTTTTAAAAACGTGTTTTTTATGAGTTTGTAGATTGTAGTTAAAATAAAATAACTTTTATGTTTGGTTTTAATTAAAAATCCTTTATTCAACACAGTTATGTGCACCACTGCTTGTAATCCTTTTACAGGCAATAACAATTTTTATTCTTAATTACTCCGTCTGTTTACAAATTTGTAAACAACAACAATTACTCGACAGATCTTTCTACTTAAAGATCTTCCAACCCGATCGTAGTTATAACTTATGTTCGATCACAACCTTTTCAACCAGAGGTTATCCACACGTAACTCTGCTGAGTTAGCTCCAACTAAACTGGTTTTTTTCCTACTTCACGAGTTTACTTCTTATAAACTCTCTTCACACCAATAACACATTCGCTGAGTTAACTTGACTTCAACTGCATTCGCTGAGTTTATGACACATAAACTGATTACTGATCGCATCGATGGTAGCACAAACGCAAAAATTTTTCTTTTCATAGTAATTACGATCTGTCAAACGTCAGCTGTTAAAATTTTAGCCAAATTCATCGATTAGTTTATTTGTTGTAGTCGTTTGAAGTAAGCAACTTTTGTGTTTCTTGGAAAATGGAAAAAAGTGAATTTCATGTAGTGATTAAACACTATTATTTGAAAGGCAAAACGAAAGACAAAAGAAAAGCTTGATAAACATTACGGCGAATCTGCTCCGTCAGATTATATGGCAAAATATTAGATTGCTGAATTTAAACGGGGCCGAACAAGCACTGTAAGAAAATGTCAAGAAAATACTCAATATCGTTATGAATGATCGCCGGGTCAAAATACGTGAGATGGCTGAAATGCTAAACATAACATGTGAACGTGTGTTCAACATTTTGCATGAACATTTGCTTATGAAAAGCTATTGCCAAGATGGGTGCCGCGTCTGCTCAGTGTCGAACAAAAACGAGTTCGACAGATCACTTCACAGCGGTGTTTGGACATGATAAAGCATAATCCTGCTGATATTTGGCGTAGATTAATGACTGTTGCTGAAACGTGGGTCCACCACTACACACCTGAAACCAAAAACCAATCGAAGCAATGGGCGGAAGCTGGTGAAAGTGCCACGAAGAAGGCGAAGACAGCGAAATCGGCTGGCAAGGCTATGGCCACTAAATTTTGGGATGCACACGGAATATTGCTCTTCGATTATCTTGAAAAGGGATCCACAATCACAGGAGACTATTATCGTGCATTATTGGATCAATTGGTTGATGCAATCAAAGAAAAACGACCAAATTCAAACAAGAAAAAGTGCTCTTTTTTCAAGACAACACACCGGTTCACACAGCATCAGATACGATGCTAAAACTACGAGAAATCCACTTCGAATTGGTTGATCATCCACCTTATAGTCCAAATTTAGCCCCTAGTGACTTTTTCCTGTTTCCTAACTTGAAAAAATGGCTCGCAGGAAAAAGATTCATCTCAAACGAAGTAGTGATTACTGAAACTAATGCGTATTTTGAGGAGTTCCCAAAATCGTATTATTCAGATGGATAAACAAGTTGGAAAATCCTCTTACTAAGGTATTGAGCTAAAAGGAGACTATGTTGAGAAATGAATGGTTTTTGAAAAAAAGTGCTTTTTTTCCTACTTAGGTAGCTTCAATATCAATCCGCCTTCGTATATGGCTGAGCAAACAAGACATCGAAAGCTCTCGAACCTCTCGATGTATCAGGTAGATTCCATTTCTTTCTTTTAATTTCTTTTTAGTTCTTTTGTAGCCATGCGTATGTGAACATCTACCTCTTTTAGCTCTTCTTATTAGTTGTTGTTTATTTATTGTCTGTTACTTGTTTTCTTTGCTGCTTAATTATTGTTGTTGCCGTGTTACTTTTATTTACTTTATATCTGCTAATGGTTGTTGTTGTAGATTTGGTTATTTTTAAACAGCACGTATAGTTGTTCCTGCAGCTTTTGTTTATTTATTTTAGCGATGTAATAAACGCTGTGGTGCCCAACCTTATTTTCGTAACAATATGAAGATTTCAGCACGACAACGACCCCAAACATACCTCTAAAGTTGTATCTGAATGAACACAATCCAATGAGGCACTTATTTGAAATGACTTGCCAAATCTCCGAATCTCAATCCCATAAATCTATAGGAACTTGTAGATCGCAAAATAAGACCTGGAGATTATACGAGAAAATCGGATTTGGCTAATGAAACCACTAATAAATTGATTTAGTCAGTGCATTACCGGTGTGAAGCAGTAATCAAAAATAAGGGATATCCAGCAAAATATTGATTTACGCAAAAGATCAGTGGATTTTTTTTGCCAACACCGAAAAAGTGAATACTATTAATTTTTTTTTTAATTTTCTGAATTATATAGGGTGTTTTTTTTACAGATTTAAATCATAATAAAACAAAGAAATATATTTTTAATATCAATAAAACGAACTTTGTTGCATAGAAAATTTTATGACTATGACTTCGGCCATGTGGCCGCCATGGTGTATTTCGTTAATAATTCTTCTTCTTTTTTATAATTACCAGTTATTCAATTGTCTCTGGTTTATTGACGTAGACAAGTGTGTTCATATCACCCTAAAGAAAATAAATCAATGTGATTAAATCCCACGATCTTGGTGACCAATTCGACCATTACGTGAAATTACTTTTTCATCAAAGGTTTTTTTGAGTAAATCAATTGCTGCGCGCGCCGTGTTGGAACCACATATCAGTAAGATTAATGCCACCTTATTGAGGGACGAAAAATTTCTTATCATGTTCCTGGAGACATATGGAGCAATGGCTCCGCCAGACCATAGAGCATACCAAATTATAATATTCTGTGGATCCTCACTGAAATTGCAACAATTCCGCTTATTTATGTACCTGTTTAACCAATTGGCTTGATCGGAGAAAGTTTTTAAAGCTTAACGAACAGAACCATCATTTTGATAAAAAATGTCAAAAATTTTCTAGACTTATTTCGGTGTAAGTCAGTGCAATGTCAAATTAAACTAAGCAACTATTAGCTGTTAAATCGGTTGTTAAATAAATCAGCGTTGCCAATCCAAAGTTCTTAACCTCTAAAAACACCCGATGCATAAGCTTTTATAACAGTGCGTAATATTTTGTTTGTAAGCTTCTTAAGAAAATTTGTAGATTTTCTTCCGATAAGAGTTTTTAACAAAGTTCGTGTTATTTTTGAGTATATGTATTTACATATATATTTATCTGTCACTTATGCTCACATAGTGCTTCGAAAATGATAAATTTTGTGCCAACAAAAGTATCATTTGTAGAAATGTTTGCTTTACTTATTCAATTTGAAAAAACGAAGCACATGCAGCTCACTGATTGCTCACCGAAGCTTATTCTGAGAGATGCGATAGATGGTATGTGGAGTTCAGAAGTAGTGATCTTAGCAGGGAAGTCAAAGACCGGACAGGTGAGGCAAAAATGTTCGATGATGATAATTTGGAGGCATTCAAGTAAAATCATGGGATGGCCTTACTAGAATTTTGTCCATATGATTTTTATTTAATACCAACTTTCAAACGATGCGTGTATAAATTTGACTGCAATATGACTATTGATTCGTGGGTTATAGAATTTTGTGTCAAACGACATTTGTTATTGAAAAACAAGGAAAAAAGTGTATTTCTAGTTTTAATAAAGCACTGTTCTTTGATGAAACAAAAGTAGTGGAACTCAAACTCTGCTCCATCGAGACAAATAGTAGAGAAGTGGTTTGCTGAATTTAAAAGTGGTTGTACCAGCACAAATGATGCAGAGCGCAGTGGACGCCCACCGCAAGGTTCTGTTCTTTCTTCTACTCTTTTCCTAATATTTCTTGACGACTTTCTTCTTCTCACTTCTAATCCTATCTGCTCTTTTGCAGATGACAGCAACATTTTTCTTTCATATTCTTTTCATTGGGACGAAAAGGATGAATATGAACGACACACTCATAAGTGATTTGATGAAAATCTCCGAGTGGGGTTGTGTGAACAGGTTTGATTTTAATGCATGCAAGACCCAATGTTGTTTTTTAACACACAGACCTGGTGGTGTATTGTCATCTTTGTCTTTGGGTAATACAGATATTGGGGAATCAGATGCTCTTGATGTTCCGGGCATGAAAATTAACTGCGACATTCATTGGAATAATCGCATATTTCAAGTGTCGAAGGAAGCATTTAAGTGCCTCGGTTTTTTAAGACGGTGCAAGAATTACTTCACTCCATTTGATCTCCTTAATATTTACAAGACCCACATAAGTATATCTAAACCCAGATGGAATACAACTCTCATGTATGGGCCGGTGCTTCAAAGTCTATTTCTAAGCTTCTCGACCGTATACAGGAGAGGGTGAAGATACTCATTAATGACGGTAGGGTAGCCAACTTTATCGATTCATTAGAGCAACGTTGCAATGTGGCGTGTTTTTCAATGTGTTCTAAAGAAACTTAGGAATTTATTCTTAATAATTATGTATTCCCCTGTAATACTCTTATTTCCAGCAAAGCCATACTTTTGTAGTTGGATGTTCTGCGAATAGCCCAAGGCATTATAGGGAGAATTCGATCTTTGTTCGTACTGTTCGTTTGTGGAATAATCTTCCACCAAAAGTCTTCCCTCTCACTTACGACAGAGTTAAATTGAAATCGAACGTACATAAACACTACTCTCTCTATCCACCTTCCCTTAACCTATTTTCCTAGTACCAGCACAATGCACTGCATGAGTAGGGGTTCATCTCCTGTGTGCTGGTCTGATATAAAAAAAATGGCAAGTAGGTTATGAATGATCGTAAAATGAAGATGCACGAGATAGTTGACAATGTAAAAATGCGAAAGCTCTGTTCAAAGTGGTTGCCGCGAAACCTTACAAATCGTGTCGCAAATCGATGCAAACGATGGAAAAATTGAATGTATTGGGCTTCGAATTGCTATCCCACTCACCGTATTCTCCAGATTTAGCCCCCGGAGACTTTTTCCTGCGTTCAAATTTTAAGAGAATGCTTGCTGGAAATAAATTTTTGAGGCCTATTTTGACGAGAAAGACAAATCGTAGCCGTTGGATCGCCTCCGAAGGCAACTATGTTGAATAATAAAATCGAGTTTTGTCAAAATTGTGTTTTTTCTTACTTATCCTAGGGAATTATTGAGTGACCTGTTACACCAGCAACAATTTTAAAACATTTGTAAATGGTAGCATTCTTTCGAAGTCAAGGAAATTGGGTACACAAGTTAAAGCCAAAAGAAGTTTTGCTTGACCGAATTACTGGTTGAATCTATGTGAAGCCCGGTCAATCAGTCGAATCAACACCAAAGTCTAATATCCATGGCGTCTAGTTAATGGGCTGTATTTGGTTAAACCAGATGGTTTAAATATATTTTAAGCTGCTGAAATCGGAATGAACCGATCGTTATTGAATCTTTTGAAGCGAACATTGGCCGATAAACGCCAGGAATATGTAAGCGATCATGAAGCAGTAATATGTCATCATGGAAAGTTAAATTTTTTAAGAAAAATTTCTATAATTATTTTTATAAAAAACTTTACACTTATTTTTGTGAATGGCATTGATTTAAAGATTTTAACATTCGTTGCCAACCTTTTATAAGTTGTGTTTAAAAGTTAATCTTGTTTTTCTTTCCTAAATAAAAATAGTGTGAAAACTTGAATGAAATGCATCAGCATGCTATTAAGTCAGTTGGGTGTGTGTGTGTGTGTGTGTATGTGTGTGCCTGTAAGTTTAAGATTGCTAAACATTGAGCAGCTGTTCTTAGTTGCATTAAATTACATTTTTTTGTTATTACACCTATAACAACTTGGTAATTCGGTATTAATACAATTGTGTAGTGTGTATGTACATATGTAAGTGCATGAGTATATGATTATGTATATATTTTTTGTTATTGTAATATATTATGTATTTTATTATTATGTATTTGCTGTTTTACATTTCTTTTTATAAGATTTTGTTTCGTTGCCAGCTGTGTTTTATTCTTCATTTTCAGCGAGGCATAACTAACTTTTCTTTACTAACTTTTCTTTTCTTGATTTTCTAACAGATTTTGCCATTGAGCGAGGTGGCTGTATATAAGTATGAATGTATGTATGTATGTGGATGGATGTGTGTTCGTATGACTTTCTTTCAACTCATTCATTTCGTTCTGTTTTGACATTCTATATGTTTATTTAGTTTCTTCGTCGTTGTTTTGTTTTCCTTTGAAAAGCAACAGCTTGCGGCCACTGTTGTAGACACACGCTAACTATACTTACGCAAATACACACAGTTTTTGTATAAATAAAAGTTAAAAAAAAAATTATAAAACCGACGATAGAGCGGCAAACATGTTTGACCAACATTGTGTTTGTGTGAGTAAAAAAAAATAATAAAAAACCTATGCATGTAACCATATTTTTATCTTTTCACGCATACAAACACAATCTTGGCCAAGCATGTTTGTCCGTCTATCTTCGGCTTAAGAATGTTTTTGGTTTATTACAACTGTTGTTCTGTTATGCATAAATCATCACATCTCATCTTTCTATCAGTCACTCACTCACTCAACCCTGCATTCATTCTATTCATTCATTTATTTTATAGTTTTTGGTTACCATTTTGTCTATTTTTCTTTATAGATATTAATGTTTATGAGTTTTTTATTTCTTTACTTTTATACTTTAAGTTGTTATTATTGTAGTTGACACAAGGACGTCACTTTTCTCACCCTCTCCGTTCATTGCAATAGTTTACAAAACGGTTTCTTTTTGTACAAGTGTATGTGTAAGTATTTATGGTTTTTGTTTATTTTTTGTTGTCTTTATAACAGTTTAGCAAGGCTTATCTTTTTCTCTTTTTTCATTCCCTCACACACACTCTGCTACTACTTGCTGTACTAGTAAGTATGAAAACTCAAATACAAGTTTGTAGCACTGTTAAGGAAGGCTGGCGTTTGGTTTTGTTTACATTTGCATGTCAAACACGTAAACAGTGATGTCAAACTATTAACTCTTCAATTTAAGAACACAAAAGGACAAGTAAAAGAAAGATTTCAAATACTATATATAAAATGAAATAAATTTATGAAAAAAGTAAATAAGTATAATAAAACGATACACTAGCTCTATATAAAATCTACTGAATCCTTCCTGAATTTGAGAAACACGCAAACAATAAAAAACAAACAATAAAGTTTGTAATAAATATTTAACAAAGAGAATGAACATAAAAATAATTTTTTAATAATATTTTATATATCGCACTTGATCAACAAGAGGGTATTAACTCAAAATTTTAAAAATTTCAGTAGAGGTGAAAAACTGTTTGTGGTTACATTTTATGAGAACTTGAAAATCCGAATATATCATAGTTCTATTCTTCTATTTTACTTCTATTTCCAATCTTGTGTGTTAACTCAAAATAATACCTTTATGGTGATATAAAGGTAGTCACTATACTATCACGCAAATGATCTAAAATGTGGTTGCCGAGAAAAGTAATCGGAACACGTTGAAATTTTTACAGTAGATAGATATTGATGTTGTTAGTTGATTTCTTGCAAAAAGTTAAATTTAAAAAATTTCGAATTAATACCTTCTTGTTCATCAAGTGCGATATCACAATTATTAATTATGTACGTGTCTACACCGTTTTTTAATTGGTTCCATGTCACTTTGATCACTAGAGAAAACATTTACAATTCATTTCATCACTAGAAATATTCTTATTATGACTATAAGGAACGAGTTTTTAGTAGATTCAGTGTGACGTAGAGACGCTCAAGCTATGCTCGTTCCCTATCTGGATCCACATTAATAATTTCGTTCATTAACTTTGTTAAGAACTTTACAAATTTATTCTGAACCAACAGGTTTGACTATTTCTTTACAATCATCAATCATTCTATAGTTTAACTTATAATATCGTCATCAGATAATAGCACGTCTGCTTAATCATTATGGTTTAGAGAATTAAATCCCTCACATCCAATTTGGCCTGAGTTTAAATTTCATCCCATAATGTCGATATTTCCTTACCAGTGTTGTTACCAACACGCAATTAAGGTTTGCAGTCATATTTTTGATGCCGCTATAATTATACAATCGAAAATTGGAAATTCTTTCTATACTTCGTTTAACGTAAGAGGATTCACTTAAAAAAAAGAATTTTTTAAAACCGCATAAATTTAAATTCGCATAAAACGAGGTTTGAGTGTATTTTCTTAAGCACTCTCTTGTGCATAAATAAAAAAAAAAAAAAAAAATAAAATAAAAAATAATTGTATTTTTTTTAACGAGAATGAAATAATTCTTTTAATAAACTGCTAACCTATAAAACAACTATTTATTTAACTATAGTTACTCAAAAAGTTCAGATCATTGAAAAGTTCAAGTATTCAGCAGCAAACGCACATACATCCAACTCTCACCCTAATACCCTTACAACTGTTATACATATTTCATCATAAGTTAATACTTATTTATACAGTTTTAAGCATTTCTGCTCTGCCTTCACTATTTGTTTTGCCTGAAAACATATACACTTACAGTTTTTCATTTTATTACTATGACAACAACAGCAATAAGTAAAGGAAACAAGAAAAAAAGGGGAAAAATTAAGTTTTAAATTTGATTGCCATAATTTTTTTTTAGAAAAACTGAATATTTAAAAGAAAGAAACTGATTTTTAAGTGAATTACTGCACATACTTAAAAAAGTGAAAAATAAATAGTTTTACCCGTATCGGGTGCGTTCTGTAAACTGAAAACGAGTGAAATTAACAAACCATACATCGCTAACTGCATACTGTGTAGCTTTGGTTGGTATATGTAAAATCTTAGGTTAGATTAAGTCAAAAACCGTTAGCCGATCCTAAGACCAACCAACTTAGACCAAAAAGGCCAATTGTGATGTCAGGCAAAATGACCCTGGAAGAAAGAGATCAGGACTACAAGTTCACCAACACCAAATCGGCTTCGGTAACGAAGAAAGTGATACAACCCATCGCAACATCCAGCAGCAATTCAGCGTTCATAAGGTAGTGTCTTCCCAAGACCTTAAACATCATCGATTTCGATAGCGCGAGATATTCTAAGAGTAAGTGTCTTGTAGTCACAGCCTCCTCATTACAGCAATAACTGTATAACGTTGATCCACTATACTCAAAGCGAACTGCATGTCAGCCCAACAGACAAAGGTCAAAGAGCATACCTAGTTAACTAGTTCTACTCAAATCAACAACTGAACACGGCCTGTTTACAGGCAGACATCTGTCCCCAACTTGTGTAGAATATATAGCTGGCCCAGCTCTTAAGATACAGACCAGAAGAAAATGTGCCGTCGTGTCCTGCCAGTTAATCAGCCATACAGTTCCCTGGAATAGCAATATATCCCATACTTATATGAATCTGATGTCATAATATTGCGCCATTGGCATTAGTGACGGGAGTTAAAGAACAGTGACTCCCCGTCTTGATTGCCGCTTGACTATTGGTATAAATCAGAGTGGGTTTTTCTTATTTAAAGGTTTTGGAAGTTTATTTACAACTAAAATAATTATTATAAACCTATTACGAGTACAAGTTAATTCGGTCCGTTTTTTAGCTTAAAGAAAATAACGAACTACCAAGTTTGTCAAATCTCTGCTTACATCTTTTCCCCACCTCTCAGTCAATTCCGAAATCGCGTCTAAGAAAAACCTCTCGCCATTGGAGGCGCTCTAACTTTGAAGCCGATTTTATACTTTTTTCAAAAAAAGTGATTCGGTGACATGCTAGAAGACATTGTATCTGTCGAAACAGCCAAAAGTCGGAGGGAGCAATTGTTTAAAAACTTCTGCGAGGTAAGGCCGAGCGTTTTGATGCAAAGTCTTTATATTCCGGCCGTTTTTCTCATAATGCATGGTTTAAATAAAATAATTGCAGTCTGCTCCGATCATCGAGTTTTAGCAGTTCATAGTACACAATGCCGCCTTGATCCGACCAAGAGTGCAAAATTGCATCATAAATACTAAAACAATGTAATTGTACTTATAAATAAAAAATTATTGTCGACTTAAACGGAATTCGGAAGCAGTCATAAAACCCAATAAAACTAAAAAAAACATCAAAAAACCCAGTTGGTTGGGCTTTTTTAAAACCACCGGATTTTTGTCAACCCTGGTATAAATACATACCATCCTTGCAAGCCAATTAGTGAATTCCTGAATGACTGTCACCTTCGCCTGAATGATATACACTCGGTAAGATATACACTCGATATCTGCACTTGAAACGTTACAGCTAAAGCGATGCTAAGACCTAGAAACTTTGATAGGCTGAAATTCAATTGGTAAGACCACTTGTGCTATAACTACGTATCGAATGAAGTAAAATAAGGCATTTGAAGTATTATTGTCGTGAAAGTAGGTTTGGAATGCGAGTGAGATGCTTTCAAGGTCTTTACAAAAGTATTGAAGGCGAATACAGGTACTGGCGCTAGTGTATTCTAGAGTTATTTTAATATCTTTGACTTTATTAACAGTTCGAACTCTTGTACCGTTCTTTAAGCTGAGATTTACACTGCAGATCGTGCTATACGATGGAGTTAAATGTATTTGTCGATAGCCTAGCAGTTTTTTTAAATTTCTAGTCGGGTACTGTATAAAACTAGTTTGGATACCAAGGCATTTTGTCATTTATGGCTATAAGATGGCTGATGAATGTGGCCGCTTTAAATGGAGTTTGGGCGTTTTCAAAGCTATATTCCTGAACAGATTAGTCCCTTAGGCGAGATTAGCAGATCGGTGCTAAAGATGAAAGAATAGCGGTAATGTGTTATCACCATCTTGCCGAGTTTTAGGATCTTTGTTGCCACTATTGGATGGCAAAGTAAAATAAATCCTTTTTTTAAAGCTGAAAGGTCTTTATAACATACAAAAATGCAAGCTTTTCTCTGCCTTGTCTTGCATTTGAGATTTTTATCTTCAAATTGAAGATCTCTCGGTGGCGATACTCCATCACTTGCAAGTTTTCAATACAGCCAAGTGCATTTAACTGTCAATTGATGACGGATGAGGAAAACCACATGAACCACAAATTATCTGAGGATGCTTCACTAGAAAACGAGTACTGCAATATGGCTTCATGTAAGACATCTAAAGTGAATGTAGGAGATAGTCGGCCTATGCGTCTGTATTAATCATACAGAACTAGTGACGGGGTCCTTAAATAATTAGTACTTTCGCTACTCCTGTGAAAATAATATATACTGGAATCCTAGAGCTCAATCTACCGAATGGAATCAAAAACATTGGCTTTAAGGACTTTGACGTGCTGATAGGCAGTACATTGTACTGTACTTTTAGAACGGTATCTATAAATTGGTGACATTCATCATATCCGAAACTGTGAAACTGTTGGCGAAGAAGTGTTTCTTGTACATGTGGACATTATTACCAAAACAAAAGCTTTATCGAGAGTCATGGAAATTTGGCAAGGAAAGAGGTCTGCTATCACTTAAATAATTGTCTGGAGAGAAATTATAGGGACGTGGAGTATTCGGTAATACATACATATATTCAATTCAATCCAATTCTTGCGCAGACACGGTGCCTACAAAAAGTATTTTCATCGTTCCAGATTGGAAGAAATGTCTTTGTGTTTCGCTAGGAAACTGAGATAATGAATTAGCAATGTCATCCAACTGATGATTCATCTCAGTAACAAATTAAGAGTATAATGCAAATTATGTGAACCATGTGCCTTAAAAACTGCTTGGATTCTAAGCAGAGAGAATGTTAAATGAAGACCGTTAGGCCTTGAGCATCGCTTGTGAAGCTTTAGCGTGTTAAAGTATACCACACAGTCCCTTGATTATTATCACCGCATTCAAAAAATCTGTCTACGTACGACTACCCTACTAACTTAATCTCAGCTTGATCGTATAGGACTTGTTGCTATAGGACTCTTAATACTCTAAAGCAATCTCTCGAAATTTAAAGTCTTATTTTGTTTTCGTCACTGTCCACCTATATGCCTACTGGAGTCTTGCGGGGTAAATGTTTAAAAAAATTAGAAAATTGTTATAGAGAATATCAGAAAATGTATGTGGTGGAAAGCTGTGAATATTAGGTCACAATTGACCAATTTGAATAGGGTACAGAGGCTAGACTGTCCTGCAATCACCGGTTCTATGATTTCAGCTGCTCAGATTTGTCTGTTAACAATGCTGACAATGACACCACCTCTAGATATTTTGTTAAATTTGTCCTTGCAAAGTCTGCACTTAGACTCAGGGAGTCGGGTGGACTAAGAAACGTTCGCATTGGTCACGTTACCATCCTTCAAAAAGTGGGTGAACCAGACTGGACGATATCTACTTTAAACTGTGATACGGCCTACAGCAGTATCAGTATTTTTCTCAGAATAAGTGGGCTGTGGAATTTGTTTTCCAGGTCGACACATTCTTCGTCAATACCGATGGCTCACGAACGAGTGGGTGAACCAGACTGGGCGATATCTACTTTGAACTTTGATACGGCCTACAGCAGTATCAGTATTCTTCTCAGAATAAGTGGGCTGCGGAATCTGTTTTCCGGGTTGACACATTCTTTGCCAATACCGATGGCTCAAGAACGCTCTGGGTTTTTACTCTAATGATCTTGACTTCAGGGACTCTTTCTCAGATTACCCTTTGATTGTACTGTTTTTCAGCCGAAAGTTTACGTTAAGACAGGACCGCTAGGCCTATTCGAGAATTAAATCCTGGGGTTTAAAGACCTATTACGATCTTCATCTAGATCGTAAGTCCCGCTGCAATCAATGCTCTTAAATATGGAGAAATTGAAATGCCTTCTCAGCTACATTCCCTCAGTGGTATGGGAATGTGTTTCGAGCCATGTGGGCATCCGAAAGGAATGAATTGCTCTCTGGCTCTCATGCAAGTAGACGTGCTTGCCCCTTTAGATGCGTTTTCGGGCTTGATCGACAGTTGGGCACTGAGCAAGATGGAACTCAGGTGGTGATGGAACTCACTTGTAGAATATCCAGAGAGTTCCGGTCTTCTCTTTCTATGTAGAGGACTAAGTCTCTTCATAGGTTTGGAAGGGGATTGATCTGGCTTCTTCAGAGCGCCCAGGACTTCCTGTTCATAGCTGCTATAGTAGCTGTCAGGATGAGGTGGAAGAGGAATCAGCACAGCACCTTCTCTGTGACTGCCTGATCTTAGACTAAGGCACTTCAATACATGTCACTTCTATGATCTGAGCTATGTTAGGGGTGTGTCACAGTCGAAGTTGATTAACTTCTTCAGGGGTACCAGTGGGGATGTTTTGTCTATTTTACAAAGGGTAGCCTTCGAGTTAACTAGTAATTCACAAACCACGCACTTAGCCTAACCTACTTTTTTCAAGGCTATTCACCTTTAAGCCTCCTAGTACATAGCAATCACATTAATTCGGAATCGCCAATTATAAAGCGTCGGCAGTCTTAAATACATTTTCATAATAGACAGAGCCATGTTCTGCAAACGCTTCGAACTAAATTCATTGGTTTTTTTACGGGCTTATATTGATTACATATTTCTGGGTTTATTACTTACATATGATTTTTTTTTTATAAATTTCGGCTTTAATGTTTAGTTTTATCAGAGTATTTTTTGCCACACACACACCTGAAAGAGAAGGAAAAAGGTTTTAAAAATTTTTGTTTTATTTTTCGTTTGAAATAAAGTTTCGCTTAAAGTGGAATATGAAAAATCGAATAAAATTTGTTTTTTTTTGTTTTTGTTTTAAAGTTCAAGCTTTAAGCCATTGATACACAAACGAAAACTAAATGAATATTGAGCTGGGTTAGGGAAAATTCCCATTGCAATAGTGAAATCAAACATTTATTGAGATTTTGTTTTTGTTTTTTTTGTGATGAACTTTTTGTCTTTAGCGAAAATATTTCCCAATAGTTTTAACAAAACTTGTTCACAAAAAAAACAATTTTTGTTTTTTTTTCTTTAGTAAAAAAATGAACTTCAATTAAAATCAACAATAAAAATCAATAAATTGCAATGGAATTGGTATTAAAGGATATTTTGAAATAATTGGCTAAAAAATTTTCATATTAAACAAGCAAATTATACACGAGAGCTATTAAAATAATTGGGTGTATAAATTAATTGGGTGTATAACTTAAAATTGTGGTATTTTCAAGAGAAAGGAGCGTAGGTTTTACACATGGTTTGTACTTTTAATGACTTATATGGCATTCAAGTGGGCTAAATATCTGTCTGAGCTTGACGTATTTTGTACCAATAAAGCCATCATTTGCGGCAAATTTTCAATTTTCAATTATTATTCAATTTGGAAGAAACAGATCTGCTGAAGAACATCGACAGATTATCTTATCATCCAGTTTTAATTACAAGAGCATAGCAGGGTTGATTATGTTTGAGTCATTATAGCATCGAATTTTTACTGATGATACAGAATAAATTCATTACGACAATCTGTATGCAAACCAGTCGAATCAACACCCAAGCCGAATATCTAAGACGCCGTATTTTGAGGGACCAGAAGGGTCCCATCTATAAAAAACTACTGAAATCGGGACAGGCTATCGATATGTAGGTCCGCTTGGATGCTATCTTCTATAGGCATTACAGTGAGATCAGTATTAAGCCCAAGTGAGCAGAACCAGTATCGGGCCACTCGTTGTAACTAACTAATTAACTATCGCAGGCCGGACCTGTATGGAACACAAATAATTCCTTCTCAGTGAACATTAACCGAAAAACGATCAAATATGAGCGCAAATATAAAGCCAAAGATCAGTTAAAAACTATTGACAAACTGCTACTATCAATAGTTTCGATTAATGCAGAACTTTCTCACTGGAATGCGCTGTAGAACAGTGTATTCGAAATTGGCTTGTTAAGTTCGTGGCCTTAAGAAAACAGTTCTTTTGGCACGGAGTCCAAACGTTGCTAAAATGATGAAAAAATATTACAACTAACGGTGGCTATTATTTCATAATATAAACGCCAAAAATTGGCAAAAATCGCACATTTTTTTAAATAATGCACTCACTACTAAACATCATTTTTTTGCTCGCTCTCTTTCTTGCAATTGTTTGGTAATATATACGTATTTGTTTGTTGTTTGTTTCTGTTGTAATTAATAAACGTTTTGGCTTTATACTGTTTTTGTGAAAAACATGTTATATTTTTTAAAAACGTTGTTTATTTTTCAAAATCGTTTGTTATTACAAACAAATAATTATTTTGAATCAACAAACGAAACGAAATAAAACAAAACAGAGCAAATATAAAATAAACACTCACTTGCACTCTTACACTCACTTGTACTCTATCACACTTAAACACACACATACACACACACGAATTTTTTTTTTTTTAAATACAGTAGAATCTCGAAAAAGCTGACTCGCGTAAAAGTAAACTCTTGGATAAGTTAACAGTATTTCAGCATCAACGTGCGACTCTGAAAAGCAGAGTAGGAAGAGTGCTCGAGTTGAATTTGAAAAACAAAAGAATTTAAAAATAAAATTCGGAACGCAAATCGATTCGAAAAACATCAAGACGAGTTAAAAACGAGCAAGTCTTAAAATTTTTAAACATTTTCAATTTTTACAATTTAAAAAAATTTAAAATTTGTGCTCACAAGTCGAGGAAAAAATATGATTCGTACTCACGAATTAAAAAATAAAACTCACGAGCACATATCATAAAACGAGCGAACCAAAGAAAATTCTGCTCACGAGCCGAGTTTTATGTACTATATACTACAGAGTTAATTTTTCAGTTAACTTTTGCGAGTTGACGATTTTGATACTTTTAAAATATTCTAACTGGCAACGCTGAACTTTAATTTTGTTTGTTGGAATTGTGGTATTCCCCGAACTTTATTTTCTTTTTGAGCTGCAAAAAACGTACGAACGAACATCTTTAACAAACAACATTAGCTTAGTCGTTAGTTAGTTAGAGTGTGTGAGTTGTGGATTGTTTATTTAAAAAATGTCAAAGCAGAAAAAATTAAAAAGAAGATTTTAAAACGGAAAGGTATTAGTGTTAGATTATGGTGTATCTGAAGCATCCATTTCAAAAATAAAGTCATAAAATCTTACAGTCTGTATGACAAATCACACAAGAAAACACTGCACAAGCCGGAATATGCCATTTCGAGACAAGCTTGTACGAATGGTTCTTGCACCAACGACAGCGTAATTGTACGTAACTCATCCAATTCAAAAATCCATAGCTAAGCACGCATTCGCCATAATGCATTAATGCATAAAGAATTTTAATGCCAGTGCTAGACGGCTAACAAATTTTAAGAGGACACACGGTGTTCGCTATTTGTTCGCTGTTTGTTATATATTCGCCTAATATTTGTGAGGAAATCCTTTTAAGCGAAACGTCGGGTGTTGCACCCATCATTCTTAATTAATGGGCAAAATTAAAGAACTGAACATTTCCAACTCTCAACTTTATACAGGGTGGGCAAATTTGAGGATAGGAAGTAAATTGGCTGTCAAATGATGAAATGTCAAGAATTGAGCTGTCAATCTATGACACTTATTTAGTAAAAAATTGGGAAATTTTAACTATGGAACGCCAGCCGACCATTGATTGCCGAACATTGATTGTTTGAAAAACTGCACGAAAACAATGCAGTCTTCATCAAAACCATCTTTAGTGATGAGGCCCATTTTCAATTAGGCGCTTATGTAAACAAGCAAAATTGTCGCATATGTGGCTCACAAAATCAACAAACAGTCCTCGAAAAACCATCACATCCAAAGAAAGTGATCGTATGATGCTGTATGTCGTTAGGCAGCATCATTCGCTCGTATTTTTTCGAAAATGAGCAAGGAAACGCCATCGCCGTGGATAATTTGCGCTACCAAACCATGATAAACAATTTTTTGTGGCCACAATTGGCTAATATTGACATTAGTGACAAGCCACGCAGCCAGCCAAACAATTCAAATATTGCATGAGAAATTGACTGGTCGCGTAATTTCTTGATTTGGCAATGTTAATTGGCCATGTCGTTCTTGTGATTTAACGCCGCTATTTTATTTTATTTTGTCTGGGCCATTTGAAAGACTGGCTTTACGTGTATAAACAACAAACAACTGACACTCTGAAAGATGAAATTCGGCGCTGCATTGACGAGATAAGCGAAGCTTTGTTGCAAAATGTGGTTGAAAATTTTGTGCAAAGAGCGGACGTCTGCCGACGTGCTAAAGGTGGACATTTACCCGATCTCATATTCCACTTTTAGTGCCCATATTTCTATTTTATATTGGTATGAATAAAACTGCATTTGTCAGAAAAAAAAAATGTGTTTTTAAGCCAATTTATTTCCTAACCTCAAATTTGCCCAGCCTTTATAATGCAGATGAATCTGGACTATTTGATCGCTTTTTAACCGACAAAACATTTGTTACTACAAACGAAAAGACTGCACCGGACCGAAAAATATTAGTTTTTTGTTGTGTGCTTTAAGGGATTTAAAAACCCCTTAGACTATGTAAATTCGAAGAAGTCGTGGATGAATTCAGAGATATACTTCAACTGGTTCCATAATTCATTTATAAAACAGGTAAACTAAGTTTTTTAGTTTCATTAACATTTGTTCAGGTTATTGCATAAAAATTTTTGCAGTTCGCCTATTTTCTGTCGAAAGGCAAATTTGCGATCGTACTGCCCATAAGCCAATTAACATGTTACAGTCTCATGATAGAAATATTGCAGCAATGCTTTTACTACCCAAAGTAACAGCAGTTTTGCAACCCGTGGATCCAAATCCAATCTTATTGTGAGTCAAGTGAGATATTGAAGTAAATTGGTATGCAAAATTGTCGCACAAGAAAACATTCCAATTGAAAATATTTTAATGACACAAATAATTCGTGATGCTATTTTGCTACTTAAGTCAGGTGGATTGAACTGCCACCAGCAGTTCTTATGAAAGCTTGGAATAAGACAGAAAAGTGGAATGACGATCAGTACGCTACTGAAGATGATATTACGCTCTCTGAATTGAGTGAATCAAATAGTGCATACAACGATACACTTCGAGAAGTTCAGTTGTTGATGTCAAAGGTTGGTGATAATGTTGACCTCAGCAAAGATGACACCAAAAATTGGAACAATGATTACCTTTTAGAAGATAACGATGATTCCGAAGTATCTGATAATGATAACGACGGGTCAGTTATCGAGCAAGATAATCAGCAATCTAAAGTGAGCTACTTGAAAGCAGAACCTTTATTAAATGGCTTAAAAACAATAACGATGCACGACCAATAGCAGATCTTGTCAATATCCGCACAAAAAAAAAAAAGAAACAAACAAGTCTCGACTGCTTCCTTAAGCCACTTTGTACAAATTAATATTTCTTACGCGCGAACTTTAAAACAGTCAGTACACATTAAATGAATAGTAATTTAACATATTTTATCAAAATATTGAATTTTATTATTATTATTGTTTTTTTCTTTATTCAATATTTAAAAATGCTTGGAAAAGTTAACAGTTCGAAAAAGTTGTTTGCCCTTGGAACACTTCGTTGAACTTTATCGAGATTCTACCGTATTTACAATTCCACAAAGCTTTTCAGCACTTCTCTCCCACTCTTAATAATTTGTTCCATTTAATGTTTGTTTTTTCTTTTTTTCTTATTTGTTTTTTATTTTTTCGGCATGTGTTTTATAGAGTGAATAATTTGCGTATTAGAGAAGTAAAAACAAAAAAAAGTTTTTTTAAACTTTAAATTTAACCTCTATGAAGACTCCTTTCTATACACAAATCTTTAGAAATGTGTTAATCGTACACTGAGAGAAATAATAATAAATACAAGATATAATCGTAAATATGACGTGTTGCGAAGAAAAAAGGTGAAACGTGTTTAAATAGAATTTCATTAATAAAACTTTGGAATAAGAGAAAGTTAATTTGTGTTTACGAAGTAAAATCGTTAAGAGACTTTGTGCGAGACTCTAATGCGCTCAAAAAACACCCCAAAAGTGGCCCTAGTTGCGGTGGTAACATGGCGAAGCATTTCTTCACCGGGATGGGTAGGCCATTTAATATTTTAATCGAAGTACGAGCTTTATATAAACTATATACCACCGTGATCAAAAGGTTTTCGGAATTTATTCCGAAAATTAAAAATATAAGTTTATTCGTATAAATCTATTTTGTCCCCTTCAAAGTAATACCCATCGACTGCAGCACTCTTATGCCAGCACTTGATCCAATCCTCGAAGCATTCTCTATTTTCGGTTTTCTGTATATCCATCAGTGCTTCCTGCGATTTTTTTCATTATTTCCTCTCGGCTGCTGAAACGAGTTCCCCGTAATGGTTTTTAACGTTTTTTTTCAACTAGTGGTTATTTCGTGAATGGTAGCACTTAGCTCATGTCTGATTTGACAGATAATTAGTTTTATCCTTCCGCTGAACGAATATGGTTGTGTATACGCTCTTTTCGCTTCGCTAAGTGGGCCTGCGATCGACTTACAGAAGATGCCGATTGTACAAAAAAAATCATCTTTTCAGATGAAGCTCATTTTGATCTTGGCGGGTATGTAAACAAACAAAATTGTCGCATTTGGGGCACAGAAAACCCGCACGCATACATTGAAAACCCGATACACCCAAGATGAGTCCCTGTTTGGTACGGATTTTGGTCCAGAGGCATAATTCGAAAATGAGCAAGGTGTGGCCATTACAGTCAATGGCGATCGTTATGGGGCCATATTGAACGAATTTTTGTTCACAAAAATTGAAGAGGAGGATATTGGCAACATTTGGTTTCAACAGGTCAGCGCTACGTGCCACACAGCCAAAGCTACACTCGATGTTTTGCGCCCTGTTTAAAAAAAAAAAAAAAATTATTTGGCGGACCCGATATTTGCTGCGTTTTTCGTTAGAAAATTTCGAATTATGATGGCACTGTGCGATCTCTAACGTTTACTGTCTGCCTTCTAGTAAAAACTCATAATGCTCTACACCGTTGTAATCCATGAAAACTGTAAGCATTGCCTTCTTTTTTGACTGAAAACGACGTATTTTTTTTTGGTCTTGGCTCATTTTGTGAACGCCATTTACTTGCCTGATGTCTGGATTGCGTGTCGTACTCATAAACCCACGTCAGGTCTCCAGTAATGATCCTCTTGATGAATGTGGGTTCGGATTCAACCTCGCAAATCAACACGATCTTTTTGTTGCATGAAATTGATGTCTTTTGGCACCATCTTTGCTGCTACACGACAGAAATCCAAATCATGAACCAAAATGTTTTGGACGGACCCACAGGCAATGTTCAAGTACTCCGCTATCGCTCTGATAGTTAATTTGCGGTTACTGGCCAACATTTCTGTTACTTTATCTATGTTTTCGTCGGCTTTCAATGTCGATGGTCTGCCACTGCTTTCATCATCTTCGATTGACTCAAAACCACTTTAGAACCGCTCGTGTCACTGGTAAACGAAATATTAAATCCGTTTTTTACGCAAAATTTAATATAAGTTCGTTGGTGTAAATTTAAATCGATTTCTAATATTGTAAAAAATCGCCAACACCTATAGAGATCGAAGTACTCTTGGCTATGTAGCTTTTGCAAATTATAAGCTATGACGCTAAGATTTAGCAGGAATATCAACAACAGATGCACTAACTTAACAAAAAAAAAAAAAAAAAACTCAAGTCGGAACGATGGGACCGCCACACGGGGCTTATTCCGGGTACTTTCTTATCAAGACGGTATACACCCATTTGCTACATAAGCTGGATAATAGTCTTCATTCTTATCACAACTAGGAAAACATGTTAAATTTTCAATCATAACGTGACAGCAGAGACACAAAAGCGTAAAAATTCTGTCTGGAGAGACCGTGTCCGAATGGATATGACGACAAATTTCTATGATTTGATTAAGCTTGCACATGCATTCGTCACTAATCTGGTTTTATCCAACGCATTGGCCGCAATCACCAGTACATTGTTGTTTGCAAAACCAATGGAAATAACCATAGGCAGTGAATAGGCAAGAATCTCAAATTAGTCTCTCAGCTACTCTTTTCACAACGTTGACCGAAGAAGTAGGGCTAGATAAGGATCTTGGAAGTCAGATTCTATAGCCTCTTTGGATCCTCTACTCACGCCACTGCAATCTACAACAAGATACAAAGTTTAACAAGGTCCTCAAGTCCATAGCAGGCAGCAACTTACGGTATGGATAAAGAAACTTTGTTAACTTTCTATAAAACGATTCGATGGCAAGTGTTATATTTCGCTAAGCCTGTGTGGATACCCAGTGTTAAGGATATAAAATGGAAGAAGTTGTTGCAACTCTGCCAAAATGTTGCCCTTAGGACTGTAAGAGGATGTGTTCAGATGGCATCTTTTGAATGCCTGTATGTAGAAACGAAGATGATGACTGTCAGAGCACATAACTGGGATGTCACCGGAAGAATATCTGACACGGAGTTAAACCCTCCCCTGAGACAACAATATCTGGAATCAATTTAAAACCTCAGCTCGTACAAGGAAGCTCTCAGCAACATTTATAGGGAGTCGGTGAAAAGTGTTATTCGCAGCCACCGTGGAAACGTCGTCCAATAAGGCTGATCTGCAGCCATTGCTGACTCGGAATGATTTCTACTACGTCAAATCAGAGTGGTATTGGAACAACTCAGGTCGGAATTGGGTTCTCGACTAAATTCGTACAGATATAGTATAAACAACATCGTAACTGAGCTGTGCCCAAAGCGTGGAATAAAACGCCACGATGTGGACCGCCTGTGGAGTGTGGTAAACCAAATTAAACTAGAACCCAGATCCCATGGAGGTAGCACAGCTACTGGGTCTGGATATTGTTGAATTGAATGTACATAGCGAAGGGAGTAAGAAACGATCAAATAATAACTTGCACGTTACGCTGCTACAACAACAAACACAGGCGGTAGATTGAGTAGTCCTGTATAATCGATACCAGGTATTGGGAAACGTTCAATCTCTATAAAGCCTAGTTTCCAATCAGTTCGCTTAGTTGAACATTTTTTTACTTCCAGGGTCTTTCATATTTATGTCTTCTCTCTTTATTCTCTCAACAAGGTTTTTAGCATCCATTGTCGATCTGGATTATCTGAAAGTCCATTTGCCACCTCCACGCTCTTTTACAGTAAGATAATACAGATAATACCTTCTAGCAGCTTCTCTTAACAAGTCTCTGTGAAATAAATTGTTCGAAAAGAAGACAGTTCGTCGGGCGGTTTGTTACCTCTCTTGTTAGAGGAAAAGTTTCTGTTTTTACCATATTGATGGAAATTCTGAATACACAAAGTAGCTACTAATAAAGCTGCTAGATATTAAAGGGCATGACGCTTCCAATTTCTCCATATAAGGATAAGTAATTTCATAAAGCTTTAGAGCCTTCCTGTATTTCCTGATGTTTGTCTTGTTTTCTAAAATCAATGAAATTATCAACCACAACTTGTGTTTTCAACAAGAGGTTAGATTAGTGTTAGATTAGTTTACATGGACCGTTCGGTTAGCGAGTACGCTCGTAGGTTCTATGGCCTATTGTGATATCCTCAAGAAAGAATCCGCATCAAGCATCCATAAACTTAAATGTGCAAATCACTTGATTCTCGAGCCTCAAGTAGATATGTACCCTCATGGGTGATCCCCTAGTTTCGCATTAATCAGCAAAATAATTCGCTAATAACTCGGAATCCATATCGGTACGGTGCGCCTAACTTGGGCTGGTGAACGAATATTGCTGACGAGATATTATTGACGCAAGACTGTCCAAGTAGATGTCGATATCCGAAGTCCCGAGATCTAGTTCGGAATACAATTAGCAGTCCTATCAATGACATAAGCCTCTACCTGGAAGACAGTTCAGTTATCGAGCCGTCTGGAAAAGAACGAGAAAATACGATCCCGTTTCCGTCACTGGCCTTGAGTCATCGGAATAGAATGTGATCGCGTCTTCCCTCTTTGTTGCCTTTGTTACGGGTACGCTATTAAAATCAGGTGTTATGCTGACAAGCTGCGTAACTCTTGAGCGATTGAGAAAATCAACATTACTCAAGTAATGTAACCGCTACTCCTTCATGGAAATAATTTATCTCGTATCTTATTTTTAAACCTTAAATGCTAAAATTTGACTTTCTTATAAAAAGACCCTTTAAATAAATAAAGCGGTTCATCAAAAAATTTATGTTTCATCTTTAAAGTGAAAAATCGTTCATACCCAAGCACTGTAAAAAAAGTCTATGTTGGCAGCATGGTATTGAAACATTATTTTAATCTTGCTTAAGAGATGAAACACAATTAGGGCTTGACGATTTTTCTCATACAAAATGACATGAAAATCGTCGGCAAAATCAGTCGTGAGATAGAATCTATTTTATATTGACAGCGTATTTTCTAACTCTCTCAGTTGTGCTCTCATAATCTGTATGTGGTGTTGCCGCACTTTCACCGAATTTCATGCATTTTGTAGATAAAACAAACATGTTTTTGTTTTGGAGCCAAAAAAATGAAAACAAAAAGCAAAGCAAACATAAAAAGAAAATGAGGAATTGTGACAGTATTTGAAGTTGCTGTCAATTTAATTATGGGCCATCTTTTTTTTTGACAGCGTTTTTGCTTGAAGTTGCGGACGTATTCTGTTTCATCACTTACAGTCAGGGAACACTAAAGAAGGCACTTGCGAGTCTACATATGTATATTTTTTACTGCATGTTTTCAGTGTTCAGCTGTCGAGTTTGTTTACTTTTTCTTCTTTTGTTTACATTTTTACATCCGCCATTTTTAAAGTTCAAATCTGGGTTGCCAGATTTAAAATTACAAAAACCAATTAAAAACTATATTAAATATGTAACGATAAACAAAATTGTTTTCCATTTAGAACAGTTTAAACTAATTTTTAAATTAATATTTGCAATTGATGCAAAAGATACCGTAATTTTTTTTAGCGATTTTACAAAAAAAAAAAAAAATTATATTCTTCTATAAACAAGTTTAATAGCGTTTTATGTCCTTTGTGTATAATTTTTCGTTTATTTTTCACTTTTCACTTTAATTCAAAAACATTTAATCTAAAAAAATATATCAGTTAAACGTCTGAATGCGTTATAAAAATTTCAGATTTTCCCAAAATTCTTATATGCACTTCTACTTCAAAACTGTTTAAATTCTTCAAACTTCCATTTTATTTCGAACATATTCGGTAAAATTTCCAATAAATACTGCCGCTGTGGTATGGTCTGTGAGACACCCGCCTACGAACCGGAAGGTCCTCTGTTCAATTCCAGGCCAGACCATCTGAAAAAAGAAAAAGTTTTTTCAACAGCGGTATCTAAAATTAGCTAGTAAGCTGGTTGAGTATTGACTACTTTTCTAATGCATTTGCCGTTCGTAGCCAACGTTAAGGTCGAATTAGCCAAACGTTGTCGCAACGTAACGTATCAGCTGTTCGTTTTTGGTATATGGGAATCAATGTAAATGCCTACTGAATTTTAATGTCACGTTGCTGTAACGTAACAGTCTGTAGAAAATAGAATTTCTTAACGGCGTTACGTAACATTCGTAAACCAGTGATGGTCTGTTTGTCTGTTAATTTATATGGACGAATTTAAACTCTTTTTTTTTGGCACTTTTTATACACAATTAAAAAGCGCAATTTAAAACAATTGAACAAAGTAATTTATAATAATTTGAACAAATTTAAATTGTATTTTAGAAAATTTGTATCCGATTTTAAAAAATATTACTTTTTTTTAGTACAAAATAGCCCCTACGTATATTGTAGTGTGGAAAATGAATAAACTAAAAAATTAGCTTTAATATACGTTCCCAAATGACAAGTAAAGTTTTTCACGCTAATGATAGATAAGCAATTATGTAATACTTAGATTAAATTAAAAAGAACATTGGATTAGCAACGACTAGTTTCCGAGGTGTAGGCTACTTAGTTTCAACATTTAACTGAGTAGTATCTTGAAATTGTAAGAACAAAACAAAAGGATGTCAGGTAAAAGATATTTTCAATGATTTTAATTTGGTGCGCAAAAAATTTGGTTACATTGGTCTGTAGCGAACCAGGGGAAAAAAACATTTTTGTAGGTTAACTTTATATAAAGTTGCATTCATTTGATAAATGACTTTATACTCCATATAAGCTTTTTTTTTGGCAATAATTTGGTATATAATTTGTTGTATTTTATATTTGTAAATATATATACATAAATATGATTATATTATTTTTATATACTTAGATAAAAAATAGTATTTAAACCTATTGAGCACTTTTTTCAAAACGTACACTATTCGAACATTTATAATACCCATCATTGTGACTTAAACAGCTGTTTCTTTTTCATTTTTAATTATTTATATACACACATTTGACAAAAGCATGTGACACGTTTTTAAGTGTTTTATAATCGCATAGACGTTTTTAGAGTACGCTAGGTTACATTACGTCTACGACAACGTTCGGCTTACCAGGCGTTTAAGCTGTGGGCCCGTTGCAATGAGTCTAAAAATAGAATCGGTTGTAGCTCATTGCCTGAGAGAAGTTCCCGTGTTACTTTATGGAATTTATAACATTATAATATAATATAATATTTATAATATTCACATCAATGTTTTGAATTGAAAATATCTTGGCTAAATAAGGGAAAAATCATTAAATGAAATATTAAAACCTAATTTGAATATACTCGGCCTTTGGAATTTATTCACCTTCATTTCAAAACACTCATCGGTATAAGATCTTACTATAGACTTAGTATTACTTTTATTTAATATATCGATTCGAAAAATTTTCAATAAAATCTGTACTTACTGATAAAAAAAACTTCTGGCAACCTTATGATTTTTCAGCTGTCGTTGACACATTCGAACTGATTGGAAAAAAATACTATAACAAATTGACTGTTGTTCTTGTTATTGTTTAAATTGTTGTAGATCTGCATGTACTTTATTTATTGTGCCATGCTTACAGTTATCTACTTGTTATATGTCTCAACCTCCTTATAATAAATAGTTACTCTTATACAATTATTATATGATTTTTTATGCTCTCTTTCTCTCTCTCTATTTATGCCAAAGATAGAGCAAAGATTGTTTAACGTGAACTTACTACAATATAAATAACGTGACCCCCACTCATTATCAAAATTTCTTTCATTTTAATTATTGTTGCCTCTTGTTTCTGTCAGTGTATTTAATTGTGTGCTTGTAAACGACTTTGTGTAGATAATCGTTTCTTTCCTATGCATTTTTTTGTATTCGAAGCACTTATTTTTATTTATTTACTTTTTTTTATTTCTTTAACCATAGTTGGACGCTTTACAATTGATGAGGGTTATTGGTTTAGGCCACAAGTTTCAACATCATGTACCAATGGTTGATGATAGAAACAGACAAACATGCACTCACACATACAATAAACTTGATCATCAATATCAGGATTATTGACATGCCCATGCAAGTATACGTTTGTACATTGCCAATCAACACACGAGCAACTAATGAGCCAGAAATGCAAGGTAAGGTCATTTGTTGATTTTTTTTTTTTTTGGTCAAAAGTATGATAGGGATTGTATACTTACACATGCATGCATACTAATGCCTAAAAACATAGCATTATATGCTTAAAAGAAATTGCCAGTAGATTTATAATTTAAATTGCTGAACTTATTGTGTGTGTGTGTGTGTGTGTGAGAGAGAGAGAGAGAGAGTAATTGTGGAAGCCAGAGGTAAATGTTAAACATAGGATATGTGCCTGTACAGTGTACATGTACTTATATGCCTTTAAGTATGTCTGTTGTTGGCTATAACTGTTTAAAGAAAACTCAATCGTAGCCAACAATTTTGTGTTTCCTGTTCTGTCCGCCACTTTTCTTTTGCTCTTCTTTGGCTCTTTATAAATTAGCTTTAATCCTCTCAGTTATTTTCAGTGTTTTCTATACTTTTGTGCTTGCAATAGTATTTCTGTGTGTGTTTGTGTGTTTCTTTGTTTTTTAAAGGCATAAGAGAAGAACGCTTTGAATCATGTTGCATTTCTGAAAATGCAAAGACATCTAATTGGCAAATTGCCACACATGTTTAATGCAGTTGCTGGTATTTGCAATATGGCAAACGGCTTTTTTGTGCTGTCGTTGATGTCGGTTGATGTTAATTGCTGGGCTATATACCATTTTTTGCTTCTTTTGAAAATGAGGCAGTCAACATGTGGCGCATTTTAATACATTTATATGGACATGATATATAGGCATTTATTTATTTCATTGCATTTTTTTGCCACCATTAAATAAATTGGTTTTTTGCTTTTTGAAATATAATAAAACTCTCTCTCTCTCTCAAACACACACAGACATACATTTACTCATATATATAAATGATATATAAAGCAAAGTGAAATAAATTATAGGATGTAATGTTATTGCCTTTGCTAATGTGTTGTTGTTATTGTTTATAAATGACATTTTTCCATTAAACAAAAAATAACTTTTTTTTGTGTTGACCAATTGTGTGGTTTGTGGTAGACTTTTAAAACCAACTTCTCTCTCTCTCTCTCTCTCTCTCTTTCTTTTTCAAAGGGATAATTAAACAGTTAAACTAAATACATATGTGTGTGTGTGTATACCCTGTCGGATAATGCAAAATTTACGTTACCCAAAGTGTATATTTAGTGCTGTACCTTTTTGTGTTTATTTCACACTTTTCGTTTGAAAGACGCTGAAATTCATTAACAGAAGAGTGCAACCAAGGAACCGTCGGAATAGAAAAAAGTTGGCTATATTTTTTTTTGTATTTTTGATTTTACGTTCTTAACTTCCCCCATATTAATTACTATCCTAAACGTTATTTTAGTTTAATTTTTATTTTACATTTTGGATTTGGATCGGAGATAGTTATAGTTTCTTCCAGAGAGACACTGTAGAATCTACTTAATTAGTGAATTAAAATTTGTTTAAGTATGTTCTAGTTAAATATGCGCTTCATTTAACTCCATGCAGCTGTCGGCCACTGTATTCGCCTAGCTGTTGACGCCCTCAAATTCAGCGCACAACTTAAGCTATGTTCACATTTGTCAAATATTTGGCGAAAACACTTAACCACTATTTTATAAAAACATTTTATTGAAACATTTGCTTTTATGTCAGTGTTCTTAAAAAATTATTTAAAAACAAATAATAGTATAAAAAATATATTCGATTTTTTAATTACTAAATTAAAAATGAATAAATAATAACAAAAGAAATACTTCAATGAAGTATTTTATTAAAGTAGTATAATGCCTGAGATCATGTGCATATACATACTTATGTGAATTAAATATAAACAAAAAAATTAAAAATTCCAATAAATTATTTTATTCTGAAAGATAAATATATCAGCTAACTGAACAATAGTTAGTTCACAGCTAATTAAAAACAATTAATTTTCACCTCACAAGCAAACAACCAACTTTTAGCTGATTTAAATAAAACTAATTTACAGTTAATTAAAAAAAACCTACTCATAGCTAGCGGAAAAGCGGTTAGCTTGCAGCTACATAGCTACTAAAAGTCAACAAAAGCTAACGCTTAGGAAGACAATTTTAAGTTAATTGAAAAGTAATGCAGAGTGGGGTAATTGACTATCGCTTGGGACATCGCAATGCTAAAATAGTAAGTTTCTGGCACTGAAAAGTAATTCAAGAGTCAATCAGCACTGGTTCGAAATAGTTAGGTTACATTTAGTTTTAAGTTAACTCAGTTTCCGACAGGGTATATACTGCCTTTGATTTAAGCAATAAAGTTTATCACGAATTGCAAAGCATAGTTTTAGGGTCATAAATAAAAATATGTACTCAAAAACCCCAACATAATATGCATAGGCTAGCTGCAACAACTGTGAGAATACACACAATCATATGAGTAAAGCTGGGATCACACGATTGCCTCAAATACACTAATCTGATAAAATTGTTATTGTGAAAACTTAGCGGCCAATAATAGAATTGTCATGGTTGTCTTATTTTATACAAAATTTATTGTCACAAGATGGCGCGGAACACTGTAGCGACAATAATTGTCCCAAGGCTGTCCCACGATTGTTTTAGTTTACGGCAACTCTGTGAATCAGCTGTTGTGGTAAATTATATGTATTTTTTTGGTGTTCAAAATCGTTCGTTCTTCAAAAAAAGAAAATAGCATCCTTATATTGAGCTCATTTAGTGAACCAATAAATAAAAAAGAAAAAAAGAAAAGAAAATAAGAAGTATGTGGGTCGGAGATTGACTCACAAGAAGGGCCATTGATGATGCATATGAGAAAATATTTCAATAAATAAAAAAAAAAATAATTCACTGAAGTATTTATTTATTTAAATTGGAATAGTCAGGATAATTTGTTCTCTAAAAAATAAAAATTTCATTTCATTTCCGCTTGATAAAAAGAGTAAAAATAATAAAAAAGAAATGGTAGAAGTTTGTGATGCAATTTACATATAAATAGCACTGGTCTACAGCAAAAAACGCCTTTTAATAAAAATATATGGAATATAACCCTTTAAAGGTTACATATCTGGCTTTAGTTTAAATCCCTAAATATAAAAATTATATGTATTCACCCTTATTCCAGTTGTCGACGTCAATGCCATTTTTGAGAAAATAACGTCGACCTTGACTATTCATCGATTATGTCAACAAATCAAATACACTTCTCTAAATATTTGAATCAGCTGTGTGGATTGATTGTTTTTTTAAAACTTAAAAAATGTTTTTTGTTTGTGAAATAAATTCAGACACTTTATGTGGGTAGGTGTGTATGCGTGTGTTTTTTTTCTATTTTCAATTTTTATTATTTTATTTTTTTTCACGTGATTACTCTTTTTTGGCTCTCTTAAGTCGGGTTGGTGTATTTGTTGTTTTGCTCATTTTCATATATTCATTCCTCCCTTACAAGGAGTTAAAGGTGGAGCTGTTCCTAGCATTGTGATGGATGTTAAGTCTTCATTAATTTCCATAGAGCGCACAATTTCAAGGTTTTCTATTTGTGTAGAAGGCACATTTTGAGGTATTTCCAGTTCTGCCTCCATTAATTTATAAGGAACATTTTTTATCGGACCTCTCAGAACATCTCCCTCAGGGTATAATTGTTTTTGAAATTGCAGCAGACCTGCAACAGCTTCCTCTAACGGGCTAAAAGTGAACTGCTTAAATCTCCCTCCGCCTGTTGCACGATGCTCAGTTTTGATGGCGACCATTTTATTCTTAACCTTAAACTTCAAGTCACGCCAAACCTATTAACAAATTAAATTTTTTATTAAACTATTTAAGCTTATTATTTCATACCTTTTTCCATCCATCTCCAGATCTTATCGGCAGGCCAAGAGAATTTAATGACTTGCCAACATCTTCCCACTGTTCTTTAAAATTACTGGGAACAGTGCCCACTGCAAGAGAAGGATTCTTCTGCAATTCCTCCACTCATTTTTTAAACTGGGTTGTAGGTTGTGGGTTTTTAATTTTTCGGTTTTTTCAATTTTTTTTGCTTTAAATCAACCGAAGTCGTTACCAAAAATGGTGACGACAAAATCAAAGTCGTTTAAACACAATAAAGTCGTCACATTTTCTTGTATATTTTAACAGTCATCGATAATCTTCGATAACGACAACAAGAATTATAATTTGAAGTAAACAAATCAAAATCATGTCGTTTTGTTTCAACGCCGACAATTGGAATAAGGGTGATTATATAGGGTGTTTTTTTATAGAGATATAGAACTTTAAGTTGCAATAAAACAACAATGGATTATTCGATTGACGTGAATTTTATTTATCCGAAAGATAATCTATTGGCATTACATTTTAAATATGATTTCTGGCATATGACCGCCACGGTTGGCGCGGATGTAGTTCAATCTAGACGCCCAATGACTTTTTCCAACATTTGTGGCCGTATATCGGCAGTAACAACGCTGTCTTCCAAATGGTCAAGCGTTTGTGGCTTTACCGCATAGACCAATGACTACATAGCCCCACAGAACGTAGTCTAGCGGTGTTAAATCACAAGATCTTGGATGCCAATTCACAGGTCCAAAACGTGAAATTAGGCGGTCACCAAACGTGTCTTTCAATAAATTTATTGTGGCACGAGCTGTGTGACATGTTGCGCCCTCTTGTTGAAACCACATCCCCTGGACATCATGGTTATTCAATTCAGGAATGAATAAGTTAGTAATCATGGCTCTATACCGATCACCATTGACTGTAACGTTCTGGCCAGCATCGTTTTTGAAAAAGTACGCACTAATGATTCCACCAGCCCATAAAGCGCACCAAACAGTCAGTTTTTCTGGATGTAACGGTGTTTCCACATACACTTGAGGATTACCTTCACTCCAAATGTGGCAGTTTTGTTTGTTGACGTAGTCATTCAAACAGAAGTGCGCTTCATCGCTCAACAAAATTCGCTTATGAAAATTGAAAAAATTAAAAATTGAAAAAAAAATTCACTTCTGAAAAATGAAAATTGCACTATTTGCAAGCGTTGTTCAGGCGTGAGTCTATTCATGAATAATTGCCAATCTAAACTGAGAATAAATCACTTGACAGCTGTTATATCGGTCGCCATCTTGAAAAGTAATGCCAAGTTAAAGTTTTGGTCAATGTTGGGTACCTGCATTTAATTTTGAATAAAATCAGAAATAGCCAACTGATTTTCATGATTTATAGCTTTTTTTATTCTCAACATTCTCAAAACCAAACAGCAAATAGTTACCCGTTATTACTGCTAATGATACAAAGGAAGTCTACATAACAGTCAAGCCTAAATAAGAACTGGTTAGTAATTCTAGAATATGTGAACTAAAATACATCGCTGATATTTGTTAAAGTAGATTGCTCTGCGCGTCAAGAGAGTGTTATAAGCTTACAAGGCAAGTGACCACACAAAACATTTGGTTCCTAATAGTTTGTTGCAGTTTGTGACATGGAATGACAGAGAAGGTAATACCTAAGTTTTCAGAATTAAATAATTAAAACATACTTTCTATAACTAGAGCTCAACAGCATAAATGAGCTGTGCGTTCAACACCGCGACGCCGCATGTCACTTAAGTGATATGAAGAAAGAGCAAATATTCATACATTTCTGGCTGCAAGGGCTACAACAGTGAGTCCAAAGTTGTGTTAATGAGAACATGGAAACTACTCTCTTAGAGTTAAATTTATGTTAAATTTTTTTTTTTTTTAAATCAACATGCATCCGCAACACATGTGCATTCGTCGCTGTCTCATTTACGACTAAAAGCAAGAGCGTAGAATACGTGTGAGTTGATCGGGGACAAAAGTCACATAAAAGGCTCATGACTGACCTACAAGCAGCATTTAGTCCACAATAACAAGTTAACGCACAAGATATGCAGCTTTAACTTATCCAAGCAGGTGCATAAGATTAATAGCAGTGCTGAATTTAAGTGGAGTATGGGGTAGTAGCTTTGTCAAGTCGATTTTCTACCTGGCCGTGGACCAGCTAATACTACAGTAAAGCTCTAGTCCCCCGAGACTAGTAGCCGAGTCCCGACTTGCTAGTTCGTCAGCGATCTCGTTTTCCATAACACCAGTGCATCAACCATTACCTTGTTCCACAATGCAAGTGTGTTGACATTCATAACCACTCGTATCAGTCTCTAGTTCGTATTAATCCGTATACCGCTGTAAACAGTTGGGGTTGACACTAAGGACCTCATGGTGCCACTCCCTACGATCACGTATAAAAACATCGAAATTGCGACCAAAGTTTAAACCCTCCGTGCACACGTCACTCCTACACAACAGGAGCTCAAAGTCAGGAATACGCTCCAGGATGCTTATGGGACCCATGAGGTTCACTGAGTTGAGATCGCCTCGAATCAGCAACCTAAAAGCCCTCAGGACTGGAGATTTCATAATGAAAATATCAGCTAGATAAAGGTACAAGTTTCCATTGCACTTGTTAAGGCCACACAAACCTGCCTATAAAGCTTGAAGAATCGAGAACGATAGCTCCCTTAAGTTACCGAGAAAGGGCTAGCCAAGTCTAAGAAGTCTACAGAGACGGACATTAGCATATACGGTGGGATGAATCATCTTTCTCCTCGTTCGATCTATAAATCAACACAAATCATTTGCAGGTAAGCGGGACCTTTTAACATGCCTACTCATTACGCATTGACTTGTGAAAATTGACACAGCATTAGTGATGTCCCTTCGAGCAAGCTTCAATAGTTAATTGGAGTGTTTACTATCTAGTTTAGATCAGGTGAGTCTACTAATCAAGCAAAATTTCACTCCATCCAGGAATCTGTCAGCGTGGAATATACAGTTTAGCCAAGGTAGAAGGAAGGGAAAACAACTATTTCCCGGGATGTCCCTGTTACCGGGTGCAACTTAGGTAAAACTTAACACAAAATGTTTTAATCCATCTTCGTTGAAGTCAATTCTATAATTAACTGTAGCGCAATACAAAAATCGTTAAAATTTAATATTTTTTTACAATGAGTATAAGAACGGAAGAAACTTTAAATTATTTTTAATTAAGTTTTCTTTTGATTCTCTTATAGTTTTTTCTCTATTTTTTCAAAAGTTTTCTGCTAAAAATTATGCTGCCAATTTTGATTTATCATTTGCTAACTTTTAATTGTAAACTTTACTTTCTTACATTCAATCAGTCTGTTTATAAACAAGCATACACATATTAAGCTGTCTAAAGCAAAGCAAAACAAATCACTACTCTTTACCACCACTACCCACTATTCATTTTGTTTTTATATTTTTGCTCATTTAATATTTTACGAATAAAAGTACTCGTACATGGAGATTCGTTAATGTTATTTTCATAGCTGTTGTTATTGTTGTTATTATTGTATTTGTTATTGTAGATGATGTTTATTTGAACATCAACATCATCCTTGAGTAAAGAGTATTTCATCTTGGCATAGTTTCATTTTTCATTTCGTTTTTTCTTCCACGAAATGAATTTTAAGTGCCTGCAAGTGGGAGTAACTGTAATGTTTAAAATGAGTGCGAGTGTGTGTGTGTTTCTGTCTCTATTATTTTATGTTCATTTTCTTAAACTATTATTTTAAAGGATTTTTACAAAACAACCAGCAGCACTTTTCTTCTTTTTTAATATGACGACGACGGCGAGATGATGTTCGCTTTTTGTTGGGTGGCTGTCGTCATACTTTAAATTCTGTTGTTTTATTGCTGCTGCTTATTCTTGTTTTTCTCTGCTTGTTTTTGTTTTTTGATAATAATAACAACAACTAGTACTTCTACCAGTACTTGCTCAACAGCTATCAGGGGGTGTTGCTTGATGGGTTTTTATGACAAAAGTGTTTGTGTGTGTGCGTGTGTTTTCTCTTTAATTTGGTTTTTGTGCATAACAGGACTTGTTTTTGTGTTTGTATTTATTTAGTCATTGTTGTTGCTTCGAATGTTCTATTTTTTCTAGTATTTATGTAGATCTTCAATATTTACTTGTTGTTGTTTTGTTTAGTTTTTGTTCTACTTTTTTGTGTGTACTAATTGAAAGAGCGCTGAAAAAAGAAAATAATTCTCTTCTTTTATTTGGTTTATGATTCAATTTGGTAAGATCTTAATGATTGTAACGGCTGTTCTTATTTTCTATTATAGTCATTGTATTTGTTGTTTTTTCTTTGTAGTCATGTTTTATTAATTTGTTGTTTTGTATAACATTTCTGTTGAAATTATCTTAAGTCTACGATAGACGAGCAAGCATGTTTGACAGATAAAAATATGGTTACACGCATAGGTTGTATCACACAACTTGTGTGCGACAATTTTTTATTTCTTAACGCAGTTTAAAGTTTGAATCTCGCATTTTGAAGTTATACGGTTAATATTTTAGAATTTTACAGAGATATTGGCAAACAAACAATTCTTAATTTCCATTTTCCATACTTCTTTGAATATTTTTTATTTTGCTGAGATTGTGGAAAATATGTCGTTTCTTCAGTCCTTCTTAACTTTACTTCTAGGAATTCTTTTTGACTTCATCCTGAAAGGCTTTTCTGTTTTGAATCATTCACGCTTATTGCTTTACATTTCTGAGTTTCATCAAAAAGATTTTATGAATAAAAACCTTACAATTTTCCAAGAAAACATATAATTAAGTGAGCGCCTGTACCAGGCTTTTCATTTTATATTTTACACACATATTTCCAGCAATACCTGTATATTATATTTCGATTAAATCTGCTCTCAAAAAAAAAAAAAAAAAAAAATGTATTTTTGTATCAATAACTTTTCCTTTTTCACCGTAGCCTGCTCACCTCCAACTACTTTTACCAAATATCCAATAAGTGCAACGTTTGTTGCATAATAAATTTCCTGCCATTACATTTTTTAATCAATTTCTTTTGGCTTTGTGTGTATAGGTGTGCATGTACTCGTATATGGTATATAAGTGTGAGAATGTGTTTTAATGCAATACATCAATTCCATATGTGTTTCAGTTTCTCTTTACCTCGGTTACGTGTTTCAGCAACAATTTATTTATTCCCTCTCGTCTCATCTTTGCTTCTTGTTAATGCTTCATTCGTAGTACTCTTTTAACCTCTCGGTTGGCTGGCATTGAAAAATCCCCCTTTTCTTGAATTTCGATGGTTGTGACGACAGCTGTTCTCGGCTCGTAAAAAAAATAAAAAAATATTGTGACACTTATTTTTTGAGATTCGTTTCGCACTTTTTTGCATACAAATGCACACTTATGTATGGTGGCAGCATGAGATATGCAATAGCAAAAACATGTTTGAAGACCGATCAAAGTTTAGTAGAGATGACAGTTCTTTGCAAAGAAAATAGCTGTTCAATAACTATCTTTCACTTAGAACAACTTTAATTAAAATCTTATCTTTCCTGCTGCGCTGACTTAATATCACGGCTTCGTAACAGGCAACCTTTAAAACAATATGTTTACCAATAGCAGCGAAATTCCTCTAATCGATAATCTGGTTGTAATAACCAGATCCTTGCTTAGTGCTTGAGAGCTAACTATCTTAACTTTTGCTACACCATATAGACAGCATTGGCTGAAATGAGAGCCTCGGTGGAATTTTTAGATAGGGAGCGATGGCTAGACCCTAATAGGTGGAATAATAGCCATGCAATTTTCTCGAATAGCCTGAACACAGAGAAAAGCACTGTTGTTTCCTAAATATTGATTTAAAGCTTTCTTATACACTTCGGGATTAGCGTAGTGGTATTTATTTATTGTTATATAAGTTCTATGAAGAACTAACAAGCTTTTAAATTGTTTTGTAAGCAATTTCGATTTTTTTAAGATGACCTTACGCCAGTGCGGTACAATTGTGTCATCAACAAAAGTATTTTTTCTGTGGTTAAAAATCACTATAAGAACGATACGATTCAAATTTTCTGACTACTCCATGGGATTAGCTTTTATTAGCCATATAATAAAAGACTATAAGTATTCTATGTTTTAGTAGTATTTATGTCCCTACTGCTGCCTTAAATTCCGTACGAAATAAGTGAGTCTCATGTTATGTCGTTGTTGAAAAAAATGTTGCCAGAAATTTGTTGCAGTAGGAAAATAATATTGACATATACATTTCACATGTTTTTCGTAAACAGAATAGAGTACTGCTTTCTCAACATTATTTATCAACTATTTCATACGAAATATTTTTATATGTAATTCGACAGTATTTCGCACGAAATTTTGAAAACAATGCCAGGCTTAAGGAAAAAATTTTTGTTTAAACTGTAATTATATTTAAATATATTGTTACGTTTTATCCTTTTTTTTAAAAAATGTTCGTTTTAATTGCGTTAAACTAAAATAAACACCACTTTGTTGTTCTTTACAGTTTTTTATTTACTACACTATGACTTTTATACAGTTTCTCTTAATACAACAGCTTAATATTCGTTTATACAACACTTTTATTTCCGCTTAAGCACGATTTTATTTTATGACAGCAAAACGATAACTAACTAACGTGTAGGTAAAGCAGCCTCTTTATACACTTAATTGCCTACAGTATGGAAAGTTCCGGAAATGTATCATATCCTCTATTTTATATCTGTTAAATCAAATGTAACATAAGGATGGTTGAATTGGTAGTGTTGCCAGATAGCGCAAATAAGTACGGCATTGAAAGGGTGACACATAAATACAGTTTTAAAGGCGCTGATGTGTGTTTTCTTTTAAGGCATTTTTATTTTCGTAACAGTATTATAGTTTTTTGTTGAAAATATAAAATTTGTGTTTCAATTCTATTTATAGCGTGGCGGCCATTCAAACCTTCTAAGCCCGAAATGACGATGACTTTTGTCCACCCGTGTACATATGATGACGATTTGTAAACCATTTGTAAATTTTAGAAAATTTCGATAATATAACACATTAGCACACTTTGAGAATATACCAAATAATATGTTACTTTTAAAACGATTTGTATTCGTAACTCGTTTAAATTTGTGTCATTTGCATGACGGCTCTGTTTATCTTTAAGATACAATAGTGATACAAAATGATGAACATTTTTTGTTCAAATACCAGTTAAAAACAACCACATATAGTTCAATTTGTAATTATCATAATACGAAAGTGATAATACTCATGATTTCATTCTATTTTTCTATTACTTCATCAATTACAATTAGACATGCAAATATATATTTTATTTAAATACCATTTAAAATAATGAAACATGCAATAAAGTAAAGTATTTGTTTTTTTATTGCAAATTTTTAATTAGAATTTAGTCATTAGCAAATATGTGCTACACGCGTAATATATAAGATTGTAAAATTTGGATGAAACATTTCAGTCTGTAACAAGCTTGTATCGAGCACTATGAAATTTTGGGCCTATATCGCTTGCACAATATTGGTGGCGATCATTTGGCAAAAGGTTATTAAAAAACACAAAAAAAAAAACAAGTTTTTCAAATATATATTCATAGTTCGTTTCTCTGCCCATTTTCAGCCAGGAGCTGTAGCAGGAAATGAAGTTAACATGGAAGAAATACGTAGGGAATGCCAAGCAGAACTCGGTATACCAGATTCTGATATCGAGCTTTTGGAGAACTTTTCTGCTAAAGAGGAGAGCATTGATAAAGCTAAACTACGGTGTTTCACCTATTGCTTTATAAATAAAATGGGCTATTTAGACGACAACGACAAATTGGATGTAGAAAAAATTGAAAAAGATAGCCAAGTACGTGGAATAGATATTGACAAAATCAGTGATTGCAAAGCGATGCATGATATGACTGATGATCCGTGTGAGTATAGCTTTAATATGCTCATGTGTGTAATGTCTTGAACATCTTTAATGGATTCAATTTTTTTCTGCTTTTAATATTGAGTTCTTTTTTTAAATTAAAATAATTTCATTTACTAATATTTCGAAAAACAAAAATAAATAAAAAAATAAATATGTAATAATAATTATGATCATTCTTACAAGCCAACACAATTATTATAAATTTTTTTTTTTAAACTCTGTGCAACAAATGGAAAAAAAATTTCTGACCTCGGATAACCACTATATTTTTTTTTGCGCTATGGTCGCCTAACTACAGCAAAAAACATTTTTTTTTTCAAAACCAGATACTCTAACTTTATTGGGAATAAAATAAGTAGAGGGTCCACCATCCAACGTTTTTCTTTTCAACTAGTGCTTATTTCGTGAATGGTAACACTTAGCTCATGTCTGATTTGACAGATAATTAGTTTTATCCTTCCGCTGAACGAATATGGTTGTGTATACGCTTGAACAACGCTGGGAAATATTGCGACATTACTTTGAAAATCATGGTAATGTTGCAGATGAAGCTCATTTTGATCTTGGCGAGTATGTAAACAAGCAAAATTGTCGCATTTGGGGTACAGAAAACCCGCACGTATACATTGGAAAGCCGATACACCCAAGACGAGTCAGTGTTTGGTGCGGATTTTGGTCCAGAGCCATAATTGTGCCATTTTTCTGCGAAAATGAGCAAGCAGTGGCCGTTACTGTCAATGGCGATCGTTATCGGGCCATGTTGAACAAATTTTTGTTCACAAAAATTGAAGAGAAGGATATTAGCAACATTTGGTTTCAACAGGGCGTTGCTACGTGCCACACAGCCGAAGCTACACTCGATGGTTTGCGTCGCATTATCAGCCGCAGAGCTGATGTCGTTTGGCCACCCCGGAGCTGCAATTTGACACCGTTGGACTATTATTTGTGGGGTGCCGTCAAAGATAAGTGTTACGCCAACAAGCCAAAAACAATTGACGCTTTAAAGGACAATATTCGTGAAGTCATTGGTGAAATACAGCTGCACACAGTTGATATGTGCTTAAAAATTGGACCGATCGTGTAGGCTACTGCATGGTCGGCCGAGGCAGCCATTTGAATGAAATTATTTTCCATTATTAACTGGAAAGATTGTACTTTCAAATAAAAAAGAAATTTGAGAAAATATTCAGTAGTTTTTTTTATATCATTTTCAAAATAAAAAAAAAAAAAATTATTTGGCAGACCCTATATTTACCCATCGATTTTCATGAATTATGGTTTATTTTATTTCTATTATTTGCAGATTTATGAATAAACTAATGAAACTTGTAAATATTTCTGAATTTTAAGAAATCAAAAATTTTATAATAATTTTTTTTTTAAATTTATTTCTGAATATTTGCCAAAATATTATTAGAAAAAAATGATATTAGAACGACCTAAAGCTTGGCGTAACATAATCGAATAAGTCGTTTCAACGTTATCATAAGATGTATTAAGTAACCTCTTCAAAAATCACACATTTTAGAGAAAAGAAAAAAATCGAAAGAAAACTTATCCATAGAATCTGAAGTGCTGATGATTTTTGAAGTTAGGCAACCATAACAAAAAAAAAAAAAAAAAAAAGAATTATAATCAAAGATATTTTTGCTTGTTGCATAGTGTAATTCAACAATTTTTTTTTCCGTTACTCCTCTAGGGAGCATATTGGCTTTCCACAAAGCATCTATTGCTTTGTTTCAGTTTCTTTAATCAATTTGATATTTCAAGCCAAGTAGATGATTAATCCGCTGTAGCTTCCTCCATATGATTTTTATTTTTTATTCTTTTTTTGTGTATTGTTAAGATCCTTGCTAATTGGTGGTGATCTTTACTTTAGCATTGAAATTTTTTCCCCGTAGGTGGCGTGTTTTTCGTGATCATTCGTCTGATGTTTGTCATCATCGCCGGAGGTATGCGAAAAGGGTCAGGGGGGCTTTTTTCTTAATTTTTTTAGATGGAGTTATCTGGAAGGAAGTTGAAGCCTTTTTATTACTAAACATTCGAAACCACATTTAAATTTTTTCTTCGTCATGTCCTCTGCTGTGGCTCGAACCTGGATCGTTTGTGTTGTTATGCATGCGCTCTAAACACTACACCATGCCACCCCCATTTAACTATTGTTATCACGTTATGAGTATGATAGACTAATAGAGGAAAGTTGCTTTAACCACGTCATAAAATACAGAAGTGTTACGGCTTAATTAGACGTGACTTAGCATAACGACATAACCGTAAGCATAGTCGAAAAAACCAAAATTAATTTGGTCGGTTATGTCTTTAAAGTATGTTACCACTAATGTTGGTTGGTTGCGTTGCAACTATGACGAAGTCACGTCAAATTGAATCTTTAAATATTAATTTAAAAAAATAACAGTTGCCTTTCTACATACATACACACCATAGATCAACAATGAATGGCTTTTTCGCTACTCATACTCACTCATAAATTTGCAAGTATAAATTCAACTACTCATACTCATTTAAATTCATCATATTCACAACAACGTTGATTCCAGTGTAACCACTTTTTGTATAATTATAAAAAATCCGTACTGTGAAAAATAAATTTTTATCACCAATAGTAACCAGATAGTTGTCGTTATAGGCTTGCATTGGTCGCTTTCTAGAGCAGTATGAAATTCTGAGATTACGAGTATATTTATGATGTGACGTTTCTGAAGATTCTTTTAAGGCAACTGAGTTAATACATATTTTGTGTACTGTTACGTTTGAATCTTTTTAAAACGTTTGAATTCGTTTAAATTGCTTTAAAATAAAATAAAATCCACTTGTTTTTGTTGTTTACAGTTTTTTATTTTACTACAGATTAACTTCTATATGGTTTACAACAAGTCAATATTCGTGTATACAACACTTTTATTTCTGCTTAAATACGTCTTTATCTTACGACAGTAAAACGATAACTATCTACGTAGGCAAAGTAGTCTCCTTATATACTTAATTGCCTACGGTTTGGAAAGTTCCGGAAATGTCTCAAAGGATCTCATACCCTCTATCCGTCAATTTTAAACGTGTAAGATTGTGTTACCCATAGATGATCTAATTGGCAGTATTGCCAGATATACAAATAAGTATGGCATTGACATGGTGACACAAAATATACCAAAAACCTAAAATTTAAACGTTTTTTATTCTCGTAACAATACATATGTGGGCAATGCGCGAGTCCGTTGTCATATTTTGCCAAAAGTCCGCATATATCTATATTTGGCCCTAATAAATATCTGCACAAAATTTCATTTACCTTCTCGCACTGTGCAGCAGGTGCGGCATTTGATAGTTTCTAATAGGTGTTTGGCAACTTTTGTGACGTGAGACCGAGAGTTATCATACACAAAAGTTGTTTGTCTGTCTTTAAGTTCTATTCATTTCATTATTTGCATATTAATTATCTCATAATGCAAGGTTCAAACGAAGTAATTGCTGTCTGCTCCGATCACCGAGTTTAAGCAGCTTATAGTACACAATACCGCCTTGATCTCACTAGGAGTGCAAAATTGCGTTGTAAATACTAAAACAACGTAATTCTACTAATAAACAAAAAATATTGTCGAAATTAACGAAATTTTGCAAGCAGTTATAAAACCCAATAAAAACCAAAAAAACCCGATTTTTTACCAACCCTACCGAAAACATGCGACCTCACATCCGGATCATACTCGTATTGCATTGTCTGCACAATAAGTTTAGATGAGTATGTACCAATAGCATCACAATGAGCAGTGCTCGTAAAAACCATTACTTGTCGTAAATTCCCAGCAGTACAAAAGTTATTAAAAATTGAAAAATTGAAATTTGAAAAGTGTTCTTGAAAACGTAAGTGGGCTAACCGTGTGCGTGCTGTAGTTATGCAGCAGTCTAAATATGTACTCGTACATGGCATCGATTATGGGCTTTAAGATGGATTTTCATTGTAGAATTTTTGATAAATAAGTAAAATGAAAAAATAAATATTTGACAGTTAAAACCACTCATCCAACTTTTGCTTACAATGTTTGTTCCATCGGATTCATCTGACGGCTAAGGCCAACACTGCGTACATGTAAATAGGAATTGTATACAGGCTTTGGGTGGGTTATTGACAACATGAAAAATAAATATTTCGTTGTTTGGTTTACATACAACAGATTTTCACTGATCTTATACAAAACTGAAGTGTTATCTACATTGCAGTCTGGGGCCATATTCTGTAAAGTTCAACTTTTACTTCGAAGTTGAGTTTATCAAAACCTCCGCCGTACCATTGTCAGCATTTGTTGCTATGCAATGGCATATCAGCCCATTGACAGTCTACCCAGCTATTTAGTAACAAAACACGGTCATTCAGTCGGTCTCAAAAGGTTTCACCCACAATATACGATTAGTAAATTTAATTCTCAGAGCTGCCGTTGACTGTGGTACCAAAATTGAGGCACTAATCAGATTTCGGGAGCTCTTTTTTCCTCTATTCGTACACCAGACTAACCGGTCCCTAATTTACAGCAGAAGTTCAAAACCAACATCACGCATTGTAGTATCGTGCTCATACGAGGCAGGATGATCTATCACAGCACATCAGTAACTAATGAAAATGTTGGAAAATTGAGTAAAAATTGATTTAAAAAAGCCTTGTATTACCACCGGAAAACTTACTGATGCCACCAACATCTTGTTTGGTTCGTGCTATGCAGTTCTTTTGGATATATTATGTATCTTAACCGTTTTCATATACTTTGTATACCTGCTGTCCTGATTGATTAAGGACGTCGAATATGTTTTACTTGTCTGTCCTAAATTTGGTTCCGAAAAGGAGTATGTTCAACTTCAATTATGTGAAGTTTGTACTTCTAAAACTCCATGGTATCGAAGGGCTCTAGTAAGGAAACTAACGAAATACTTTTCGGTGTTATCACAGGAATTGACACTAAGCTTGAGTCGTTTTAGTGTGTTTAAGTCTCGCACCCAGTCTCTGTGTAATCTCACTTTGTTAAAAAAAAAGTGGTTACGGGATGTCACCGTGTCTGGAACCAAATAAAAGCTGTTTTCTCCGAACCTGCAAACAAAGAAATGTTGACAGCATAAGTTAAGTTAAGTGAGTCGCCCGCGGCTATCGAGTATATTTGGGGCCCTATATTGCCAATTGTGATACCCTCAAGAAATAACCCAAATTAACGACCCAAATTCAGACATGGGAGAGATTGCAAAGCAAACCCAAAACTTGAATGTAAAAATCACTGACAAAATTGACCAGAAGAGACGTGCACCGAGATGCTTCCATCTAAGATCCCGTTAAACCCTACGCGTTCCGAATGCGTCTAATTATACAGTGCCCAGTTATTTTACTAGCCAGAAGCCTAATCGACTCCCTCTTTAGAAGTCAGCATAGTCGTGGTCCTTTCCACTAACAGAGAAGGCCAGAGCATCTTAGATAACCTGCAAGTAGTAATATAAGAAGATCTGCCTTCCACACTGCTCAACATGCTCTTATCATAACATATTCGTTCCCCTGTGCAACAGCTACACTCTAAGATCACCCCTAGTTCCTTCCATCGAATGGTGCCATAACTTGGACCTTTTTTGGAAACACAGTGACGCCTATGTGTGGCTAGTGAGTGAACACAGCAGAGGAGACATTTTGATCCAACTACGTTGAAATTGAGAGCATCGATCGATGTTAGACCGTACACGTTGATATTAATAACCGAAGGTTCGAGACTTAAATCTCGAATACACTTAGCAGCCCTATTGATGTTATAAACCTCGGCTTAGAAGACAGCGAAGTCATCAGTCAGTCTGAAGGAAAACGATAGGCTAAGTTCATGAGAGTAATAACTCGATCCTATACCCACCACCGTCTCAATCTCTATCGCATCGTTCCGAAGAATAGAGTCCGCAGCAGCACATTTTAACTTTATGTAAATCCAGCACACTTAACAGACATATATGTGAGTGACTCGGTAGCGTAATAGCATATACGATCATACTGATTCGCAAGATCCTTGTGTGCAGTATTTAGACGCGAAAAGGCTCCCTAAGAGCAGCGCCTTTGTTCTTAAGTACCAACTTTTCCGCGGAGAAGTAAAAACTTTTGATCATGCGTTAAAAGCTTCATACGGCATCCCATCACTGGTCCTGTAGCAGCGCTCTTCGACGGTTGCTCTTTCATTAGCTAACTTTTTCAGTGCGTTATATCGCGCACGTTGCTGTAAGGTTACTTATATAACGCTAATCCATAAAAGTTAAGGAGGATATGATTAATCACCACCTTGTGAGTTATTTGGACTCTAATGATTTTTTAAGCGAACGTCAACGGTTTCCGCAAGGGCCGTTCTACTAGTGAACTGCTGGCTGTGCTCTACGGGATGCGAAACAAATTCATCATAGTTTTGGTGAGAGCAAAATTGTTGCTCTGGATATTTCCAGCGCATTTGAGAGAGTTTGACATTAAATGCTCATCTCGAAACTTATTGCTTTTGGTATCGGTAGTCACTTTACTCGATTTATATCGAACATTTTCAGGGATCGCTCTATGTAGATGAGATCTCTTCCGTCGAGTTCAGTATTAATTCATTAATTCCACTCTATTTCTAATGTATTTTAATGACTTTATTCTTCTCATATCCAATCCTATCTACACCCTTACAGATGTCAGCAACATTTGTCATTCATATTCCTTTGATCGTAGGGCGAGCCTCTAGGACCTTAAGGCGAAAAGTATAAACATAAACGACAATCTCACAAGCGACCTGGTGCGAACGGCCTAGATTTTAATTCACGCAAGACCCAATGTTATTTTTTAAGGCACAGACGTGGTGGTGTGGTCTCAAGTGTGTTTATGGGTAATTTAATATTGAGGAATGAGATGCTCATGATGTTCTAGGTATGAGAATTTACTGTGATGTCGGAAGAAGCATGCAAGTTCTTCGGTTTCTTAGGATGGTGCAAGAAATACTTCACTGCACCTGACCTCCTCAATATCTACAAGACCTATATCAGACCTAAGAAACAATACAATTCTGGGACGGAGCTGCAAAGCCTATTTTGGAACATATCGACTGCGTACAAGAAGGAACGAAGGTGCTCATTAATGACGGTGGGGTAGCCAACTCTATCGATTCATTAGAGCATCGTGGCAATGTGGCGTGTGTTTCATTTTTCTATCGGTATTATAACGGAATGTGTTCTGACGGAATTAAGGAATTAGTTTCTAGTAATCATTTATTCTTACGTTGTACTCGTATTTCTCGTAGAGCGCATCCCTTTGTGGTTGATTGTTTGGTGAAAAGCACATCGCATTATAGGAAAAATTCGTTCTTCAACAGCACCGTTGTCTTTCCTGCCACTTACTATATGGACAAATTTAAACCGAACGTCCACAAACACTACTCCCTCCTTCCTCCTCTTCATAATCTATTTTCTTAGTACTATCACAATGCACTGCATGAGCAGGGTTTCATGCCCTGGATGCTGGTCTCAAAAAAAAAAAAAAAAAAAAAAATCAGAGGCTTAAATGATTATTCCCTTTAGTGTCAAAGATTTATAGCCAAGCTAACAAGGACGATAGCAAGGAAGGCTTCATTCGCTTAAACCACGATTGAACCTGAATTTGCTTTTCAATTTTCTTTTAATGGTAAGAATACTGCAGACCAAATCGACTGCAATTTTTTAAACAAATCTCGTAAAATTAAAAAGTGAAGAAAAAACAAGACGAAAAGCATTTGGCAAAAAGTGTCATGAAATTTAAAATGAGTTGTTTCGCTGTTCGTTCTATTCGCTCCTTCCACATACTTTTTTCATGCTTTTTTTACCAATTTTTTCCAGAAATTTTTTGTGGCAGAAATTCGTCTTTTTTTTTGCTGATTTGCGGGTATAGAATGCAACACATTTTTTAACATCGCCTTTGGCACAAAAAACCTAAAAGCCTTTTATGAGTTCAGACAATTAGCGGGTGTGAGTGTGTGAAATGGAGATGGAGGATAGGAGGAGGCTTATAAAACAATCTCGGCCATCATTAAATTATGCAAAACTATTCCTCGTTTTTCTTTTTTTGCATTAAATTTCAAACAAATTCTTTACAAAGCAATGTGCCACGTCTACGGTATATGGCCCGTACAGTTGTTATGAAAATGAATTCTTTAAATTAAAGCATTGTTGACAGGGTGAAACATATTAAAGTATACAAGAGTACTTCTTACAGCTATAGATCTTATTTAAGATTTTAAGACTGAACATTCTAGTCGATGAAGTGATGATATTTTCTGAGAATTCCAAATTTTACATCTCTTGTGCTCTAAAACCCTTCATCATTTGTAACAAAGGTTATTGACTTATAAACACGATTTTACTTGAAGCTTTACAATTAATTTATTAGTAATTCATTTCATAATATACAAGGATGCGCAGGATTATAACCAATTCCTTCCAGTTATGTTATACTATATTGCGGTAAAAGAACAACAAAGTCGCTGGAGCCGACTGCTGCTGGCTTAGCTAAGCAAGGCGAAGAGTTGGAAAGAGTTGGTTAAATGCATACCAGCCTATAAGAACAGTGATCCTCTTATACGGCTATGAGGTATGACGTTGATCTTTAGCGAACGCTCTCTCAGAACTGAAAAGAACCTTTTCGTGCCGCTTAGGTTAGGTTAGGAGAGAGTAGCACCCTCGTTAAATCAAGTCACACTTGGCACACATAGTGGCCAGTTGTGATGCCATACATGAAGTGATGTCCCTGTGCTACCCAGCAAGTTCAAATTAACCGGTTTTGACAGTCAACCAGAGGACTTAAATAAAAGCACAGAAATCATTCGTCGGTAAGCTCAGCCTTTGTGTGTGTATACCCATAACGCAATGCCCAGTGAGGATAGCCACTCTAGAGGAGATGGTCTCACGATCCAGTTCAAACATTTGATTGGTGCGCCTACTATCTATGCCAGTTGAGTCAATCAATCAAGATTCCCCCTCTGCCCAGGTCAGCGTCAAATAAGTACTTCTGCCTAATAGATAGCTTAGCAGAAGACAGTGATACATTCATCCTCGTAGGTAGATGGCTGTCCGAAAAGAGTGTGAATGTTTTAGCAAGCTCATCGGAGACCTAAATGAGATAGACACAGAACTGCCGTGAGAGTATCCAAAGGGTATCTCGGCAGTCCCTAACCAGCCGAGGGTTGACAACCACACCCGTAAGTGTTCTGATAGCCATGCGAGAGCACCACTCCTCCGGATCAATTTCACAATATGTAAATAGCCATCACTGCGGCTTAAAAAACGCTACAGAAGTCTGTAAGTCGGCCGTGCACCCTGAGGTTGAGCATTTCGGAAAAAATTCCACTGCCCATCCTATTTCCAAATTTAGAGCCGTCATCAGCATAGACCTCTATCACATCGCTGGGAATGACCGAGACAGATGCCAAGGCGTCTCTATTTGGGATCACAAAATGGAATCCCCCATCTAGCACCGTACCGGATGGGATATAGTCAATATCATCCAAGCTTCAAGGTTCCTCAGATAAAATAGAGCAGTGCGCCGATGGAACAATATGACACCATAACATAGCGTTTAGTCTTACCGCTATAAGTTTAGCTTGTTGCTTGACAAGTATTCCGGAAGAATATGAATGACAAATGAGCCCTTGTAGGAGTGGTACGCAACGCACCTCTGATCTCTATTGATCAGAATTGCAGCAGGTCTTCTAACTTTACCGAGGAGCCTGGAGTTGTGTTGAGGGCAGTACACCAAAAGACTACTCTGTAGGGAAGATTAGGTTAAATAATCATCGAGTAGATCCAGCGGATGATATTTGGTCTGAGACCACATCTTGCACTTAGTGCTCTACTATAACAGTGGGTGGCAAAAACCGCCTTACGAGCTCTCTCCACCAAGTTAGCCTTCCAACTTAATTTGGGGCTTAGAAAAAAGCTCAGATATTTGACCGTGGAACTCAAACTAAGTTCAGTCCCATTCACGTAAGTCGAGATATTTTTTACCTTTTAGTGAAGAGCTGAAACTGAAACAATAGTTTTAAAGGCGTTTACACTAAGTCCAAACTGCCTTGTTCGACAGTGTCTGTGGACAAATACCAGACACTGCAATGGAGATATCGTCTACATAGGAGACGACTCTATCACCCGATTTCATAGAAGCGGAAATAATGAAAATAATAACTAATGGGGATTAACGAGATTTCAGACATTGCCTTGTCTGAAATCCTGTCATATGTCTTATTCAACCTTTCACTGTGGAAAATTATTCGTACCGCTGGGTTAAAATGCTAGAGAAATATTTTCTACAAGAGTGTCATGCTGCTGGTATATGCCGACGATATCGACATTGTTGGCATTAGCACCCGTGAGTTCTGCGTATTCCAGCCTCGAGGTGAATGAGGACAATACGAACAAAGAGTCTTCGTGCTCTAGACAGAACGTGACTGTTTGCGACCTTGAAACCAGCGTTATTAAAAACTACTTTGTGCTCAGTAGGCAAATTAGAAGCAGAGTTTTCTCCCTACAAAACAAATTCTCGCTCTAAAAAACACTTATCATCCTAGTATTGATATATAGTGCAGAAACGTGGACACTGTCGAACAACGATGAGAATATTTTGAAAGCGTTCGAAAAGAAACGTCTCTAAAAAACGCCGGTAAGGAGTTTGAGAAGATACTTCAATGCAAAAAGCTTATAAGAGGACGACCACATCTTCGTTGTACAAAGACAAAATGTTGCAGAAACTGATGACCTTAGGAATCTTAAACTGGCATCAGCTAGCGCAAGACAAATCGAGCTTGAGTACTTTTTTGTCAATACATATACACACGCACGCATACACATAAGTAAGTAATGTAATGATCTGTCTGCTGTAGTTTTGAATTTTGTTTAAATCATTTCCTGACACCCTGTTTTATTTTATCATTTTTTTTGCAAAGGAGTATGGAAATGTGGCGTGGAAAAACACAAGTGTTACTCGAATATGTTGAAGAAACAAAAACGAATAAAATAAAAAAAACACGAATTGTTTTACAAATTGCTTAAAATGTAAATGAAACAGAAAGTTTGTAAAAAAAGAAATATGTTTTATAAGCTACCAGGCAGGCAATTTTATTTCTCTATTAAGTGAAAATATACGAATTGAGGGGGGAATAACTTTTTTAAAGATTCCTTTAATAAAATGTGAAAGGTTTCAGATGGGTACGTTCTTAATATTTCAGTTTTATTTGTTCTCTTTATATAACAGGTGTCTGCTACAGTCCTGAAAACCCATGTATTCTAAGCCATCTAAGGGTCATATTAGCTATAATACTCAAACTTGATAGATGAGATAACTTGATAGATAGATAAGTTTTATAAAAACTACTCGCAAAGTGTCGCAAACAATCAGATATTTAGTTGGCAAAGAGAAAAAATTGAATTGCTAGCGAGGATAAGAACCACAACCACATTTTTTAAAATTATTATTTTTGTATTTCTTCTTGCAAATAATTTCTTATACGAAATTATGGTAAAAATTCCTAAAAAACTATGCCAAAGTAGTAGAAGATAAAAATGTACCTGATTGGTAGTCTGATTCGAAGGTAAATGTAAAATGTTCTTTATGCCATGCTCCCATAATTGCACATACAAAATTTTGAATTTTGATCACCAAAATTAAAAGCAATTCATTTTCAACTACTCTGTGTACTCAAAACAGGGTTGGCGAAAACCCGGGGTTTTTTTTATACCCAGCCCACCGGGTTTTATTGGATTTTTTGATGGGCTTTTTTGGGTTTTATTTGGTTTTATAACTGCTTTTAAATTTCGTTCAATTCGATATTATGTTTTGCTTGTTAGTACAATTACGTTGCTTTAGTATTTGTAATGAATTTTTGCACTCTTTGTAGAGTCAAGGCGGCATTGTGTATTATGAGCTGCTAAGACTCGGAGCAGAGCATATGCTTTGTTTGAATCGTGCATTGTGAGAAAAACAGTTAGAATATAAAGACAGACGGAATTAAGTTATTCTTTTGTGTAACAACGCTCGAAAAAAAAAATTGTTGGAAACGATCAAATTCCGCATCCGCCGTATTATCCGAATACTGCTTCTTCTGATTATGGGTTATTTCGACGAACACCATACCTATGGCATGTCACCGAATCCCTTATTTTGAAGAAAGTTAGATCGCCTTAAAAGACAGGAAGTTTTTCTCAGACTATTGATTCAAAAATTGGTTTGATAAGATTCTATTTTGATAAACATGCTTTTCGTTGTCTCTTTTAAACTAAAAAATCGGACCGAATTAACTTGTACTTCTGATAAGTAAACTTTACTATTTTGGTCGTAAATAAACTACAAAAACCTTTAAGTAAAAAACACACGCGGGTTTTTAAAAAAATATAATACCCAATAAAACCCGGGTGGGTTCAACTGGATTACTTAGTGGGTTGCCAACACTGACTCAAAATCAATCACCTAATCATTCTAATTTGAGACGTCGATATCTTTGTCAAATTTGAATCAACATCGATGATAATATTCTTTGCAGAATTCGAAAATTATGTCGACGGTCAATTTATTTGAACATCGACCAAGGCAATACCGATTTTCTAAAATATTTATAGGTTTTTATTTGTCATCACCAAGTAATAACGCAATCCATTTACTATTTGCTAAAAATAATTAATTTATATACACACATATCTACAGTGATGAACTAAATTATTGGCACAGCAAGCCAATAATTTGACTAAGTTGATCAAAAATCAAAAAATTTGACTGATCAAGTTTCTTGATCAAAAATCTCTTTAATAAGACCATTAAACCACCTATGAAGTTAAAAGAGCTTGCTGTGACAATAATTTAGTTCATCACTATACATATAGGGTGGGCCACTTAAAGGTTTAAATTTAAAAATACGATAAAACAAAAACGGCTTTTTTTTGGTAAAATACAATGGTTCCGGTTAGAAATGAAATATTATTTCATTCATATGGCTGCCACGATTGACCTCAAAGTACCCCATTTGATCGGACCAATTTTCGAGAACATTTTCGAGTGAATGAGGTCATATCTCGGAAATGGCATCACGAATGTTGGCCTTCAAATGCTCAATTGTTTCTGGTTTGGCGGCATAAAACTTGACTTTAACGGCGCCACACAGATAATAGTCCAACGGTGTCAAATCGCAACTTCTTTGCAGCCAACTGACATTATCATTTCGGCTAATTAAACGGCCATCAAACGTTTTTGATTGTGGCATGAGATGTAAGGCAAGTTGCATCTTTCTGTTGCAACCAAACATTGTTCACATCAATAACATGAAGAGCGGATACAAAACAATTGGTTATAATGGTGCGATGGGTGTCTCCATTAACCGTAATGGATGCGCCGTTCACATTTTCAATGAAATATGGGCCAATGACGCCTTCGCTCTACAAGCCGTACCTAGCAGTTACTCGTAATAGGCGCATACGGTAATTTTGCTCATTAACGTACCCACCAAGATAATTTCTAGGCTCACGGTACTGTTGCCGACAATAGATCAAAACAATACGCCCGTAGTGGCCGTAGTGATGCAAACATAACCGCTGTACAGCAAAGTATTGAGAATGAGCCTGGAAACATCAACTCGTAGACGTTCGCAACAAGTGGGCATCACCAGAGGAACTTTAGGCAACATTTTGCACAAGAATCTTCATCTCCACGCTTATAGAGTTCAACTCGTTCAAGAATTAAAGCCAGCCGAACATTGTTTGCGTCGAGCGTTAAATAGGCTGTTTGAAAAACTAAACAACAGCAACGCATATTTCAACAAAATCAACTTAAGTGACGAAGCCCATTTTCAATTAGGCGGTGGTGTAGACAAACAAAATTGTCACATATGGGGCTTAAAAAATGCACAAACAGTCCTCGAAAAACCATTACATCCAAAGAAAGTGACCGTATGGTGCACCTTGTGGGTAGACGGCATCATCGGCCCGTATTTTTTCGATAATTAGCACGGAAACGCCATCACTAATTCTTTGTGGCCACATTTGGTTAATGTTGATATTAAACAATGCATTCATCATAATAACATTAACACTTCAGTTATTGCATGAGAAATTTTACGGCTGCGTAATTACTCGATTTGGCGATGTCAATTGGCCGACTCGTTCTTATGATTTAACGCCGCTGGATTATTTTATCTGTGGTCATTTGAAAGACCGGCTTTACGTGAACAAACTACAAACAACTGACACTCTGAAAGATGAATTTCGGTGATGCATTGACGAGATAAGAGGTAGATATTTGCTAGACATTATATTCCATTATTAATTCCCACATCCCACATATTCGAACATCAAAAAGTGTGTTTTTAAGCCAATTTACCTCCTAACCTCAAATTTGCACATCCTTTGTATAATGAGTTAGTCGAAGTCCTGTCCTCTCGTTTTTTCAACGTCATTCTCTTTTTACCATTGTCTTCTTCTACCGTCACACATCGTCTGATGGGAATAACAACCTTATATTAACTCCACACCGTATATAGTCGACATCAGACCGTGTACATACTATGTCGTCGAGTTGATTGAAAGTTTGGCTCGCTGTAGCTCACGATATATTAATTTTTGTACGAACCCAGTTTGAGTCTCAATTGATCTGTTTGATTTATAACAACACAAAGAACTCTGATGATGATTTCCGTAGCTGGGATCGAAAACATGTTCAGTTCTGCTGATTTTATTGTTGCTTATTCCTTTACGGCCATCAATTCACTAAAAATAAAACAATTTTCTGTACATTTGAAAGAAAATTTAATATTGATCTCAAATAAAAAAAATTATAAACTTAACAGAACAATTGAGAGTCGAACTCGGTTCGCATAAAAAATTTTTATTTTTCATACTTTTTACTTCAAGAGAAGACGTTAACGAACAATTTACACAATTTGACAATAATCGAAAGCAGTAAAAAGTGTAAAAGCCGACATCTTTTTATTTAGTTTTAACACTTCTGTGATCAGGGTAATTCGTACAAGTAATTCAAACATCGAATAAAGTAATTAAGGTCTCGTGTGAAGAATGATTTCTGTCTGACTGTCAATATTAAAACATCAATGCAATACAAGCAGTGCAGTTATCGGTAATTCTTTATTGTGTTTCTAGGCATAACAGCCACTGCCTGTATTTTGTAGTTTTTTTTTAATTCGATTGACCGTTATTGTTTTTCTTCTTAATTAGTTAGTTAGGTTAGTGGTAATTTTCCAACTATGTTGTTGAGCCACTATATCGTCTACAGAATCTTATAGAGGCAATACATTATGTTGAAATTCTCCGAAGTTGTATGCTACCTTCGCCCGAAAAGTAGAAGCAACTTCAATGGGTGTTCCACTGTAAAATTTCCTATGAAAGTGTTAGAAGATAACAATATCACTGCATTAGGCTGGTCCTTACAGTCTCCAGATTTCAATACGATAGGCAATTTGTGGAATGTTGTAAAAACAGCAACCAGAAGAAAGTATTTCACAAATTATTATGAGCTTTGGCAATTAATTCAGGCTACGTGGTATGATATATTGATTTCAATAGACCAACATTTTGTCGACTCTCTCTACCCAGTCGATGTCTGGCAGTTTTAAACAACCACGGAGCCTCGACAAAACATTAACTACTCTAGAACAACAATAGAACTGCATATAATACAAATCTATTATTATGTTATATGGTTTCTATAACTATTTTGAAAATTCCTTGAAGTGTCTCTATTTTTTTTTTTCAAAGGTTGAATTTGTATTTTAGGTTTAATTTAATTCTGTTTTGAAATATAAGTAATAGTTAAACGAAAATGTAATGAAATATAAGCAGTAATTAAACGAAAATGTAATGAAACTAGTTCCTGTACTTGATTAAATCAGCAATTCTTTAATTTTACGTACCTTCTTATCAAATCTGAATGTGCCATATTAGCGTCCCTATTATTTTTCACATGACTGTGCGTATCAATTACGTACCATTGTGGAATCTGTACGTATTTCTCAAGCCAGCACACTTTTCTTCCAACGTTTTCCACGTTTTTCAAATGTATATGCGTTTTAGTGCACTAATTTATACAGGAACCGTACTATCTATGAATTTATTAAGAAACTATGTTTACTTATCAATCAAATGGGTGTTTGGTTTTAGAAATCCATTGGAAATTACCGGAGTTATTAAGATTTTTTAAGTAAAGCAACTCAAAAAAGATTCATACAATTGTTAGAAAACTGGCATTTTTTTTATTAATTTAAGGCTGCAATTTAAAAAATATTAAAATTTGGTTAGAATTGCATGATGTTTTTTCATGAGTTGCTTTAAAGTCGATACAGAACAAACTTGCTCTTAATTTTTTTGGTTCAGATGTAACATAAAGGACATACCTATCAGAGCTGGTGTTTTTCCTCCACGTGGTATAACCTAGAGCCGTAATACAAAGTTGAAATACCTGGATTACGCAGACGACATTTATCACCTGAATCACAGATATTGCGAAATGCAAGGAAATCTGGATTCGATTTTACACAGGCAGAAGCATACAGAGCAACCTCGCAACTATCTTTCGAATTGGAAACTGAAATTTTAAAGATGTCCCATTATTTTGCTATCTCGGCAGTATCCTCACGACGTCCGCTGGTTCCAGTGCTGATATTTGCAACAGATTAAGCCTAGGCAACCAATCTTTTGGCTGACTGAATGCTCTAGGGCATTCTCACATATCTCTCTAAAAACGAAAGTTAACATTTTTAAATCGTGTGTGAGTTTTTTTTTTGTGTGATTGCCAGTTACGGAATACGGATATGGTTGATGTCAATTCTATCCGGGCATTTATAAAACACTGTCTATAAAACAAAAAAAAAAAAAAAAAAAAAAAAAAAAATACCACACCAAGTTCCTGTTTTGAAGAAAACTGTGGGAACGAAATGGAAATGAATTATGCACACTCTGAGGAAACAAAACTACGACTTAGCGAAACTGGCCATTGAATAGAATCTGCAGGAGCAGAACATTTGAAAGCCCAAACCATTCCTAGAGCAGACATGTTGAACAGGAGGTTGTTTCCTATAAAATAACTTGAAGCCAGATTAGATGACTGTCCTTAGATAGAGATGGATGGAGAGAATTTGTTATGACCCTAGATCCTCTTGGGATCTTTAAAGAATCCAATAATAACAACTTACAAGTTTAGTACTGTAAATAAATAATAAAGTTTCTAGATTTCTTTTTTAAAATATTATTTTGTTCTTTTTCACTTAAAATAACCTACAAATCATAAAAAATGGGCTCCTGGATTTGATATATGTTTTTCAAAGATACTGCTTTAATTAATATTTGCACAAATATTATCTGGAAAATAGAAATTTTCATAGTACGAGTATGAAGCATTTTAAGTCCATCGTTTGTTTAAATCAATTAATTTTTTGAATTTAGTGGCTTTAAAATTTTTATAAAAACTGCAAACAGAAAAGCGTTGAAACGCGCTAATAACAGTGCGAAACGCGCTAAATTGGCAACACTGATGTACACATAAATACATATGTTGGTGTTCTTTGTGTTTTTTGATGCTTTCTTTACTCTCTCTCTCTCTTCAATACATAATCTCTTTTACACTTATCCTTGACTTATGTTTCTTTTACTGTATTTTTAGTAATTTCGTTCCACTTCTTTATCTGATTTTTAATTATTTCTGTTTTTTGTGTTTTTTTATTTTCTTATTGTTGTTGCTCTGCGTCTTTATTCTATTCGCAAAAGTTTTTGCTACTTCCGTTATATTCATATTAAAATTGCTTTCCTTTCTTGAAGTGAGTGCATGTGTGTGAGTGTGTGTGTAGTGAGTTGTTCGACATCAGTCAACATGAATTTTTCCTGATTTTTTGTTCTCTTTTATATTGGCAACAAAAACACAAACTCTCAGAGTTGTGTTATGAGAATTAATTTGTTTTAGCAACAACTAAAATATTTAATTTAAATTTTCTTTATAATTTGGCATGAGTTTTTGATAAAAAAGTTTTCTTCCTTTTAATTTTTTATACCATCTGTGACAAAAAAAAAAAAAAAAAATTATTTCAGTATTGTTATAGAACATAAAGAATGAGAATAACCAAACTCTTTCCAGAAATCAAATTAGTCTTCCACTTTTGAATTCTGAAAACAAGGAACATGATATCGCTAAAATTTGTAAGATATTGTATAAGGTAAGGTATTGCTTATATGAAGGGAAAGACTCTGCATCTTGTATGGGTCGCAACATAAACTATAAAAAGAGAAATTGATTTTGTCTTTGTTTTAAGGCTGTTTTAATCCCTTTATGTATAGAATAAAACTGGGCTCGATAAAAGCATATCTAATCTCATCTTTAAGTTTGTCGAAAGTGACTGACCCGCTAGCGTCGTTTAACATCGTAGGTAATAATTGCACAAACAAAAAAATAATAATTAATAACATAAACACACAAACATACTTCTGTTGACACTGTGGTGTGAAAGCTACACTTATACACCACAGTGTGTGCTGCTGCTGCTGTTGTTTCCATTAAAGCTACTGCATAGCTGCTGGAAACGGTAAGTAAAGAAGTAAAGCAACAACAATTAAAAACATTAATAAGAAAATATTTAAATAAATTGTTGTTGTCATTAGTTGAATGAGCCGTGACAATGAAGAGAGAGGTAGAAAATGATAACAACAGCAGTACGAATATATACATAAATAAATTATAAATCAAGAAGTGTTTTACAAATACAGTATGCAAGAGATAGAGGGAGAGAAAGATAGAGAAAAAGAAAAAAAAAACATTTGCAATTAACAAATGTCAATGGATCTTAAAGACGTGACAGCATAAGATATGGCACTATAAGAAAAGTTTAAAAAGAAAATAGGAAAATTAAAGAAATATATGAAAGATAGAAAGGAATGTCATTTGAATAGCAATTAACTGTTCAGTGATTTGGAAATGCTTAAATGTAAAAATTATTTAAAAAAACTGATTTAAATTATTAAAAAAATTTGATTTTCTTCACAGAAAAAAAAAAAAACGTTTAAGGAAATGATTAAAAAGAGAAGAAATCTCGCTGCAAACTACAACAGCATCGCAGCCGCAGGTACCAATTAGACGAAGCAATTTTAATTCTATTTTTAAAACTCCATAACTCATTCCGGATGTTCCATTACCAATATAATAAGAATGTAAATGATTTAAAATTTTCTTGAACTAACGACAGCGCAATTGTGCAGTAACTGGTCCAATTTTAGAATTCAGAACCATAATGCACCCTGGATGGCTAGTAAATTTTAAGAGGGGACACGGTATTCGCCATCTTAAAATTTGTGTAGAAATTCTTTAAGGCGAAACGTCGTGTAGTTACATCCATAATTTATAATTTACGAGCAAAAAATTAAAGAACTGAACACCTCCAACTCCCAACTCTATAGCGCAGATGAATCTGGACTATTTTATTAGTTTTTTTATCCGATAAAACATTTTAAAGAAAATAATAACATTTTTGTTGTGTGCTTTAAGGGATTTAAAACCCCTTAGACTATGTAAATTCGAAGCGGTCGTGGATGAATTAAGAGATGTTTTTCAACTGGTTCCATAATTCATTTAGTTTCATAAGAATTTGTGCAGGCTATTGCATGAAAATTTTTGCAGGTGCGCCAATTTTTTGCTGAAAATAATTTACCAACAAAGGCATTGTTGCTAATTTACAATTGTACTGACCATAAGCCAATTGACATGTTACCATCAGACTGGAGGACATATCGCAGCAATGCTTTTACCAGCTTACGTAACAGCGGTTTTGCAACCCATGATTCAAAATCCAAAAAGATTAGTGAAGTAAGGATATCGAAGTAATTGCTATGCAACATTGCCGCACAAGAAAACACACCAATTGAAAATATTTTAAAAACACAAACAATTCGTGATGCTATTTTGCTACTTAAGTCAGTGTGGAATGAATTGCCTCAGGTAGTTCTTATGAAAGCATGGAATAAGAGGAAAAAGCGTAATGACGATCAGTACGATAGTGAAAACGACTGCAGTTGATTGCCCTTGAAATACTTCGCTTAATTTTTTCTAGACTCTACTGTATAAAGAAAAGAAGAACGGCAAGCCAAAAATAAACACACATGATAATATATGTGTGTAAGCCATTGTTCGGCAAACTAATATGACTGCATTTAACAACTGTGGTAGTAATTTGAGAGCTCTCACTCAGGCCATTTTGCAGTGTATTTTCCATTTGTTTCTTTCTCTTTAGTTCTCTTTGTTTATTTTTTGCTTACTTTTTTCCTATGCGTGTGAGTACGTACCTGTGAAAACAGAAGAGAAGAGCTGCTCTTGGCGGGAATCTGGTGTAAACATACTAGTGAGCATAAGAGAGAGAGGACTTTTTATTTTCTTTTGTGAAAGAGATTAAATATAAATGCAATGTTAAGTGAGAATAAAAATTAAGAGAGCAAACATCAAAGACGGGTTCGAATGATACAACCCGCATAGAAGAATTTTGAATAAAAAATTTAAGACAATCATTCAAAAATAATAAAAATAGAATCACATAAGGAAAAAAGTTATTTCAAAGTTAAAAGTTATATCATTCTTTTTATTTTTCTAAGGTTTTTTTTTATAATTTTAAGGTTTATTTTTTTAAGTTTTGTTTTGTATTTTTTGCTCAATTTTTTAAATTTTTCATTTTTAGTATAAAAAATTACTATTTTCCCTACGTCACATACACTTTTTTGAGAGAGAAAAAAACTAGAGAAACTTAGGAAAGTGTAACCAGTGTTGTTTGATTCATGACATACACATGTGCTCAAATTGCAAACAAAGGTGCATTGAGTTTAGAAAAATAATTACTTTTAAGTGTTTTTTTTCAAACATTCACTCTTTTCATAACTCACAAATACTACGAGAAAAACAGAAGAAAAAATAAAATTCGCAATACAAACTTTTACTTGCACTTACAAGCACTATACACATACTCTTCCGTGTATGTATGCCTTTACAAACTTTTTAACACGTATTACACCTACTCTCTCTCTCTCTCTCTCTCCCTCACTCTTGCTGAATATTTTTCTGTTTGTTTTTATTTCATTATTATTAATTATTTTTTGAAGAGAAATTGAAAAATTGGGTTAAAAACAGTAATAGACTAAAATAATAACAACTGAGTAATATGTAATAATATTTTGTTGTTGCTTTTTTCTTTACTCCCATTGCATAAGTTCAAAATAACACTTAAAACTGAAATTTTTAAAAAAGCTAGAAAACGAAATTAGAATTGCGTTTTTTATAGGCCCATATAACAGAAAATGAACATGTTTTTTTAAACGCTCATTAAAACTGTATAATTAATGCTTTATTTTACTCTCTCTCTCTCTCTCTCTCTTTTTCACTTCCCTTACCCACTTGTGACTTCTTCACTTCACTCATTAAAAGAGTGTTTGAAGCGTTTTTTTTTAGATTTTCTTAAGAAAACACTTGCTGTGTAACTAACAATGTAATAATAGTAACTACTAAAGGAGTTCAGTGTAGAAAATAAAACATAAAGCAATGAGAGAATTTGAAAAAAAGTAAGAAAACAGGCAGAAGAAAGGTGAGTGTTCAGTTTAATTTACAGATGAATGATTGTGTTAAAAATGAGAGAAAAAAGTGAAAACTGAAAGAGAGGGAGAAAACGTAAAATAAACATGTTTTGAAACTTATTTTAACAATCTAGAGAAAGAAGTCATTTGTTAAATTCCTTTATATTGTCAAGTCATTCATTTCAAAGCAAAACCAGTGAAGGCAAAACCAAGGTGCGTCTAAAAAGTGAAGTATTTTATTAATATAGTGTATGAGGCACAAACTGGCTGGTAATGAGTGTTTGTCTTTTGTAAAAATTCTATAATTTGAGATATTAAGGGTATTCAAACTTATTCTAAGCAAGTTAGGCTCAAAGTGTTTTAGCTGATATGCGTTTGTGGGGGTAGTAATTGAATTGATTTTTAGGATGGTAAGTTTCATCTTCTTTATTTAAAATTTCGAGTCTGAGTTTGAACAACTGATATAGTAGGCAGATATGATGAGTTAAAAATTAATTTAAAAACAAAAAATTCATTCTGAGCAGGTTAGTTCGAATGTAGGGCATAGAAATAGTCTAAGACTTACAAACCAACATTACTCATGGGGAGACATCACAGCAGTTACACAACAGGAATACAATGGCACAGCACTACAATTAGATAGCGCAACAAATAAAGAAAGCTGCTGGAAAACACAGACCAAAAGGTAGCTGCTCATAGTGATATGAGAAAATTGACTGTGTGCAATAGGAACCAAGCAGTTGCTAATCGAAATGGTGCATTAATAGTGAACAATGATGCATAGATGCAGAGGTGCAACGTCACAAATGCTACTGAGGACAGCTTTGCAGAAAACAACTTTAGAATACCGTGTAAATGACACACGGTTGAGCATCTACGGCCTCACATCACATCAGTATGGGAGGTGAAAGGTTGTCTCTAATGTAGACGAAAGGTATCACTGAAAAATTACCAGTAAGTGGCGACTTAAAAGACTGTAACATCTGGAGAGGAATTACTTTGCTTAACACTATTCACAAGACACTCGCAGTCGTAAGGTTACGAGGCAAAATAGACAATATATTAAGGGACGAACAAACAAGCTGTCGACTAAATAAAAGTTGCGTAGATCAGGCGAACACTCTAATCGTAATCATAAAATGGCATACCCCCTGTATATACCGTTCATCGATTTCAAGAAAGCATTGAGAGTGCAAGGAGTACCCCAGAAAATAATTGAAATGAATATAGCGATTTACGAGGATATAGAAGCTTAAGTCCTTAACAATGGGAACATCAGTTAACCCTTTCGAACCAATACTGGAGTAAAGCATTACCTCAATTATTCTCCGTCGTGCTGAATGAATAGAATAATGAGCAGAGTCTGTTCAAAGAGAGCAGAAATAACATGGAATCTCTCACGCCAACTCGAAGATATGGACTGCTGACATTTATCTACTCTGGCCAGGCCTGCTACTTAAACGGCATATATAACATTTGAAAGGTCTGTTTCTCTTTCCAAATCCGAAAATAAACTTAAAATCGGATAATATTCAGCTAATATATGCTGTATATGCTAATATATGAGCTTATACGTGCCTGAAGATCCGAAAACCCGGTTTTTTACACGTAACTCAAGATTTCGGAGGTGTTTCGAAAATTTCAAAATCAGATCCTTCTTCTGCCATTTTTTTTTTTGTCGCACCGTGTATCTGTATTAATTCGGTTCTTTGTTTTAGCTCAAAAAAATTATTTTATTTTAAAAGATAACGAATTAACAAGTAAAGCAAAATATTGTCCATTATAACTAACAACTCCTTTCTCCCCAGCTCCTCGTCTTTTGAGGCGATCCAATTTTGAAGCCAATTTTCAATTTCTTCGAAAAAAGTAAAGCGATGGCCTGCCAAATCATGTTGTATACGTCGAAACAGCAAGTAGAAAAAGAAACAATGCACGGAGATAAGAGATTGCGCGCAAGGTATCACATTTGATCGTTTCTAAGACTTTTCTTTTTAGCAACTTTTGCGACGTGTGGACATGACGTCAATTTTCAAATTAATTAACGAAAGCTTTGTGACATCTGACATGTGTTTGGGATCGTTATCTTGTTAAAATTTGCTCTTGTTTGCGGTAATCAATTTCTCTGCACTTTACTTTGCATATTCCTTTCGAATAGAAATGTGACCATTGCATTAACAACAAAATACAGTTTGTATAATATGTTTATTTTTTGCCGATTTTATATCTTGAAATGCCGATAATGCCGATTTCTTATTTCATATATGCCGATTTTTAATCAAAATCATCTGGCACCCCTGACTCGGGCATAAAATCATCATAACGCAGTCAAAACTGGGAGACTTGGAATGATTGACTTGCAATGTTGGACTTGAGATAAAAATCAAGAAAATCAGGAATACTAGCATGAACATCATACTAAAGGGTCCGCCAAATAATTGTTTTTTTTGAAAATGCTATAAAAAAAAACTACTGAATATTTTCTCAAATTTCTTTTTTTATTTGAAAGTACAATCCTTCCAGTTAATAATGGAAAATAATTTCATTCAAATATCTGCCTCGGCTGGCCATGCAGTAGCCTACACGATTGGTTCAATTTTTAAGCACGTTATCGATTGTGTGCGGCTGTATTTCTCCAATGGCTTCACGAATATTGTCATTCAAGGCGTCAATTGTCTCTGGCTTGTTGGCGTAACACTTATCTTTGACGGCACCCCACAAATAATGGACCAACGGTGTCAAATCGCAGCTCCGAGGTGGCCAAACGACATCAACTCTGCGGCTGATAATGCGATCTTCAAAACAGGGCGCAAAAAATCGAGTGTAGCTTCGGCTGTGTGGCACGTAGCGCCATCCTGTTGAAACCAAATGTTGCTAATATCCTCCTCTTCAATTTTTGTGAACAATAATTCGTTCACCATGGCCCGATAATGATCGCCATTGACTGTAACAGCCACTCCTTGCTCATTTTCGAAGAAAAATTGCCCAATTATGCCTCTGGACCAAAATCCGCACCAAACAGTGATTCGTCTTGAGCTTCATCTGAACACATCGCACACATTCTGCAACATTACCGTGATTTTCAAAGTAATGTCGCAATATTTCCCAGCGTTGTTCAAGCGTATACACAACCATATTCGTTCAGCGGAAGGATAAAACTAATTATCTGTCAAATCAGATATGGGCTTAGTGTTACCATTCACTAAATAAGCACTAGTTGGAAAAAAACGTTAGATGGCGGACCCTTTACAAGGTTGACTAGTCGAGTATGTAATAGCTTCTGTTATCTAGAAAGTAGAATGACTACAAGCGGTGGCACAGAAATAAACGTAGACAACTGTCTCAATAAAGCGAGAGCGGCATTCGGACGACTGCAGTCAGTATGGAGAAGCTCATATATCTCCAGACGAATTAAGTTCAGAATATTCAACTCATGTCACATAACAATTCCGCCGTATGGCAGTAAAACCTGGCTTATATTATCGAATAACATCACGTAAAAGCTTCAAATATTCATCAACAAGTGCCTCAGAATCATATGCAGAATATTCTGGCTTAACACCATAACGAACATAGAATTGTAGAACATGACCAATGAAGAAGCCATACTGAGGTAAATAAAGAAAAGAATATGGAGGTGGATCTGTCACACCATCCGAAAAATGCCCGATAGTAGAATCCTCAAGGCTCAAGAAATCGTGGTCAAGCAAAACCCACAATTATTCAAGAACTAAGACAGAACAATCTAACATGGGAAGAAGCAAAAGCAGCAGCAGTGAACTGTGTAAGATTAATATGCTTTGTAGAAGCCATACTGTCTTAAGAAGAGTAACGAAAAACGGAGTCGAATACTTAGCATTCTTTGCTATTTTTTATGTACATCTACGAGTATGAACCCTAATGGCTGAAATATAAACATTTTAGCTCCAACTTTACTTCAACACTGTTATAAAGTTTGTACAGCTCGGCTTTAGCTTGCTATTGCTGTAGTGTTAACGACTGTTGCCTTAGTTTTAGTGTTTTTCCTAACTCTCTGTGTGAATGTGTTTTTCTCTTTACCTCATTTCTATTGTGTGTATATGCGTTTGTTTTTTTTCTCTCTCTATTTTCATTTTTTACTTGTTGGCAGGGGTGCCAGATTATTTTGGTTAAAAATCAGTATATTTAAAATAGAAAATCGGCATAATCGGTACTTCGATTTAAGAAAATCGGCAAATTAAAATTTCCCATTTAAAATGCGATAATATTTTTATTAATAAAAACTAAAAAACAGAACACTTCAGCAATGTTTATAAAAGAATATAAAAATAACAAAATAAAATAAAAGATACAAACAAATTGCATTTTATTGTTAGTAAAATGGTCACATATTCGAGAAAAAAATGAAAAGCAAAGTGCAGGGAAATTGGGTATAGACAACAACAGCGCATTAATCAAGATAACGATCTCAAACACACGTCAGGAGTCACAAAGCTCTCCTTGATCTGTAACTATTGCAAACTTTAAGAAATACCCGTGTTGAACCCAGAAATTTATGTAATTGAGCATTATTCGGATGAATTGGCAAAGGAAGTCCATCAAAAAGAGTTGGCAGCTTAAAGCAGGGTTGACAAAAGGTTTTTTTTTCCAAAACCAACCAATGTTTTATTGGGTTTTATTACTGCTTTCAAGTTTCATGCACTTCTACAATATTTTATTATATGTTAGTACAGTTACTAAAGGGTCCGCCAAATAATTGTTTTTTTTTTTGAAAATGCTATAAAAAAATCTACTGAATATTTTCTCAAATTTCTTTTTTTATTTGAAAGTACGATCCTTCCGGTTAATAATGGTAAATAATTTCATTCAAATGGCTGCCTCGGCTGGCCATGCAGTAGACTACACGATCGCTCCAATTTTTAAGTACATTATCGATTGTGTGCAGTTGTATTTCACCAATGTATTATCCTTTAAGCGTCAATTGTCTCTAGCTTGTTGGCGTAACAGTTATCTTTGACGGCATCCCACAAATCAAATAGAGCCGGAGGTCAAATCGATAGAGCCGGAAGTATGACATAATTCGTCAAAATTAATTCTAAGAAGCTTTCTGTTTGTTTTAGATCATAAAGGTTATGACAATTGTTACTAATTGGCCGATTATTGTATTTTAAGTATTCATATGTTAATTTGTCCGATTATGTTTTGAGTTATATATGTAACAAGTATTTCATTGCTCACAAAAATTGTAAATTTTACTAAAACAAATAAAGTTGCCGTGTTGTTAGATTTCCTCGCAAAATCGGTATTTTTGAAGCACAACTCGTCATATCGACATTTTGTTAATTTTAAGGCAAAAAATGGCAAATATGGCAGGCCTGCTTGTTGGTCATAATCTTGCATTTAACTAAAGTCTTTTATTCTTTTTCTCCTTGTGACGCTTTATTTTCTCTCTCTCTCTCTCTCTCTCTCTCTCTATTTTTGTTGGTTTTTTACTTTTATAAATGTTAGGCAATTAGTCAGTTCATAACATTGAAGGATATTTGTATATACATATGTTTGTGTGTGTGTTTAATTTCTTTTTTCTCACATTTTGCAACAACTAAACCATTCAGTAAATAAATATTATGATGATGACTAGCAATTTATTCTGTGTGTGTATGTATGCAAATAGTATGAAATTTACATACAACTGTAATATTCATATGTTATGGGTAGTTATTGTTGTTTTTGCTCGTTTACATATACATTTATCATCATAATCATCGCCATCATTGAAGAGTGTTTGAGAATGTGAAAAATATAGAAGGAAAACATTAATTGTTGCAATTTAGGGGCTTGTCTCTGTTCTAAAAAATATTAAATATTTTTTTGTAGGAATTCTTTAAAATTTATATTCCTTAAAAAACAAAAACACTGCAGTGAAATATTTTTTTTTTATAAAAAATTCAAATTTTTATTATTATTATTTCGTCTGCTATTGACTCCAAGTCCAAGTGGAATGAGATCCGTAGAATTGGTATAGGTAGGCAGAAATCTGTACTTTACGCTCGCAATATTGACTGTAATTCTTTGAATGATAAATTTGTAAATTTGCTTATGCTTATGCTTATGCTTATGCTTATGCTTATGCTTATGCTTATGCTTATGCTTATGCTTATGCTTATGCTTATGCTTATGCTTATGCTTATGCTTATGCTTATGCTTATGCTTATGCTAAACATTGTCATGTTGCGAGAGAGTATTCTTTCAGCTTCCACTGCGTTAGCCAAGTTGAGGTTCTTCAAAATATTTCGGCAGTTAAATCGAATGCTGTTGGTATGGACGACATTCATCCTAAATTTTTCAAGGCTTTAATCCCTGAGTTACTCCCCCATATAACCCACCTATTTAATTCAATCTTTACTCAATCAACTGTTCCTGAGCAGTGGAGAAAGTCGAGAATTGTCCCTATTCCTAAAACTAATGGTGAGTTTCGACCAATTGCTATACTTCCATTTTTATCGAAGGTATTTGAGAAATGGATGGGCAGACAGTTGACCGAGTACTTAACACGTGGGAATTTTTTATCAGATAGGCAGTCAGGTTTTATGAAGGCTAGAAGCTGTGTAACTGCGCTAGTGGATGTCATATAGAGTATAAGATCTGGTTTGGACTCTAGAAAGATAGCCTTTTTCTATTTTCACAGTGAATCATACGATTCTTATAACTAAGCTCCGGAAGCTATTTGATTCTTGTCTTCTTATCTTAAACGTAGATCTCAGTTTGTTCAATATAGGGATGCTAAGTCTAATCCACTTTGTACAACCAGTGGTGTTCCTCAAGGCTCTATACTTGGGCCACTTTTATTTTGTCTTTTTATTAATGATTTGCCGGATATTCTTTCTAACTGTTATATTCACATGTACGCTGATGACGTACAACTGTACAAATGCATTAATAACATTAATAATGATTTAGATATGGCTAATGGCCTATGTGTTAACCCATCTAAATCTAAGTGTATTGTTTTAACAAGAAGTAGCGAGACTTTTAATGTTTCTTATCCGATAATGATTAATGGCAAACTAATTGATATGGTAACCTCGGCTTCAAATTTGGGTATAACATTTAATAACAAGCTTACATAGAAAAATCATATCGGCGTAGCAGTGGGAAGGATTTATAGTATGCTTCGCAACCTTTGGGTTGTCAAACATTCAACTCCATTTGTCATACGAATGCTTCTGGCAAAAACTTACCTTATTCCTACTCTTATATATGGTTGTGAAATCATTGCGAATTGCGTCTGTGATGATCTTCGCAAACTTAAGGTTGCATATAACAACATAGCTAAGTATGTTTTTCCGAAGAGTCGTCGAGAATTTACCATATGACCTTTGAAAAGTTATTGAGACTTAGGTGCCTGATTTTCTTACATAGAATTATCATATCCCATCAACTTACATATTTATATGAGAGAAATACATTCACTAGATCTAATCGTGGAAGAAGGATAATTCAGCAAAGGTTTAGAAGCCTCTTGTCGCAGCGACAGTTTTTCATTTATACAACAAGTCTTTGGAACTCTTTACCAAGTCATATTCAGAACATTGGCAACGTCGACACTTCTAAAAGGTAGTTAATTAGATTTTTGCAGAGTAATTAAATATCTTAATATGTTTCTAATGATGCTTCGACTTAAATTTTGTTAGTTTCTATTCTTAAGTTAGTTTTAAGACTACTATATACTAAAGGGTCCGTTGAAAATGCTTGAAAATGCTTAAAAAAAAACTCCATAAATAATAGTCCAACGGCGTCAAATGGCAGCTCCGAGGTGGCCAAACGACATCAGCTCTGCGATCTTAAAAAACAGGGCGCAAAGCATCGAGTGTAGCTTCGGCTGTGTGACAAGTAGCGCCGTCCTGTTGAAACCAAATGTTGCTAATATCCTCCTCTTCAATTTTTGTGAACAAAAATTCGTTCAACATGGCCAGATAACGATCGCGCTCATTTTCAAAGAAAAATGGCCCATTTATGCCTCTGGACCAAAATCCGTACCAAACAGTGACTCGTGTTGGGTGTATCGGCTTTCCAATGTATCCGTGCGGGTTTTGTGAGCCCCAAATGCGACAATTTTGCTTTTTTACATACCCGCCAAGATCAAAATGAGCTTAATCTGCAACATTACCATGATTTTCAAAGTAATGTCGCAATATTTGCCAGCGTTGTTCAAGCGTATACACAACCATATTCATATTAAATAAATAAGAAAAACCGAAACTTAAATTAAAAATTGAATTTAAAAATTAAATTAAAAATTTCACTTAAGTTTCAGAACAAAATTGTCAACTTTAGTTTAGAGAATTTTCTTTAAAAAAAAGTCTTTTTCCAACGTTAATTACTTTAATCTTTATAACTTTAAATTATTTATGACAAAAATTATTCGAAAAAAACTTTATTAGAAGTGGAAAAACAGCAATGTAAACTTTTCTTAACAAACGTTATAACGCAAAACTTAATTATGCACAACACTCAACCGGAGTGAGTGTGTGTGTATGCGTGTAAGCTCAATAAAAAAATTAATTAAAAGCAAAATGACACGAACTTTAATGACAACATTTCCAATTAAAAATTATTTTTAAATATTTGAAAGAAAAATAACGGAGTTTTCTCATTTACGCTCTCTTTCTCTCTTTAAATTTCATTTTAGGTATGCACGTCTTTACTTACTTCCATAAACAAACATACAACAAGCACGCAGAAAGGTACTCACACATCAAGTCCTTAAAAAACGAGGTGGTGGCAGTAAAGGAGAAGAGTTTTGTGTGGGTGTGAGAATAACTACAACAATAGCGACAACTATACGTATAAACAAAGAAAATATTTTTCGTTTTCAAGAAAAGTACGTGAGCAAAATAATTTGACTTTGCACAACATGCGTGTAATACGTTTTGTAAACAGTGTTGACAAACTTCTGTCAAGGAAACGACAAGGGATACAAACGCACACAAACACTCATTCCCAAGCTGCAGTGCGTGGGTAAATATGTAAATGAGCATACAAAGCCACACAGTGTGAGTGTAAAGTAAAACTGGTATAAACAGCGGGAATTCTATGGAAGTAAAACAAAATAACACTTAAAGAAATAATTGGGTAATATTGATGGAACTAAAATTTGATTTATTTTAAAATGGATTTACTTAACAAACAAAAGATGTACAAGAATGACTTGAAGTAAATTAAATATGTGCATGTGGGGTATCTAAAAATAATATTTTAACAGATTCATAAATAAAGGGTTAGTGACTAAGTAAGGAAGTTAAGAAATAAGTGTAATTACAATAATTGAACAAATTATTTTCACTTAAACTTGTTTATATCATACTCTGGGTGGCAGTGGTTTAGTGGTTAGAGTATCGGCAGACAATTCAAACAACCAGGTTCGATCCCCAGCAGAGGGAAAAATTTAATTGCGGTTTTCGAATATTTCATTAAGAGACTTTAACCCCTCCAGAGAAAAACAAAAAAAGAAACCTTTATGACATTCCAGCTTCATTACCTCTGGCGACGATGATAGTCACAAGAATGATGAGGATAAACGCCACCTACTGGGAAAAACTTCAGTGCTAAGTAAGGATCAGCACCAACACACTTAGCAAAGATCCTCACTACCAACATACTTGGCAAGGATCCTCACCACTGCACAATACAATAAAATGGAGGCGTCGTTTCTAGGCGGCAATAAGATGGCAGCCCCCTCATTCTAGAATGGGCTACAGTAGACTAATCATCTGCTTACCTTGTAACTAAAATGATTAACGAAACTGAAACAAGGCAAAATAAATAATAGACAGGAAAATATGACAACGACCTTCAGCACACGAAACAGGACGCGCGTTGCGCAATGGAATGTACGAAATCTTCGTAAACCATCAAGTCTTGCACAATTTGAAGATCAAATGTTATCGTATAAAATCGAAGTCTTGGGGATAAGCGAAATGAGATGGAATGGCAATGGCGAACTTATAACTACAAATGATAATACCGTACTCAACAGTGGAAGGCAAAATAAATAATAGACAGGAAAATATGACAACGACCTTCAGCACACGAAACAGGACGCGCGTTGCGCAATGGAATGTACGAAATCTTTGTAAATCATCAAGTCTTGCACAACTTGAAGATCAAATGTTATCGTATAAAATCGAAGTCTTGGGGATAAGCGAAATGAAATGGAATGGCAATGGCGAACTTATAACTACAAATGATAATACCGTACTCAACAGTGGAAGGCGACGAAAGTGGAGTTGGATTAATTATATCAAAGAGAATAAGGAACTCCCTTCAAACATGGAAACCAATATCGGATCGTGTGATAATGGCTCGCTTCAAGACATGTTACGATTGCGCAGTGCTATGCCCCAACGAAATACGCTGAAGAACATAATAAAGATGAATTCTCTACACACAGTTAACATCGACGCTCAGGGAAATTCGAAGAGGTGATATCATCATACACATGGGTGACTTTAACACGAAGATAGGTAGCGACAATACCAACATCCGGTCCACTCTGGGAACACACGGTTGTGGAGTCAAGAATAAGAATGGAGAGCGACTAATAGAATTGCACCAGACATTTCAACTAGTCAAAGGTGGCTCCATCTTCCCACAAAATAAAATAAACAAGTATACTTGGACATCCCCGAGCGGCAATGCGCGCAATCAGATCCACATATGCGTGAGCAGAAGATGGAGAAGCTCTTTATCGGATGCCAGAAATAGGAGAGGAACTGACATCGGCAGTGAAACGGCTCTTCCTACAAAAAACGGCTCTTCCTACAAAAAGTCCAGAATCATGCAACCAGAAACACATTAACCATGGCAATCCGTGAAAGGCTATCAACAAACCAACGTCACTCATGGAATGATATCAAATCAATATATAATCAAGTCACGGAGGAAACACTTGGTGTAGTGCAACCAAATACAAGAGTTTGGATATCAGATTACACTTGGAACCTGGTTTCTCAAAGAAGGAAACTAAGACTACATCTGAATAGCAACAATACCTTGCAGCAATACCATCAGCCAGCAAAACAATTAAAGAAAGCTGCAAGAAGAGACAGAAGAAAGTTCCTGGAACGACTGGTAACAGTGGCAGAAGAAGAAGCAGCTGGCCAGAATAATGTGAGATAACTACACCAGACGATTAAATATCTCACTAATTAAAAGTGTTGTAATAGGAACCACCAAGCCGTTGCTGATACACTAATACCGAACAATGACGCACAAACACAGAGATGGAGAGAACATTTCAATTAAATCAGTAACGTCGCGAACACTACAGTGAAACAGTTGAGAACATACATGAGGAAAACAGCTTAAGAATATCATGCAACCCTCCAAATCTGAATGAGATAAAAGAGGCGATTAGTAAATTGAAAAATAATAAGGCGGCAGGCCAACAGACCAATCATTCAACAGTCCATAGAATAGCGTACCCCCCGTATCTAACATTCGTCGATTTCAAGAAAGCGTTTGATACTATCAGGCAAATACCTATATGGAAAGCACTCGGGTACTCCGAGAAGATAATTCGAATAATTAGAGCGATATATGAGGATGCAGAACTTTCAGTTCTTCACAACGGAAACATCAGCCAACCATTCTACACCAATGCTGGAATTAAGCAATGATGCTATTGACCATCGTGCTGGATGATATAATGAGAAATATCTGTTCGAAAAGAAGAGGGATCACATGGAGTCTCTCCCGCCAACTCGAAGACTTGGACTATACGGATGACATTTGTCTACTCTCATATAAGATTTCCAATATGCAGTCGAAACTGGAGGACCTGAAAAGATTGGCTCGTAGTGTTGGGCTTGAGATAAACGTCAAGAAAACCAAGGCCATGAGAATAAACAATACGAGCACGGAAAGCATCATGCTACAGGGTCAGCCATTGTATTTCCCATCTAGGAAATCGGTGGTGCAGAAACAGACGTAGATAACAGACTCAACAAAGCGAGAGCGGCATTTGGACAACTGCAGTCAGTATGGAGAAGCTCACATATATCCAGACGAACTAGGCTCAGAATATTGAATTCATGTGTTAAATCGGTACTGCTGTATGGCAGTGAAACCTGGCTTGTATCGAATAACATCACACAGAAACTCCAGGTATTCATTAACAAGTGCCTCAGAATCATATGCGGAATATTCTGGCCGAACACCATAAGTAACACAGAACTGTGGAGCATGACTAATGAGGAACCCATATTGAAATAGATAAGGAAAAGAAAGTGGTGATGGATCGATCACACCATCCGAAAAAGTCCAGAAAGTAGTACTAGAATGTCACTCGTTTGGATTCAAGAAATCGTGGTCGACCAAAAAACACCTGGAGACGCATAATTATCCAAGAACTGAGACAGAACAACCTAACATAGGAAGAGGCAAAGTCAACAGCTGTAAACCGTGTCAGATGGAGATGCTTTGTGGAAGCCTAATTCTTCCAAGAGGAGCAACAGGGAAAAAAACATCATACTCTACACATAGGCTCACAGAGTGTTGTCTAAAACAAGCTACCCGGACAATAACAACATTAACAATATTCTTAAAGTTATAATTAAAATTAATCAGAGCATGTTTAGGTAATTGTAATAACAGCTAATGTTTTGGCAGAAATAACATTTATGAGGGTAAGAATAAAATATTGTTGAATTAGATATAAAAGGCTTGTAGCATTTGCGCTACTTATGTTAAACCTGAGCACGAGTTGTTGATTAATGTGATGGAGTGAATTAGTGATAGGTTCAATAACCAAGGCTAAGTAGTTTTACTTTTATACTATTACATTTAATATTGTTCAACGCGGAATTTAGAAAAGTTAAGTAATATAAAAAAACATTAAAAAAAGTTAATAAACTTGGCATTCAAAACGTGATAAGTAAAAAAGCCCACATTTCCCCGAGCTAATTTTTTTTATCAAGCGTGACGTACACTATGGTAACCAGAAATAGACGTAAAATTTTCTGCCCGAATCTGGCTTTAAAGTTTTTGTTTTCAGCTTAGCAATTTGTTTTTGTTAATGAACGGATCAAAACTTTCAACACAGAAAAAAAAAAAAAATACTGCGGTTACTGTTATATCCAGATTTTCTGCGAATTTTTTGTAAAAAGGGTGAGAATTCCAAAAGATCTCGGAAACGCTTTTTAACGTCTAATAGAACGTTTTGTACGTTTTATATGAATGAACGAAGAACCATCCACATCATCTCATCTCCTCCTGGATGACCTTGAAACACTGAGAAAAGACCTACTAATTGCCTCTTTCAAGGCTAATCGTAGAGGTGTAGTTGGCATCAATCCATAAGTTTTGAAGACAATATGTGAAGAAGGTGACTAAAAGGTGTCAATCAAACATGATATGGTTTTGACTGTGATTAACGGTAACGTTTCAAATGCTTTGACTTCTTCATCACAAAAGTATTATATTTGTGGAGCAAGACCAACACTAGAAAATTTTTGGCTAACAACGAGAACATTATTCGGTTTTTTGAATGTCGACTTTACATGAGCCTCGAAATTAATAAATGACAATTAGGAGATAATTCTGACAAAGCTTATACGAAGCAGCGTTCTTTAAACTTCAATAATGCTTCAAAGAAGCAATGGAATTATTTGGGGACAAACCGCAACCAGGATTCAGAAACACTAACGGTGGCAACACCGCTCGCAACTTTTTTTGGGAATCCTTAGCTGAGCGCTGAAATTAAAGGATTACATGTGACATTGCTAACAAAATTCGGCATTATACTTAGAGCGTTGTCTTCGGACATTAACCTTAATTTAGAAAAGGAAGCTCGCAAAAAATTTCGACAAAATAACGCCTGAAAATAGTCATGTTTTAAAATACGTTAAAAAATAATTTTGTCCAGCTAGCTTGTACTAGGCGTTACATTGTGCAGCCTGTTTCGACTTTTTTCATTTTTGGAGTGAAGAAAAAATCTAATTCTGAGCAAAAAACTGATCATCGAATTGTGTTTTGCAGGCTTTATATTTACACTAAAAAAAAAAAAAAGTTCTGTAGAAACCGAAACAATAGATAATCTGAAGGTGCATGATTTAGGCTATATGATGGTTGCATAAAAATGAGATGAGCATGGTCTAGCGTTGTCATGATGGAACACAATACGTTTTCTGTTGATCAATTCTGGCCGTTTTAATTGAACTGCTTAATTCAATCTCGTTTATTGATTGTAGAAGTTCAAAATTAATAATTTCCTTCCATTTCCCCCAGACATTCAGTCTGCGAAGCGTTACCTAACTTCGTCATGATCTTTTTCTCACATCATTGTCGTAAGCGATGCGGATCTATTAAAAAAGCTATAATGTTGCCAGATGCAATTAATATTACCGGAAGTATTACATTTTATAGACATATATGGATAATTTGTAACCGAAGTTTTTCGAACACCCAATATATTTGACTGTCAAGGTTTTGTTAAAAATCAAGATTTTTTTCTATAAATGTCAAGAATTTTGCAAAGCTAAATCTGGCATCCCTATCTGTACCACAATTTCCTTTCATAACACAACAATGTGATTTGTATTGTAGTTCAATATTACCCTTAGGGAATTCCAGAATTGTTCTCTGCAACATTGATCACTGTCGTAAAAGTATACGAAAAGCTTTTCTGTTTCAAATATTTCCGTAATTTGACTTAATCCTTCCGCCTACTTATGGTGTGTTGTGTTTTTAACTTCTTTTTTAAGTGTTTGCGTCAGGGTTGGCAACCCACTGAGTAAACCCACCAGGCTTTATTGGGTATTATATATTAAAAAAAGCCCGGGTGGGTTTTTTTAGTTCCAGGTTTTTGTAGTTTATTTGCAACAATAAAATATGGAACTTACGTATTGGAACTACAAATTTATTTGTTCCGTTTTTGAGCTCAAAGAGATAACAGGTAATGAAATAACAAATTTATCAAATCACTTCTTACATTTTTTCCCCACCTCTCAGCCAATTCCCAAATCCCGTTTCAAAGAAACTTATCGTCTTTTAAGATGCTCCAATTTTGAAGCCGATTTTATATGTCTTCAAGGAAAATGACTCGGCGACAGGTTAAAAGATAAACTCATAGCTCTTTATACGGCCTAGAGAGTTTCTGAAAATGTAGGTTGTGAATCGAAATGCTTTTAAATGAATATGTGTTGCATTTGCTTCCTTTACACTTAAAAAAGGCGGAGAACCCAAGTTTTTTTTAATGTAGAGCATATAATCCATAATTCAAACTGGCCGTTACAGCGAAATGCTATGTAAAGAAAGCCCGTATAAAGAGGTGTGAGTATATTGTATCCGTTGCAACAGCCGAAGAATACGGCGGATGTGGCATTTGATCATTTATAATAATTGTTTTGAAACCTGTCTTTATATTCTGGCCGTTTTTCTCATAATGCATGATTCAAACGAAGTAATTGCAGTACACAATGCCGCCTTGATCCCACCAAGAGTAGAAGAGAGAAAATTCCACTACAAATACTAAAACAACGTGATTGTATAAACAAACAAAAAATATTGTCGACTTGAACGAAATTTGGAAGCAGTTATAAAACCCAATATAACTCAAAAAACCCATAAAAAATCCCAATAAAATCCCACCCTGGTTTGCGTTAATCTTGGTGTTTTTGGATTGAAATATAAGCCCAGTTATTGACATCGGTTTTGTGAGGACGAAAGGATGTGGCTAGATTAGGTTACATGGATCGCCTGCATCTAAAGAGTGCACTCGGAGGCCCAATGACGAATTGGGAAACCCTAAAAAAAGAAAAACCCAAAGTCAGAGATCGAGCAAAGCCCTTTCTTAACCTGAGTGTACAAATGACGTGATCTTCGCAGTAGCCAACTAGTACACTGATAAAATTGATTTGATTCATCAGTGATATATCCTGGAGACAGTTCAAACCATGGAAGAGATGTGCACCGAGATGCTTTAGTCTAAGCTCCCGTAGAATGTGGCATTCAAATAAGAGGTGTTGTACCGATTTCTCCTCTTCCTCATTCTGACAGCTTCATAAAATGCCCAGCAATAATACTCTTTCAAAAGACAGTCCTGAGTCCTGGTGTTTTTCACACTGCTCAGCGCCTACTCATCTATCGATTTCGATAACGCCTTTAAGGGGACACGTATGTTCCCCTTGTGCAAGAACTACATTAGGGTGCGCCTCATTTAAAAAAAATTCGAAATCGCTTTTTAGCTCCTCCAAGAAATGTTGAACATGATAAAAAATGCGTTGTGACAACTTTGAAGCAGATTGTATCAGGGGAAGGTGTGCTGTATCTGTCATCAATAGGATGTAATAAAGTGGAGATCGTAACTACCCCCAGAGAGGTTCTCTATAGCAAAAAATACATTGCAAAGAATTGTAGGCAGATTACATCAGCAGAAGGCGTGCAATTAGTTTCATCACAATTACGGTGGGCGAAGAGAGAATAACATCTAAACATGCGATCAGGGTGTAATGATTGGCAACTAGGGAGATCGGACGGTTATTGTTCGACCGGTTTTAACTGAATAACCGGTTAATTTAAGTGACTATAATTTTTATACGTTTTGTATATTTGTTACTGCAAATATGCTCATCGTTTAACTATTTAAAAAAATTTAATTATTATTTTTGTATATATGACAACCTTGAACGTATCACAAAGAACGTGGAAATCAAAGTAGATCGAAAAAGATATGCACACTTGCGCAACAATAACTTTTTCTCATCTTCTGTAAATAAATATTGATTTTTATATATGAATAATGATCAACTGGACTCATTGTAAGCTCACAAACCCGCAAACGCCGGTTCCGAACGGCAGATATTTTAGTTAGTGAAGTTTTTCACAGTGTAAGTATACATAACCAGTCGCTAGTAATTAATATATATAATAGGTGATGTCTCTGTTGAGATTTATCAGATGGGTGTGATACACACACCATTAAATACGTGGTGCATGAATTTACATACAGTGCTCTTATATTGCTAATAGATTTATTCAAAGTGAAACATTTAATTCGTAATATCTTAGCATCTAAATTATAACTACGAGCCTTAACCACTATTAACTCGTACACCAAGGAAGCCTATACATTTAGAAAAATAGTATTGACTGCGCCACAAAGGTTATATTTTCTGAAACGTTATTTTATTTTCTTTAAATTAAAAAACAACAACTTTAAATAATAGGATAAATGCTTTGAAAATGCAAACTAAAGCCTAAATTCATTATTTTTATACAAAATTACTTGATCACTATTAATTCGTACAATGTATAAACTCACCGAAGAAGAAGAATACAAAAAATAAGATCATATTCAAAAAACCAAAAAAAAACCAAAAAAGAAAAACAACAAAAATGTGACGTTATTGATACAATGTAAAGAATTAAAAGTGAACAAAAAAGGGGGATAGTTTTCTATTCTTCTTTATTTAAATTTCAACTTTTTTACAAAATTACACGTGGTAAGCCGTTTTCGAAAGAAACTCGAATTATAATTATAAATAAATTTAAGCCGGGCAAAACCTATTTGGAAATATCGTCTGATCCAAAACTTCCCAGGTCAACAATTCAAAGTATTGATAAAAAATTTGAGGAAAATAAAATTTATAGCAATAATGTTGCAAAATAGAGGTTGTGTATCCGCTTTAGTGGCTATAATTAAACACAACCCCGAAGCACTGTAAGGAATATAGATTCAAAGTGGTCTGAAACTATTGGCAAACCCGTCAAGCGTAAATGAACACGTCAGCAAATGAAAAATATAGATTATGGTTTCTATAAACTATATTCAACATTTACTTCGTGTTGCATAAGCCATTTTATGACTAATCTTTTTTTAGGCAAAAGAAAAACCTTTACTTACAGCACCTCCAAATGAAAAAACGCTTATCATGGGCAAAGAAAAATATTCTTGGGCGCAAAGACAATGGGACGCCATTATTTTTGGAAATGATTGGAAGTTTCGCGTATGTATTGGGGATGCCTGGAAAAGAGTGATTTGTAAAAGCACAGAGACATACAACAAAGATTGGAGATGCATGTCTTCAAAGGGAGTTGGACGTTGCATCATCGATGGGATAGTATATGCGGAAAAATATTGTTACGAAAATAAGGTTGGACACCACAGCGTTTATTACATCGCTAAAATAAATAAACAAAAGCTGCAAGAACAACTCTATGCGTGCTGTTTACAAATAACCAAATCTACAACAACAATCATTAGCAGAGATAAAGTAAATAAAAAAAAAAACACGGCAACAGCAATAATAAAGCAGCAAAGAAAACAAATAACAGACAATAAAAAAGCAACAACAACTAAGAGCTGAAAGAAGCAGATGTTTACATTCACATGGCTACATAAGAGCTAAAAAGAAAATAAAGGAAAGAAATGGAATCTACCTGAAATATCGAGAGGTTCGAGAGCTTTCGATGTATTGTTTACTCAGCCATATAAAAAGCACATTGATGCGAACAACGATAAGTTTAAGTAAAGTAAACTCAGCGGACGTGTTACTGGTGTGAAGAGAGTTTGTTGGTTAAACACTGTGTGAAGAGAGTTTATAAAGAATAACTCGTGAAGTCAATCGAGAAGTAAATAAACAGTTTAGTTGGAGCTAACTCAGCAAAGAGAGTTAAGTGTGGATAACCTCTGATCGAGTAATTGTTGTTGTTTACGAATTTGTAAACAGACAGAGTAAATAAGAATAAAAATTGTTATTGCCTGTAAAAAGAGTACAAGCAGTGGTGCACATAACTGTGTTGAATAAAGGATTTTTAATTAAAACCAAACTACAATCTACGTACTCATAAAAACACGTTTTTAAAAAGGTAAAAACCTAACAATATGTTAATACATTTGAAGAAAATCTGCTTCCATCAGTACCAAAGCTAGCTGACTGTGGTGAATATATATTCCGACACGATGGTGCATCTTCTCATACAGCAGGAAGCACAAAAAAGTGGCTACAAGAGAACGGCGTTGATGTCCTGGATTGGCCATCGTCAAGTCCAGACCTCAACCTAATAGAAAATCTATGGCGCTCATGAAAAGAAAATTGCGAAAGGACCCACAACGTTCAGTTAGTGGGTTAAAAGCTTAAATACCGGAAATATGGGACTTAATAACCACTGAAGATTGCAAAACTTGTATAAATACAATGCTAAAGCGGCTAGTTGTCGTAATAAAAAACAAAGGAGGCATAATTAAATTTTAAATAGCAAAAGTTGCCACTGTACGAATTAATAGTGAACAAATAATTTTGTGTAGAAAGAGTGAAGTTAGGCTTTAGTTTACATTTATCCTATTATTTAAAGTTGTTGTTTTTTAGTTTAAAGATAATAAAATAACGTTTCAGAAAATATAACCTTTGTGGCGCAATCAATACTATTTTTTTAAATGTATGGGCTTGAATATTGATTTTGTAAAAAATCTTTGGTGTACGAATTAATAGTGGTTAGGGCTCGTATAGTAACAAAACTTCAATTTCATTCTCCACCGAGTAATAAAACAAAAAAGTAATTATTTCCTTGAGTAGCTGTTCGAAACTTAAGCATTTTGTACTTTGTTTTTTATGGCCTCCATACACCGTTTTGGCATAGTTTTTATAAGAATTGTTAGAATTATTGTCAGTGTTGTTTGCCACTTTAATTTTAAGCTCTCCGTCAGGTTCTGCTTATTTTTAAAGCGACGTGGTCCAGCTCTGCGCTTCAAGAATTAAGAACAATTTTATTTAAATAAAAGAACCGGTTAACCGGTTATTTGAATAATTATAATCCGAAATCCAGTTTTTTAAAAATCGCTACTTATCGAATTATTCGAAAACTTTTTCGAATAATCGATCACCTTATTGCCAACACACGTTTTCAGGAAACATTTGAAATATATCAGTGAGAAATGTGCCTCAGCAACTTACGCGCAACTTGTGCGAATAGTGCAGCATTCGCTGAATTACCACACTGTTGAAGTAATAACTTACTGTGATTCTGGAGGCGAATTGTTGGGAGGATGACGAACGAGGATAGGGTTTAGTGATAGTAAGTATTGCAGCGCATAGTGTCGCCAACAATATTTATGCATGAATATATTTTATTAAATATTATTGAGTGTTTCTTCAAAGAATGTTGTCGATAATGAGTGTAAACAACCTGCACATGCTACAATATACAGTATAAAACATAAGTTCTATGGCAACCTTTTTTCCAAAAGGCCCGTTTACAAACCTTCTCCGATTCTATTAGTTTTAATATTTGGACAAATTTGCTTTGCTTTGCCGGATTGCGGTCAATTAGAAGTAGAAGTCTGTGTAGAAGTCTGTGTAGAAGGTCAACGACCTATGGCCCTTTCAAAAGCTTTTGATATCAATTTTCTTTGCTTTGTTCCAATCATCGAACTTCTTTTTAAATGCTTTCAAACTTTAATGTTTGTCCTTGCATATCGGTCTTGTTCTTCGTCTGATAAGTGTAAATTGCTTAAAACACACTTAAAACAGCTGTTACTTAACACATTTTTCGGCATGCTTCTGCAGCGTTTTATCCGCATTTTACACATTTTCAAATCAGTTTAAATTTTTAAACAAACAACGAATTTAAAAACTGTCTGCAACAAAAATGTAAAATGAAATATCAATTTCAAAGCTCGAGAAAATTCAATTGTTATTTGCCCGATATATGGTCATATTAATACCATCCATCCACTTTTATGCACTAATATAAGGTGTTTTTTATAGAGGTATAAAACTTTAAGTTGCAATAAAACAACGATGGATTATTCGATTGACATGAGTTTTATTTATCCGAAAGATAATCTTATGGCATTACATTTTAAATATGATTTCTTGCATATGACCGCCACGGCTGGCGCGGATGTAGTCCAATCTAGACGACCAATGACTTTACATAGCCCCACAGAAAGTAGTCTAGCGGTGTTAAGTCACAAGGTCTTGGAGGCCAATTCACAGGTCCAAAACGTGAAATTAGGCGGTCACCAAACGTGTTTTTCAATAAATCCATTGTGGCACGAGCTGTGTGACATGTTGCGCCGTCTTGTTTAAGCCACATCTACTGAACATCATAGTTATTCAATTCAGGAATGAAAAAGTTAGTAATCATGGCTCTATACCGATCACCATTGAGTGTAACGTTCTGGCCACTATCGTTTTTGAAAAAGTACGGACCAATGATTCCACCAGCCCATAAAGCGCACCAAGCAGTCTGTTTTTCTTGATGTAACGGTGTTTCGACATACATCCGAGGATTACCTTCAACCCAAATGCGGCAGTCTTGTTTGTTGACGTAGCCATTCAACCAGAAGTGCGCTTAATCGCTAAACAAAATTCGCTTACGAAAATTGAAAAATTTGAAAATTACAAAAAAAATTCACTTATGAAAAATGAAAATTGCACTATTTGAGAGCGTTGTTCAGGCGTAAGTCTATTCATGATGAATTGCCAAACCAAACTGAAAATAAATCACTTGACAGCTGTTAATTCGGTCGCCGTCTTGAAAAGTAATGCCAACTTAAAGTTCTATACCTCTATAAAAAACACGCTTTACTTGCTCTACCACCTACAGGTGGTATACTTTACAAATAGAATTTAAATTAATCATACGCATCCGTAATTAAAAGAAATCAATTTTGAAACTCAAACGCAAATCGTTTAAATTCTAGTCAAACTTAAGCAGAATACCCGTATATTTTAAGTTCATAATGCGAATTTTGCATTTCTTTTATTTTTTTTACATTCAAAGAGACTTTTTCATTTGCATAACCCAATAAACAATTTTTCTCTCAACAGACAGTTTTTTGTTTAAATTTTGTTTATTATTTATTTTCATGTCTGCTGCTATAAATTACAAAACAAATACAAATGAAAATGGAAAAAAGGAAAAGAAAACAAGCGAAAAATGTTGATGTCATTACATATTTCACACAAAAGAAAGAAAAACAAGTTTTGAAAATAATAATTGTGGTGATGGTTTAAAAAAACGAAAAACAGAGCATTGAATTCTGATTATTTTCCCCCACCACTGCCAGGTTTTTGTTCTTCAAAAAAGGGGGAAAATGTTTAAAATAAACACGGCCGACATTTAAGCAGACAAATGGTAAAAGCCTCTTACTTTTTTCATTTAAAAGCCACAAACAAAACTCGTTGGTTGTGCCATTGACCAAAAAAAGGGGGAAAAATTATAAAAAAAAGAGAAAAATTATGTTTCAAGAGGATTATAAATGAAAAGCTTCGTTTGCCATATGGAAATATAAATACGAGTTCAGCTGCCAGCCTGCCTACTAGATTTTGTACACAGAAATACAGCAGGCTATGCCACCAGCTTACTGTGCAGCACTTTTTAATCGTTTCCCAAACAAATTTACGCACATTTCGGTCTGTGTCTCTGTTTTTGTTTTTTGTTTTATGTCCTTAGGGGGAGTTAAGAAAAATACGATTTTATTTTCTGTTTTGGAATAAAATCTCTTATAGCGCGCTGCAGAATGGGGCTTATTGTTATTGTTATCGTCAAGAAGCATTGAAGTCATGCGACCCTATGGTCTCTTGCACTGCCTCGTTTAGAATAGCCTTTGAAGCCCTAATTAATTTCAAGATATCGATTGGAGCCAATCGTGGTAGCTCACTCCCATTCTCTTGTTTCATTACTGCCAAGCAATCACTAAGAATGTGCTCCGGTGATTCAGTTTCATTCCCATAGAATCTGTACATTTGATTTGAACCTAAGGGTCCGCCAAATAATTTTTATTTATTTTTTTTGAAAATGCTATAAAATGAAAACTACAGAATGTTTTCTCAAATTTCTTATTTTATTTGAAAGTACAATCCTTCCGGTTAATAATGGAAAATAACTTCATTCAAATGGCTGCCTCGGCTGGCCATGCAGTAGTCTACACGATCGGTCCAACTTTTAAGCACATTATTAGCTGTATTTCACCAATGGCTTCACGAATATTGTCCTCTAAAGCGTCAATTGTCTCTGCCTTGTTGGCGTAACACTTACCTTTGACGGCACCCAACAAATAATAGTCCAACGGTGTCAAATCGCAGCTCTGAGGTGGCCAAACGACGTCAGCTCTGCGGCTGATAATGCGATCTTCAAAAGCAGGGCGCAAAACATCGAGTGTAGCTTTGGCTGTGTGGCACGTAGCGCCGTCCTGTTGAAACCAAATGTTGCTAACATCCTCCACTTCAATTTTTGAGAACAAAAATCGTTCAATATGGCCCGATAACGATCGCCATTGTCTGTAACGGCCACTCCTTGCTCCTTTTCGAAGAAAAATTGCCCAATTATGCTACTGGACCAAAATCCGCACCAAACAGTGACTCGTCTTGGGCGTATCGGCTTTTCAATGTATGCGCGCGGATTTTATGTGCTCTAAATGCGACAATTTTGGTTATTTACACACCCGCCAAGATCAAAATGAGCTTCATCTGAAAAGATGATTTTTTTTTTGGCAAAATCGGCATCTTCTGTAAGTCGATCGCAGGACCACTTAGCGAAGCGAAGTTCAAGCGTATACACAACCATATTCGTTCAGCGGAAGGATAGAACTAATAATCTGTCAAATCAGACATGAGCTAAGTGTTACCATTCACTAAATAAGCACTAGTTGAAAAAAAACGTTAGATGGCGGACCCTATACTTCTGTTCTATACACAAATTATCATTCTCATGCTACCTTTAGATAGCCAGATACAAGACTGAAATCTTTTTCTGTCGTAGTGGCCTAACAAAAGCCTTTTCTACGTGAGAAAAGTATATAGCTCTTGTTCTTCTCTTTGTCATTGAACGGGCTACTTTAGATCCTGCTTACTACTGCACGAAAGAGTTCTGGCTCTACCAGTGGTGTGGAAGCTCTCTTTCTGGTCAGCTCATCTGCTTCTTAATTCCCTCGTATACCTATATGACCCTAGATTAAGCATAGACTTGCTTTATTATCTCTTAATCGTTTGTTAAATTTAACCACATACTCGTAGTTCCATAATAGCCTTGATGGTATAGCTTATCGGACAGTATGGCTATTTCCAGCGCTTTTAAATTCTGCACATCTTTCCTTGGCCTACACTTTAGCATGGAAAATACGAACGTGTTTAACCATGAGTTCTGAATATTTAATTTAGACCAAAAATACCTATTTTCCCTATTACCTATTTTTTTTTTCTTTAAGCCCATCTGTGAAAAAATATTTAGCTCACAGACCGCCCTATTTGCTTTTAATACACATTTTCATTAAAATTCGCTTCTCAAAGTCATAAAGTTACGTCATTCTGGTCAAAGAGCAGAAAAGCACCTGTCAAGTTAAGATGCTGACCACAGTCTTCATGGCTTTGTTCTTCAACGCTATAGGCAGCGGACTTAAGTTCTACAGAGTTTTTTAGGGCAGCCGTGTAACAAGTCCTTATTGCCCCAGTTATGCGTACACATGCGAATCTCTGTAATTTGGCCAATTCTGCCTGAATTCTCTTTAAGTTTGCTTTACCTTTCTACACAATACAAGCATAGGGTACAACTGGCCTGACTTCTAGATTTGCCATCAATTCCTCTCCATATCATTAGAACATGCTAGGCCTTGTCGTAGATGCTTTTTACATGAGCCTTCTACTTCAGTTTACTATTTAGGATTATCTCCAGATATTCACTTCCATTTTCAAATGGCTCACCTCACTTAGAAGCTGAATGTCCCGCCATTTAGAGGGTTTCCTACTCCTATCCTACCTATCGAGGTGTTGTCCGGATTAATGTTCAACACCGTTGACTTGTACCATCGATTTAAAATTACCTGCCCTTTCTGGATGATATGACAGAGTTTAGTTTAGAATTTCCCCTTGCTATCAGAAAGATGTCGTCCGCATAGCCCTGGCAGTTAATGCCTTTCGCAGACAAGTCTCTCAGAAGTTTTTCAACAACCAGATTTCACATCACATTAACGGCGAGGCCATATTCCTTCTGTGGGCAAACTCTGGCTCCTCTCATCTTCTGTCTGGTTTGAATGATTTTTGCTATCCATCCCGACGTCCTAAGGTCAACTCTCCTTCTATTAAGCGCCATTTCTAAGACTTTGTAAGAAGTTTTGCCAAAGGCCCCTTCGACATCAAGCCAGAAATTGCTTAAGAGAGGTTTACACGATAATACAAGTCGTACGATATGTTAAATTTTTGTGTAGAAGAGAGCGAATAGTATCGTGTAAACACAATATGCAACGAGAGCGTAAGACATTGAGAGAAAATACGAATGAAAATTTGGCAGTCGTATGGCTCTCTTTGTTTTTTACATTTAAAAAAAATCATAAAAAAATAAGGAAAAAAGTAAATAAATATTTACTTTGCATGAGCGTGGCACCGCTTAGTTAGAATTTTTGAAATTTTTACAGCCTATAGTTCCTTTCAGAAATACAGAGAAATACTGTAAAAATTTCAAGACATACATACAAACACACATTCATTTTTATGTATAAGTTTAGGGTCATAGTATCATAGTTAAGTACACAATAGTTGTGGTATGTTCTGCAGCGTTCAGCGCTTATCATTGTTCGAGTTACTTTAAGATAACCTTCGAGTTTGGTGTGTTTTCTGTGATAGTTTACTACTTGAAAACAGTCAAGTAGAGTCAAAAGGAATCCGTTTGGGCAATTCCACACCACTTGGCAAATAAACTGCCATCTATATCGTAATGTATACTAATAATGTATACGTCTTTAGGTGTGGACCTAGATAACTCAGGTTTTGATAATATATAAAGAAACCGGTTTTGTTGACAACAGTAATGTCCAACAGATAATCCAGCATTGAAGGCTCAACTTACATTGTCTGTTAATAGAGATGTATTTGTGTACAAACTAAAAGAGAGAAATGCAGCTTGGATACAGTGTTGCTAAATGTGTAGTCTTGAAGTTTTTTGTTAAAAAAATACGTTTTTCTGTAAATTATGAAGATTTTGTAGTTTTTAAAATTTTAGTTCATGACTTTCAATTTTTTTATTTTGATTACAATTTATGAACTAAGAAGTTACCTCATTTGCTTAATATTAGTGTGGTGAGGCTTATTAGTACCGTTTTTAATGCGACGATGTAATTTTCCACTTTTTGGCCCTTGATCACAACAATAAATGTGAGATACTCACATTTAGGTCTAAGAAATATGCGTTTTTCGGCACAGTCGTTTCAGACAAACAAATTTTTTAGACAAAAGAACAGTTGGATCACACTATATACTACGTTAGTACGCACACGTACGAGTGATAAATGTATATGCTTCACTAATAAAGTATTAAATATTAAAAATAATTGTAGACTTGAAAGTAATTTCATTGTGGAACTTCGTTTTTTTTATTTTATCAATAATTTAAGCCTTTTTTGAGTTACGCGAATATATGTTGTGTAACTTCCTTCATTTTGAAATAACTGTATATCTCGAAAACAAGAGCTAACCCAAAAAAGCGTTTAGCAGCACTGGATTCAGCGAACTTGAACCGGTTTACCCACCGGGTGACAAGCTTGTCGGATAGAAGTGTAATATTTGAGCACATCATTTATGTAACAAATGTATTTTGTTGTGTTATGCTTGAATAAAAAATTCACTATGATATAAATCACCAGTATGTTCTGTAACTAACCCAAAATCGAGTGGAATGTAAATCGAATGGAACTTCAAATCGCCAAAATTTTCATAATCATATAAGATTTGGATATTTTTCTTATTAACTCGCTTATATACATCTCGAATAACTTCTTTGATTATCAAAAGTTTAAAATAATTGGCGTCATTGTTTATTTTATTCACTTTTTTAAGTATGTGCAGTTATTTCACTTGAAAATCAGTTTTTTTTTTAATAAATTTTCAGTTTTCCTCAACAAAAAAATATGGCAACACTGCTTGGATATTAATAAAAATGAGAGAGAGAGAAAGTTACTCTCTTGGCATAAGCTTCAGAGCTTAAAACAGTCGGAATTCTATGTGTCAATCTTGCCATTTATGGTCGCATGTAAATTATATTTCTAACTTTAATTACAAGGTTGGCATAGGCAAACGTAGGATCAGATAAACTACATTGGATTTAGAAACTGGATACTGGGTCTTGCTATATGCACTGCAAAGCATTATTCCTTCCAAATGGGTGTTATAACAACACCTCTAGTTATTTTTTCCTTTTAAAAATTTTATAAAATTTTTCTATTTTTTTCTAATTTTTTGAAACAACAACAAATTAATTTTAGACAAATGGCAACATTGTTCCCGCTTAAGTGCTCTTTAGGGGATTTTTCAGCTTTTCCTGTGCACTTATAGCGACAAAATGTGAACAAAAAAATCTATGAAATAAAATTTAAAGAGGGGGACTTGAAATAAATTAAAAAAATTGAAATGAGTTATTTGCATTGAAGCTATATTACAACGGATATGGGTTTAGATAGTATATTTAGTAAAGAAACGAGGAGTATCCGACTCTTATTACAAATATCAGCACAAATACAACATATGCTAGTCACCTGAAGTGGCGTAAATAGTCTTTTTGAATCAAAACTATGTAGACTTCATCTCATATAAATTAAAATAATCATTGTAGAGCCTGCTATCACACTCTAGTTTTTAAAAAAGCTCTGTTTCTTTACTTTTTGACTAAAGTTCGGTAAAATGCGGGAAAGCAGTAATTTCACTCAATAAGATAGGAAAATGTACGGGAACACAAAAAACAAGTTTTTTGTTTAAATTCTTGCGTTGCTGGGAGGCTTTGTGTTGTTTATCTGTAGAATGTATTTCTCAGGACAATTTATTTTTATATATTATAGGTAAGAATATGTATATAAATAGCTTTTACCCGGTGTGATTTGGGTAATACCCGCTTTTCTAATCTCTCCCGCTTTTTGAGTGATATGGATAGCTCACGAAACTTTAATGGATACCGTTTTCCACACATATAAAAATCCGTGTTTAGTATGAATGACAGCTGCCACGCCCACTTATTCAGTCTCGTTCAGTTATGGACCGATGATGTGACCTGGCCAAGAAGTTGCTTAAACCAAATTTAGAAACCTTTACTATTACCGTTTTCAAGATATACAAAAATTAATAATTACTTTGTAGAGAAGGTGCCACTCCCACTTATACAATTCCTCCCACTTTTTGACTGATGATTTGTATTAATTACAGAATCATTAAGACTAAATTCAGAAACTTACACCTTAAATGTTCTTAGGATGTACAAAAATCAATATTTGCATTGTATGTGAGGTACCATGCCCGCTCATTTAAGTTCGTCTATTTTGCAATTGATGATTGGTATTGACTACCAAATCGTTTGGAGCAAGTTCAGTAACTACTATTCTAACGAAAATAAGGTTGGGCACCACAGCATTTATTACATGGCTAAAATAAATAAACAAAAGCTGTAAGAACAACAATACGTGACAGGGTGGGTTTAATTGGGTTACCCAACTAATGCCAACACTGGTACTTATTATCATGAAGTTTAATCCAAATGCAAAACAAATTAATTTAATCATGACACATTCGCTCATAGCAAAATATTCTCCTCCTTCACTGCACTCACTCTGTCTTTCTATTTCTTTCGTGTGTGTCATGTATTGGCATTTAATTCGACATGCTGTCACGAAAATGTAATGAAAACCGTTTTACAGAAAATATTGTTACGAAAATAAGGTTGGACACTACAGCATTTATTACATCGATAAAATAAATCAACAAAAGCTGCAAGAACAACTAATACGTGCTGTTTACAAATAACCAAATCTACAACAACAATCATTAGCAGATATCAAGCAAGAAAAAATAAGACGGCAACAACAATAATTAAGCAGCAAAGAAAACAAATAAGAGACAATAAAAAAGCAACAACAAATACTAAGAGCTGAAAGCAACAACAAATACTAAGAGAGAGAAAGAAATGGAATCTACATGAAATATCGAGAGGTTCGAGAGCTTCCGATCTGTTGTTTACTCAGCCATATAAAAAGCACATCGATGCGAACAGAAAACAGTTTTAAGTAAATTTAACTCAGCGAATGTGTTATTGGTGTGAAGAGAGTTTATAAGGAGTAAACTCGTGAAGCGAGTAGTGAAGTAAAAAAAAAGTTTTGTTGGAGCTAACTCAGTAAAGAGAGTTAAGTGTGGATAAACTCTGGTTGAAAAGGTTGTGATCGAACCTACGTTATAACTACGATCTGGCTGAAAGATCTTTAAGTAGAAAGATCTGTCGAGTAATTGTTGTTGTTTACAAGATTGTAAACAGACATAGTAATTAAGAATAGAAAATTGTTGTTGCCTGTAAAAAGGTTACAAGCAGTGGTGCACAAAACTGTGTTGAATAAATTATTTAAATTAAAAACCAAACACAAGATTTATTTTATTTGAACTACAATCTACGAATTCATACATATACGTTTTGAAAAACGTAAAAAACGTAACAATGTTTACTTTTATGGGAGGTACCACAACCAGGTATACAATTTCGAACGTGTTTCGGCTGATGATGTGTATTGACTACGAGGTTACTTAGAACAAATTCATAACCTTACACTATTACTTTACCAAAGATTAATGGGAGCTCCCACTCCTACTTACTCATTTCCGCCCACTTTTTGAAAGATGACTTTTTTTGACCACAAAGTTAATTGGGCCAAATTTAGAAACTCTAACTATTAGACATTTAAATATAAATTTTATATGGGCGTGGTACCGCCCAGTTCAAGCAAAACCATCAACGAAAGTACACTTTTTAAACGCATGTATTGATTTGTAAATCGGTTTTATAGCTCGCGAGTTATAAAATGACTAGCATAGGACAACTTATTTTTATATACAGTGGCTCCAACCCAAACTCGGACTCCATACCAAAATATTTTCGATCGCTTAAAAATCATACATTTTAATTATTATTTTTTAATGTAGTTATTTGCTTATTTTTGTATAACTTTCACGTGCAAAACGAAAAACCAACTCAGAAATTTCATAATTGTACGTAAAATTGAAGTTTAAAATGTTTTAAAAGTCAAAATGACTTGCGTAAGCCAAACTCGAAGAGTAACTTTTATGGATTAATAGCTGCAACTCTGTGATTTCAATACGACCAACTTCGCTGATATAATTTACATATTTAGGGGAAACACTTTAGTTCAGTTTTCGAAAATTATACAGAACAAACAGAGCTAAAATCCAGAAGATGGCTAGACAACGAGGACAAACTAGTATCGAAGTAAGAAAGCTTATTATTGGCAGAAGTCATTGAACTGTACGCGACATAATAAAACGTTTCAAAGCCAATAAAACGGTGCAAAATAGACCAAAACATACATGTTTAAAACACAATATTTTCTAAGGCATAAGAACGTTTTGTTTTTGTCAGAAAAATAATAGCAAATCCCTTTCTAAGTGCGCCAAGACTTGCTGCTATCGCTGAAAGAGACCTTGGTAAGAAAGCTAGCCCATCAACGATAGGAAATTTGCTTTACAGAGTTGGTTTTAATGGTGGAAGAGCTAGACGAAAACCTCTTATTAGTAAGCGCAATCAAACCAAAAGACTTAAATTTGCAAAAGAGTACCAAAATAAGGGTTTTTCTTTTTGGAAAAACGTTATGTTCACCGACCAAAGCAAATTTAAGGTATTTGGGTTGGATGGTAAGCCAATATTATGCAGGGAACTAAATTAGGTACTACGTTTGATTAGCTTAAAACCGGCAGTAAAGCATGGGGGTACTTCAGTGCTTGTCTGGGGCTCATTTTCCGCATCAGGTCCAGGATCTTTGCATTTTATTGAGACTATCATGGGTCAAAGTGTTTATATAAACATTTTAAAATAAAACTTGCCAAAATGTGTGGATAAGCTTGCTCTGGATAATGGTTGGTACTTTTAGCAAGATAACGACCCCAAACACAAGGCTCACAAAGTAAAATCTTGGCTGCTATATAATGTGCCACGCGTCATGGAAACACCGCCGCAGAGTCCCCACATAAATACTATTGAAAATTTGTGTAATTATCTCAATCAAAAATTCAGCATCAAAAGGTTTTCAGCAAAGAAGGGTTTTATTAGAAGAATGGGAAAAAATACCAGCTGGTTACTGCTAAATATTGGTCGAATCTCTTCCCAAGAGACTCCAAATGGTTTTAAAAAACAAGGGTCTGCACACAAAATATTAATTTTTTAACAATAAATGGTATTCTCAGATTTTTAAGTAGCCATCCGAGTTTCGCTTGTTTAACTTTTTTGTTTTTCTAACAAATTGAAGTCGTTTTAGTTTATTTCTACTTCCAACTACTGAATTTTGATTTTGTTTTCTATTCTAAGTCCAACAAAAGCTTTACTTAACCATTTCTTTTTAGTTTGATTTTTTCCACAAAATCAGTTTATTATAGTGTCCGAGTTTGGCTTGTAGCCACTGTATGTAAAGGGTCCCCAAATAATTCCTTTTTTTGAAAATGATATAAAAAAAACCACTGAATATTTTCTCAAATTTCTTTTTTTATTTGAAAGTACAATCCTTCCGGTTAATAATAGAAAATAATTTCATTCAAATGGCTGCCTCGGCTGGCCATGCAGTAGTCTACACGATCGGTCCAACTTTTAAGCACATTATTAGCTGTATTTCACCAATGGCTTCACGAATATTGTCCTTTAAAGCATCAATTGTCTCTGGCTTGTTGGCGTAACACTTATCTTTGACGGCATCCCACAAATAATAGTCCAACGGTGTCAAATCGCAGCTCCGAGTGGCCAAACGACATCAGCTCTGCTGCTGATAATGCGATTTTCAAAAACAGGTCGCAAAACATCGAGTGTAGCTTAGGCTGTATGGTACGTAGCGCCGTCCTGTTGAAATCAAATGCTAATATCCTCCTCTTCAATTTCTGTGAACAAAAATTCGTTCAACATGGCCCTTAACGATCGCCATTGACTGTAACGGCCACTCCTTGCTCATTTTCGAAGAAAAATGGCCCAATTATACTTCTGGACCAAAATCCGCATCAAACAGTGACTCGTCTTGGGTGTATCGGCTTTTAAATGTATGCGTGCAGGTTTTCTGTGCCCCAAATGCGACAATTTTGCTTATTTACATACCCGCCAAGATCAAAATGAGCTTCATCTGAAAAGATGATTTTTTTTTGGGCAAGATCGGCATCTTCTGTAAGTCGATCGCAGGCCCAGATTCCCAGCGTTGTTCAAGCGTAAGGATAAAACTAATTATCTGTCAAGTCAGACATGAGCTAAGTGTTACCATTCACGATATAAGCAGTAGGTGAAAAAAAAAAACGTTAGACGGCGGACCCCGATATAGAAGTATAACTTTGTTAAGTTCTGCATGTAATCGCTTAAATTCAGGCTTGAATATGTAATTAAAGAAGTAGAACTATTTTGTTTTTACAAAAGAATTTTTTTCTTTCATTCCAGAGCGTATGATTGATATTAATTATGACCTAATTTGCTATTTTAGCCAGAACTTTTATGTTCTATAAAACATATCAATGAAACAAACAGCAAGAGTTTTGTAAAACTTTACATTTCTACAGACATATTCTTAAATTTATAAAATTTCTCATAAATTATTAAAAACTTAGTAGAAAAAAGAACATTTTTTCTCATTCAATTTGATAATAATATTTGCCCTTCTTTACAAATTGAAAAATGATTTCAAATGCATTTTCTTGTGAAGAATTTATATTAAAATTTTTTAAAATAATTGAGTTATGGTTGTTGTTGGTGTTGTTGCATAAAAAGCAGATAATGTCATAAATCATATGGACCATTATCCTTAGCAGCTTTTAAACATAAATTTACAGGATATGTTTTATTCTCTCTTTTCATTTCATAATAATAACTCACTTTGCTCTGACTATCTTTTGGAAAGAAATTTAAATCAGAGCAGGAAAAAAAAATGAATGAAAAATAACAGACTTACCACACAGGCACACACATACACTCAGACGAACGGAAATAGAAGGAAGGATGTGTAAGAAGCAAAGATATAAGCAACACAGCAGGCAGTTGGGAAATAAAGTTCTTCCAAATGGGGGAAGAAGAAAAAACGGGAAATGAATGTTGATGGATTTGAGAGATAGAGATGAATGTGTTGGCAATAAAGATGCGTTTCACAAACAACGTTTATCAAATAAATATGAAAATTGAAATGAAATGAAGAACTCAACACATATAGAAAGAGGGAGAGAGAGAGGGAGAGAGCGAGTGTTTCTACAAAGATAGAGAGCTAGAATATCTGGTCGAATAGGGTTTTCCAACAATGAAGAGTCGAAAGAATTAGGTACGGCTAGCAACAATGTTCTAATACCCTGCATTATTTCGAAGCATTGCCTTTTTCAATGACTCCGACTTTAAGATATGCTCGAATTTGAGCAATGACCTCCAATATACTGACTTTAAAGGCACAGCGGCCGCATTTAGTACTGATCAGCTATTACCACATGGAATTTGCATACAAATTGTTCAGTTTGTGCGCAAAGAAATCAATTATCAACGATCTATAGAGTTTTCCATTGACGGTGAAGTGATGGCCTTACTAAGGTCATTCATAAAAAGTATTTACCAACGAAATGCCCCCAAATATTCACTTTTTCAAGATGCAATGTCGTTTGGTAAGTCTGCTTTTGGTTGGCATTGATCCATAAAAATCAATTTTGCTTGTAAGCATAGGTTGGGTGTTTTAATATTACCAGTCAGTAACTTGCCTAACAGCACAAACCTCGATCTAAAAGATCTTTTGTGTTCTACTTCCGGCACAAAAGATGATCCATGTACCTCAAGTTCACCACAATCATCCACTCAATTGTTTCACATATAAAAAGGGGCAGGCCGAAAGCCATTTTCAAACAGAAATTTTTCTGCTCTCCGAATGAAGTCGAATAAATCCTTGATACGAACAGATGTTGGCTCCGGATCCAATTAATAGCGGTTGAAAACATACAATCTGGTTATAGTTAGCGCAAGACAGTCTTACAAAATGTGCTCTGTGCTTTCGTCCCCCTTTAGACGAAACCGGCACTCCGTCCATCGAGGATACGTAACCTGTTGAATTGATATCTCTGATGGTATTGTGCTGACAAAAAATCCACATCCTACCAATGTTAGTCCTCCTTAGTTTACACAGCTTTTCTCTGTAGAAGAATGGCTACGCCAAAGGTTTTCCAGTGCCAGACCTCAAGCATTCTCCCAATGTGCGGCCCAGAAGGAGTGTTTTCATCTGTCCACACACAAAAGAGCTCTGAGCCGATAAAGCTCGCTGCGGACCCGGCCCTCTTCAGTTTGCCAGTAGTTTCATTACCAGTGACTAAGGAATGACTCATGGCTAAGCACAGAGTAGGCCAGATTCTTTTTGCCGCATCAAGTTTTTGAAGATAGTCAAGGTACTCCATAACTGGTCGCAGTTAAATTGTCCACTGTAAGTCTATCCCAGCGCACACAAAAGCTGTGTGAATTTCAGCCTGAAAGACAAGGTTTAAAGATCGCGCTGCTAAGACCGTCTTAGCATTCAATCCCTTTTAAATACAGCAAAATAAAGCATGTTGATTACGGATAATTGACAGTTAATTCGGTGGGCGTACATTACGGTACAAAGCGGTACTGACTTATGCATACAGATGATAACTTCACAAGAGACAATAAAACTCCTTCGGGTTTTTGCTTAGTAAGAGAAAAGGGGACTTCTGTCAACAGCTGTGGATTCCGTCGCATTTTACATGGCAACTATATGGGCATTCTAGAAAACTAACTATATATGATGGATAGTACAGGTTTAAAGACGCTCTACGTTAAGAGTCATTTGCATATACGAGACAGTATCCGAGAAATCTATTACTAATGTATGGCAAGATGCCGATAGATATTCACGCAAGAGAGTAGTGTCGGCTTTATAGTGTATAAGGTGCAGCATCGTTCATCCGTAAACTACTTCAGGCTTCTGTGTGCAACACAATGTTACGAAACCCATTTCAGGCGATCAGGGTCCTGTCGAAAACAGGTTTAGAAACCATATAGTCTGTGATAAAACACACGACAACACGATTGAGAACGATTTCTAGAATATTCTTGTGACCAAAATCTCTTAGTTACTAGGTAAGGCAAAGTTAGGTAAGTTTACATGGTTGACTGAGTTTTGACTGACATATGAAAAAGACTGAACTAATTGACCTTCTTATCTATGTGAATGTAAGACTCCTGTAACCCCCGTGAAACACAACAAATATATCTGAGAAATTTAATCTGATTCGCCAGTGATGGTTCAACAACACAAACAGCGTGAAAGACATATACACAGAAAGTTGTTACGGGTTCTTTCTCTACCTCATCTAAACAACAACAATAACAACAACAACAACAACAACAATAGTCATAATAGTAACCCATACGACATATGTTCAATCAGACAGTACCCAGTAATAATACTCGTGAGAAGAGTATTCAAATTTCCAATAAGACTGTCATGCTTCTTTTCTTCTTCTTTCAAAAATTAAACCCGATGTCCCAGTTAAGTTAGGCGTGGAAAATTATTTAGGAAAGCCATCTCCCCTTATATTCCATGACTTAAGTTGGATTCACTGATGGTTTGTTCCGAAAGAGATTTATTTGTTTGAGAAAATCGAATAATTGTTCTGGAAAAACAAGGTTACCATATGATATATTTTTGTAAACGAGGCGGGTTAGTTTTACAATTAAGCAGAACAGTAGGAAACGATTGCTATTTTGTTGTATCTTTGGAATCGCAAACTCTTCCAAAGTGCTTGGCATTTGCTTCCTGCAATTAATTGAGCACAACTTGTTGAATGATTTTGATAATCATCAACAAAATTGAACTTACTTCCCATTCCAATAGAGGTTGCTATTGTTAACCACACACCTTGCTTCATATGTTTATTTTTGTAACTTTTGCTACTCCTGTCATACAAGCATATTCTCCCCGGCTTTTTTATTTCTGAAATAAGCTTCGGTGCAACTGATTCATATAACTCCATGGTATTATTTTTTACATTTTATTTTTAATAGAATAACATTTATCAACAGTTACTTTTTTAAACAAACAATGCAAAACAAGTGATATGTATTGTATTATACATACATACATATGTACATATAACATGCTGTGTCAGCTCAGTTCAACTTTGCTTAAAAAATTTAAGTAGCTGAACCGTGCTGCCGTTCAATTGTTTCGGAACTAAAATTAAATTTAAGCCAAATCAAGCTAAAATTGTTCCGAAGCAAGTTAATTCTCTTCCGCTCTCTCTCTCTCAAAAAGAGAAACGTCAAACTTATATAAAAAAATGTTGTTCTGAAATAATGGGTGAATCCAGCTTCAGATCATATGGCATGTACGGTTGTAGATCGTAGCTCACCACGATGTCTATGAAGCTGAGTTTGTAGACATTTGTATTAATCAGAAACAACCTAATCAGCCAACCTTATCAAGCCAGCGGCCATTCAGTGACAACCGTGTAACAAACAATTCATATCGACAATGGGCACCATGGGAGTGAACGGCCATCAATATAATGTTTCTGTTACAGGACACTAATTCTATCATCGGTTGTTGAACAACCCTGTCGCAAACACATGATAACAAAAAAAAAAACCGAAAAGAAATATATGATTATACATAATAACACAGGTGACGCTTTTGCAGTTACGTTAGTTTTTTTCTCTCTCGATTAGAGTGTGTGTGACGTATGCATAGACCTCTTTGTTCTGGTTTTAATGGAAAGTAGTAATTTTTTATAACAAAAATGAAAATATATAAAAATAGAATAAAACAGATCTAAAAAAATAAAGCGTGTTTTTTATAGAGGTATAGAACTTTAAGTTGGCATTACTTTTCAAGATGTCGACCGATTTAACAGCTGTTAAGTGATTTCTTCTCAGTTTGGTTTGACAATTCATCATGAATAGACTCACTCATTATTTCGAAAATAATGGTTCCGTGCGGAAAACGTATCGCACACTACGTCCATTTTATCGTCGACAAAATCATTCATCAGAGCAGTTAATTCGATTAACCATGGAACGTTTTCGCACCACGTTTACTCTTATTAAAAACTCGCATCCCCAGAGATGCTGTACGGTTCGAACAGAAGAAGCTATTGTTTATGGAAGATATTGCGGAAGGATCTTGGTTTGCGTGCTTACAAAATTCAATTCGTGCAAGAATTGAAACAAAACTATCATCAAGTTAGGCGTAGATTCGTCGAATGGGCCCAAAACGAGATTACCGTTGTTCCCGATTTTCATAAGCGAATTTTGTTTAGCGATGAAGCGCACTTCTGATTGAATGGCTACGTCAACAAACAAAACTGCCGCATGTGGAGTGAAGGTTATCCTAAAGTGTATGTGGAAACACCGTTACATCCAAAAAAACTGACTGTTTAGTGCGCTTTATGGGCTGGTGGAGTTTATTGGTCCGTACTTTTTCAAAAACGATGGTGGCCAGAACGTTACAGTCAATGGTGATCGGTATAGAGCCATAATTACTAACTTTTTCATTCCTGAATTGAATAACCATGATGTATATATGTCACACTGCTCGTGCTGCAATAGATTTATTGAAAGACACGTTTGGTAACCGCCTAATTTCACGTTTTGCACCTGTGAATTGGCCTCCAAGATCTTATGATTTAACACCGCTAGACTACTTTCTGTGGGGCTATGTAAAGTGATTGGTCTGTGCGGTAAAACCACAAATGCTTGACCATTTCGAAGACAATATTCGCCGTGTTATTGCCGATATACGGCCACAAATATTGGAAAAAGTCATCGGAAATTGGACGCCCAGATTGGACTACATCCGCGCCAGCCGTGGCGGTCATATGTCAGAAATCATATTTATGATTATCTTTCGGATGAATAAAATTCATGTCAATCGAATAATCCATCGTTGTTTTATTGCAACTTAAAGTTCTATAAAAAACATTTATAAAAAACATTAAAAAAGAGTAAAAGCAGAAAAATTGTTATAAGGAATGATATAATTTTTAACTTTTAAATTACTTTTTTCCTTATTTTATTTCACTTTTATTATTTTTTTAATGTTTTTCTTATATTTTTTACATATTTTTCACTTTCAGTATAAAAAATTACTATTTTCTTTCAAAAACAGGACAGTAAGGTCTATGCACACGTCACACACATTCTTAGTTAAAGAGAGAGAAAAACTAACGGTAGTCGGGAAGGCGCAATTTCTTGTTATTTGATTCATGATGGTTATGTGTGTCTCCGTCTGTTATTGCTTTTGTTTTGATTTTCATTTACTTGAAACCGTAATGTCTCTATCTCTCGTTCTATCTTTCACTGTCACAGACTATGTAAACATAAATAAAAATTTATTTCTATTCAATTATTTCAACAATTTTCACCTTCTACCTTCAACTTTTTCTTCCCCGTTCTTTTGGTCTCACTTTCTCTCTCCGGAATTGTGTAATGATGATACATCATCATCATCATCATCATCAACATGTTAATATGACATAAATTTAAACACCAGCACCAACATTTACAAATAATTTAAATTGTTTCTCTCTCCCCATTCGGTCGTTCTTTCTCTGTGTATATGTACGCATAAGTGAGAATATGAGAATATCTGTGCATATTTGTAACTGTATATTGTTCTAAACTACTGTTGTAATTTATTTTGTAATAATTCATTTTCACAAAACAGTGCTTTTCTTGGAATTTCGTTTACTATTTATTGTTTTTGATTGAATTATGGTTCTGCATGACGTAGAATTGATAATAATTTTGGGTTGCATTTAATAAAACTGGCATAACTTGTTGGGCCCTTGAACGAGTAAGGGAATTTAATAGCTTTTGTAAAAAAAATTATTTGTTAAAACGTAATACTTTAATAAGAAAAAATAATAATGAGAACTAAGAATAGCGAGCAAATTACGCAATTGTGGAAAATCACGGAAATTAGGATCGACTGTAGGATCTCCATTACGTCTCCTTTCCCACAGCTTTCCTGCTTGGTCTATTAAGCTACAAAGATTGCCAAAAGTATCATCAAAGGCCGCACTGTAATAAATATCAGTAAAGCAATGGTAAAGAGGTTTTGCTTTGGAAATACAACTCCCTCTTGATGCTCGTATAACAGATACCGTCGGCTGCAGAACACATATCTCTTGCTGAATAAAAAAAAGCACTTAACCATTTGGATAGCTCAGCAAAGTTTGTAAGTCATCAAATCAACACTGCTGTATGACTGCAAGCTATGTAATGCAGGTGTTGAAAGCGTTCAATCGCGCTCAGTCTGCGATTTTGGCCGCAAACTACCTCAAATCAAAACCTTAAATCAGTGCAGACTTGAAATCTATCATTTTATACGGCTCCGAAATGTTCTGGCCTACTCCGACAAAAAAGTAGAACAATACTCTTTTGGGGCCTGGATGAAATTCGACTAGACTTGTAATGAGTACAATTACTCGATCGTACATCATTTGTTGAGTTCTCACATTATGACTATTGCTAAAGTTGGTACGAAGGGAAAGAGAAAAAATCGGTGAAATAACTTCTATGTGACTGCTGCGCTCTATAGGAGCAACGGCTAAGGTAAGTTGATACAGGTCCCTTGTGTGATATATACTGCCTAGGAGATTCATCACTAATGAAAATGTTAGGCGGATTTCAATTTAATACTTACTTAGATAAGGGAAGGCAATTAGTTAAGACCTTTTTATGTATGAGGGTATCACGTTGAGCCGTAGGGACTCTACATGAACTTTTTTATTTGTAGGTGACTCTCATAACCTAACAATCTGTTGCATCATTTGTAGGCAGTATTGGTTGCAATGCGACACACCGATTAAATAACGTCTCACTACGATACCTCCTAAACAAGTATACTTGGTATCGAATTTAAGTCTCTCATCAAAACTCCAACATCCTTTTCTTCTCGTTTACACATATCCACCTATAGAAAGGTAACCGTATTCTGTTCCAATCTTAGATATAAAAATGAATGTGTATTTGCTTGTGTCCTTAAGACAGCTAAACGGCTGAACTGATTTATTTTTTATTTTTTTCAGTACCTCAGTCTGTCATGAAGGAGCGATGGGCTATATAAATTGTGAAAATTCCAATTGGGCGGTGCCACTCCTATACAATGTTAATAATTAAAAATGATAGCAGTAAGGGTCTCTAAATTTGATCCAAATACCTTCATAGTCAATAAAAATCCTGGCAAAATTGAACAAGTGGACAAGTCTCTCTCATTTAAAGTGCAATCGTTTGCTTAACTTTAATATAAACCGGTTCTGCTGTAGGGGTGTAAAACACCATTCCTGTCTTCCTAATCAAAGCCAAGAAGTACAAAACTCCAAACAACAAACGAGAAATTTTGGCCGAAATGTAAACAAATCCTGATATAGCTGGAGATCAAAAAGAGAAGGTGGAATGGAAACAACCAAAAAGTCCTGCCATGGTCACAAAGCCACAAAGCACCAAAGCACGAGGTAGGCCGAAAAACACGTAAAAGAGCATAAAAGAGGACATACAACAACTGAAATATTCTTGTAACGAGGTGAAGAGCATAGCGTAAAACCGAAGTAAATGGCGAAATTTTATTGAGGCGTATGCGCGACTGGGAGCCAAAGGACATACGAGTAGGAAGAAAATAAAGACGAGGTCTGTGATTTTCTTAAAGTACAGGTTTTCGTAAATAATTGGATTTCGATTAAGACGGGGCAAAATGAGGAGAGCTGAGATAACATTTAATATAATAACTTAGATGGTGAAAGTGAAGTACGCTGGGTTTTAGCTACTTGCTTACATTTAAGGTGTGACAGCTTATAAAAAGTCTAACCGATCTATCAAAGACTTACGACTCGCATATTTCTGGAAAATGTTAACATAAACGGGAAAAAATACTTTCTGTACCAATTAACTACACCATGTCGCAGTTATTTCACATAAATGCCTTGGAAATATGCAAAGCCGTACCATACTGTCATACCGAGAGTCACTAGCAGAACACAACGGTACTTCCTGCTACAAAGCAGATTCTTAGACTCAAGGTACGAGTATTTCACAACAACATAGCCATCATTCACTCCATTTCTTTGCTATTGTCATATAAGTAATATGAAAACACTGTTTCGAAACACCAATAACTCAGTCTGTAACTTACACCCTCTGATCCCTCTGATCTATTTACTTTCTTTACTGTTTCCTTGTATTTAAAAGTTTACTGCAGCAGTGTTGTGGGTGTGCACTCAAGTCTGAATGCAATATGTCAGAACACATTCCCATTGACAAAGTGGAAGAGTGTGAAGTTGCTAAACACATGGAGGGAAAATGTATTTTTCAAAGGAAATCACAGATGAATCTTTTAATAAATGCCATCATTTTCTTTGTCCCGAATGACATTTTAACATTTAAATGTTTTTAAAAGTTTTAAAATGTTGTTAACAGAGATATGTGTGTGTGTGAGAGAGAGAGAGAAAGAGATAGAGAGAGATGTGTAGCCGTAATAACAGAAAACCCTCAGCTACTTTGTGGTGTAGACCCTATTGAATAAATAGTTGTATGTTACACAACTCGAAACAGTGTAAAGAAAAAAAAAAAAAAAAAAAAAAATTAAGCATTTCATACACAGAAACAACAAAAAGAGTTAAACACAATATTTAAAAAAATTGGAATTGAATGCTTGTAGGCAGTTTTGCTTTGTTTCCTTAGAGTTGCGTTCAAAACTTTTAATATTGAATCCATATTTGGTTTTTGAATATAAGAGTTCAGCAATTAAATATGAAATTAAAATTCTACTGAAAGAGAAATGTACGCTCCTCTATAGATTTTTTTTGAAGTTTTTTCTAACTTTTAGAAAAAGAGAATGAAATATTTAGTCAATTTTGTCATACAAAAAGTAAAATGTTTCGTTCGATATAAGGATTACAAAAAAATCTTGAACGTATCGTTTAAAAAACTTGAACAAACGTAGTAAAAATAAAGGGTCCGCCATCTAACGTTTTTCTTTCCAACTATTGCTTGTTTCGTGAATGGTAACACTTAGCTCATGTCTGATTTGACAGATAATTAGTTTCATCCTTCCGCTGAACGAATATGGTTGTGTATACACTTGAACAACACTGGGAAATATTGCAACATTACCTTGAAAATCATGGAAATGTTTTTGCCAAAAAAATCATCTTTTCAGGTGAAGCTCATTTTGATCTTGGCGGGTATGTAAACAAGCAAAATGGTCGCCTTTGGGGCACAGAAAACCCGCTCGCATACATTGAAAAGCCGATACACCCAAGACGAGTCACTGTTTGGTGCGGCATAACTGGGCCATTTTTCTTCGAAAATGAGCAAGGAGTGGCCGTTACAGTCAATGGCGATCGTTATCGGGCCATGTTGAACGAATTTTTATTCACAAAAATTGAAGAGGAGAATATTAGCAACATTTGGTTTCAACAGGACAGCGCTTCGTGCCACACTGCCAAAGCTACACTCGATGTTTTGCGTACTGTTTTTGAAGATCGCAAAAAAAAAATATTTGGCGGACCTTTTACTTTTACAAAATGTAGGTATTTAATCTGAATACATAGAGATTGGAAAAGGGTGAATAACCAATTGGTAAATACTCGGTAAAATGGATAAATTGGGTAAAAATGGGCAAATATATAATATAAAGAAGATTGGGGTGAGAAGTGGAAGGTGCTTCTTCAAATGAATTAGCAGACTTATTCTTATCCGGTAAAATTTTTTGGGAATTATCTTAATGGCGTAAGTCTTTATTGCAGAGATTCTCCTTATGTGCTATGTCTGCAGTTAATCTATTCCGTTTTTTTTGAGTGGATAAAACTTTGAGTACTGAATAAGCGTTCGGTGGCTGCTAAAGTGTATGGAGCAGTCAATATACGATCCGCTATCCCGCTCAATACTGATAGTTATAGTTTGCTAGGTCTACCATTATATTTATATTGAAATTGGTATCCATATCATAAATAAACTGCATCGCAATTAAATGATCGGATGAAGTTAAGTCGTGCCCTTGACTATTGGGGTCGAGGAAACTAGCTGTCACATATATTGGTTTAATAGACATTTTCATCCTTTCATCAAAGTCATAATCATCACTTTCAGTTATTGTTATGAATGCATTTAGTAGCTTATTTCGAATGTCTTTAAGAGCAAAATATACACGACGAATACTATATTAATTAGACTCGAAAATAGTTATCCATTGTGCCATCGGTAGAAATAGTTTCAAATTGAAGTTCAGCGTATTCCAAAAGTCTTCACTTAGTAATGATGATTTTGTTATAGGTTTTATATTCACTTTTTCCTGCACAGCCAAAACCTTTGCAGATCTTAGAAAATATCAACGAAAAAGCTTTATTGTATTTTATTGTTTTCAATATCTCAATAACTAATAAAAAACATTTTTTAACGAACGAGGGCGGATTGACATTGAAGCTACCTAGTGCTAGATGGCAGCACAAACACAAAAACTTTTTCTTTCTTAGAAATTACGATCTGTCAAACGTCAGCTGTTAAAATTTTAGCCAAATTCATCGATTAGTTTATTTGTTGTAGTCGTTTGAAGTAAGCAACTTTTGTGTTTCTTGGAAAATGAAAAAAGTGAATTTCATGTAGTGATTAAACACTATTATTTGCAGGGCAAAACGGTGAAAGAGACAAAAGAAAAGCTTGATAAGCATGACGGTGAATCTGCTCCGTCAGATTATATGGTAAAATATTGGATTGCTGAACTTAAACGGGGCCGAACAAGCACTGCAACAATACCATCAACAGGAAGGTCAAAAGAGGTAGTTACTGAAAAAAATATCAAGAAAATCCTCAATATCGTTATGAATGATCGCCGGTTCAAAATCCGTGAGATTACTGAAATGGTAAACATATCATATGAATGTGTGCTCAACATCTTGCATGAACATTTGCATGTGAAAAAGCTAAGCAAGGTGGTTGCCGCGTTTGCTCAGTGTTGAACAATAACGAGCTCGACAGATCACTTCACAGCGGCGTTTTGACATGATAAAGTATAATGTTGCTGATTTTTGGCGCAGATTAATAACTGCTGATGAAACGTGGGTCCACCACAAGACACTTGAAATCAAAAATCAATCGAAGCAAGGGGTGGAAGCTAGTGGTAGTGCTCCGAAGAAGGCGAAGACAGCGAAATCGGCTGGCAAGGTTATCGCCATTGTATTTTAAGGTGCACACGGAATATTGCTCATCGATTATCATGAAAAGAGATCCATAATCACAAGAGAGTATTATCGTGCATTATTGGATCAATTGGTTGATGCAATCAAGGAAAAACGACCACATTTAAACAAGAAACAGCATTAGATACGATGCTAAAACTACGAGAAATCCACTTCGAATTGGTTGATCATCCACCTTATAGTCCAAATTTAGTCCCTAATGACTTTTTCCTGTTCCCAAATTTGAAAAAATGGCTCGCAGGAAAAAGATTCATCTCAAACGAAGAAGTGATTACGGAAACTAATGCAAATTGTGAGAAGTTCCCAAAATCGTATTTTTCAGATGGTATAACAAAGTTGGAAAATCGTCTTACTAAGTGTGTTGAGGTAAAAGGAGACTATGTTGAGAAGTGAATGGTTTTTGAAAAAAAAAAAAAATATTTTTTTCTTACTTAGGTAGCTTCAATATCAATCCGCCCTCGTAGAGCATTTTAAAATATTGTCACTTATTAAATTGAGGCAACGTGCTACACAATTTAGAGGTACTACGTGGGGATATACATTTTGAACTTCCTTAAGGGCACCTTGCATGTTTCTTGCATTATCACCAGTCAAAACTACTTATTTTCGACCTTTTTCTTCATAACGTTTAAAATTTCTTCAGCGAGATAAGTGTGATTGTTACTTTCCGCTATCAAACTGTGAACAACAACAATCACTGGTTTCGAAATTAGAAAATTTATTACACTTTCACTACCAATGTTGCTCTATCTCTCACATTGAAGATGCAGGTATCTTGCTGACTTTAGTTGTGTAGTAATATCGCTTGACGTTTCGTTATGTACGAGTAGTTTGTTTAAATACTTACTTGATGTTGCCTGTATGTTTGGCAACTTATATGAAGGTTGCAGTTCTTCAAAAAACTGCGGGTGTTTCACCATTGCAAATGGAGCACCAGATACAATAATAACCTTGGCCAGTTTATAATGAAGATTATTATTATTCTCATTAGACATTTTTTGGCATGATTTTGATGTTTGGACAATATAATTGTTACGAGCTCATCTGAATTCGCGTCACTAATTTTTCGTTTCACCATAACTGGATATTTGACACAAATAATTAAATGTTTTGTCATTTTCGTTACAAAACGCTTCCATACCTTTTCTTTTATAGGCCTTCCCATGGTTAGACTTAAAAACGATTTTAGTATACTGCTGTATTTTATCAATATTAGCTTCACTAATAATTACACATACCTTCTCAACAAAATTCACTCATTTTGGTATAGTTTAGCGTTTTGATTTTTAGCAACACAAATGCTGTTAAATGCTGTTTAGAACAAATGTCTCATTTGAAACGATGTTTCAGTTGATTGGCAAACAGAGATTGCCCAGTTGCTGTATATCAAATCAAATGATTTTTACCAAATAAATTCCCAAAGAAGGTATATATTCGGTATTTATCATCTCCAATTCTGAATACATACAAATATGTTAACACAGACGCCACAAGTTACCAAGCAAACAATTTTACAGGTGTCGTAATAAGCTTAGAATATGCCTTTACATGAACATACACTTCTTGCTTCAAGCCAAAACTGTTGCATAGTTTCTGTTTTGCTTAAAAAGAAAAGGAAATAAATCATATTTTGTACCTAAATGTACATTAAAATTAATTAATAGAGGCGAACAATAATCCCGGTTTCTATCAGAGAGGAGTTTTTGTTTGTAAAATGTTCCTTCGGTAGTTCAAAGATTTTTTTGTAGTTCGATTGAATGGCATACATACATACATACATACATGCATATATATGAGGAAGTGGAATTATTAAAACAATTAAATTTACAATTTCTTTTGCGGGAGTTGAAAGGTAAGTTATTTGCGTTTTGTTTAAAACAATGTTTTTTCCAACAAAAAACAGTTTATACACATATTGTCCTTTCAGTAGCAGAATTTAAATACCAATACGTGGAATATTAAGCTGATTGTGTATGAAAGAATAATCCATTTGATAAAAAAGCTTTAAAATGGAGGAGCCAAACAGTATTATTAAGAAAAAGTCACTGCTTCTATGACCGTTCTTAACTTTACTCAGGTTTGTAGCTTAACGCTGAATTCTCCCATTTGGCTTGGACAGAAAATTTGTTCGGACAACCATTTTGTTCTATGCATTTACCATACAGCACATTGAACTAACCTTCAGATGACCAGAGTTGATGACTGCAATATGGGCATATGCTACAGATTTTTTCTATAAAAATTCTAAATTAGTATCTGCATATGTATCGACTGGCCATGCAGTAGCCTACACGATCGGTCCAATTTTTAAGCACATTATCGATTGTGTGCAGCTGTATTTCACCAATGGCTTCACGAACATTGTTCTTTAAAGCGTCAATTGTCTCTGGCTTGTTGACTTAACACTTATCTTTGACGGCATCCCACAAATAATAGTCCAACGGTGTCAAATCACAGCTCCGAGTGGCCAAACGACATTAGCTGTGCGGCTGATAATGCGATGTTCAAAAACAGAGCGTAAAACATCGAGTGTAGCTTCGGCTGTGTGGCACGTAGCGCCGTCCTGTTGAAACCAAATGCTGCTAATATCCTCCTCTTCAATTTTTGTGAACAAAAATTCGTTCAACATGGTTCGATAACGATCGCCATTGACTGTAACGGCCACTTCTTGCTCATTTTCGAAGAAAAATGCCTCTGGACCAAAATCCGCACCAAACAGTGACTCGCCTTGGGTGTAACGGCTTTCCAATGTATGCGTGTGGGTTTTCTGTGCCCCAAATGCGACAGTTTTGCTTGTTTGCATACCCGCCAAGATCAAAATGAGTTTCATCTGATTTTTTTTTTTGTCAAAATCGGCATCTTCCGTAAGTAGATCGCAGGCCCAGATTCGTTCAGCAGAAGGATAAAACTAATTATCTGTCAAATCAGACATGAGCTAAGTGTTACTATTCATGAAATAAGCACTGGTTAAAAAAAAAACGTTAGAGGGCGGACCCTTTATATTATTATATTACGCAGAGTGCGACGAAAAACAAAAACCCATACCTAGGAAGTAATGCTATTTTTTGGAAAGGCGCTATCGAGTACAACAAGATCTGTTTTTGAAATTGTCGAAACACCTCTAAAATCTTCTATTAATATTACATATGCTATAGTATGGTTTCGATATATAAAAAATCATTTCTTAGCTTGAAATATGTTAAAAAACTTGAATAGAAATGTGTTTGCTTGAGAAATGCTCGTGAGTTTATTTCCCCAAACTACCTAATTGCTTACAATTCACGAGGGTACGAAATGTCGGGCTTTTAGCCGTAACTTATGTGTTTGAAGGTTTTTGAAAAATTGTATAAACAGACTCTGGTTGTATTCAACAGCTCATATCGGAGAAACAAGATTACTTTTCAGGTTTTTAAATCAAATTCTTTTTTGTCGCAGAAAATTTAAACTATTTTTGTTAATAAAAGAAATAAAAATAATAAACGCATCCGCTTAAAAAAATCAAAACTAATGCGTTGAGGTAATTTTAGGATAAACGCTTAATGTGCATAAATTGAACTCAAATTGTTATTAATTGAACGTACATAGCATATCTCTGAACTTACGTTTGCTTTTGGGCAAACTGAACTCTGCATAATTGGAAAATGAGTGTACGTTTGACTCGCAACTGAACGATATAAGTGATTTTCTGCTACAATCATTCAGGGTGCAGAAAACGTAATAAATGTTCTACTACGTATTTTTTTCAGTGTATGGACAACGAACAGATAACACAGTGGAGAAATATGCAACAAGAAAGTCAACAAAAAATATGAAAATCTGAGAAGTAGAGAAAGAAACCAAAAAACATTTATTTAAATTTATATGCAAAATTTACGGTTTTGCATATTTTTTATGCAGCACAAAAAAAAAATGGAAAGGTTCTACTACCCACACTGTAACACTGCTGCTGCTGCTACATTTAAACGCCAGCCATAAACAGCTTTAGCTTTAAAGCACTCTTTATAGTGAATTGGATGCAGTGAAGAAGGAATAAAAAATGAAAAATGGAAACTAATTTCTTTTCTCAAATTATTATTGCACTTCGTTTTATTCAAACTAACATTTATCAACACGCCGAAAAGCATTTAGTAATGAAAATTGCATAAAAGTAAATAAACAAAACGTAGTGTTTGAAGGAAGAAATATGGAAAAAAGGATAACTCCGCCATAAGCCAAACAAAACGATATGAGATTCCCTACAATGCACAGTGGAAGGCATTAAACCATTTCAACTTAAAGTCATTGCATTTAAATTTAGGGAAATGCAGTTAAATAATTAAGTGGCCTTTAGTATTGGGGTTATAACATAAAAATTCGGTAGTTTCTTGTTGACAATGCACCAACTGCTATTCAATTTTAAATTTAAAGAAATTACTCGGTAGTAAGAGATATTTAGGTCAACCAAAGACGTTATTGTTGAATCAAATCGGCTTGGGAAATCGTATTATTTGGAGGAAATACAAAAACTACTGCTTACACTACGAGCTTAAAGAACTATGTTGGTAAATATAGCGAGCCTTTGCCAAAAAAATAAGTAACGTTTACATATAAAGGGTGAGCAAATTTTAGGTTAGGAAGTAAATTGGCTTAAAAACAAATTTTTTTGGACAAATTCAGTTTAATTCATACCAATATAAAATAGAAATATGGAAATTAATAATGAAATATGATGTCAGGCAAATGTCCACATCTAGCACGTCGACAGAGGTCCGCTTTTTACACAAAATTTTGAAATTGGTATGAATAAAACTGAATTTGTCAAAAAAAAAATTTGCTTTTTTTTTAAGCCAATTTACTTCCTAACCCCGTGGCGTGGTGTAGTCGTTAGAGCGCACGCATAACTCCAGCAGATGACATGACGAAGAAAAAATTTAATTGTGGTTTCGAATGTTTAATAATAAAAAAGGCTTCAACTTCCCTCCAGACAACTTCATCTAAAATTAAAAAGAAACAAGCCCCCTGACCCTTCTCGCATACCTCTGGCGATAATGACAAACATCAGACGAATGACCAGGAAAAACACGCCACCTGCTAGGAAAAAATTACAACGCTAAAGTAAAGACCACCAACAATTAGTAAGGATCTTCACCACTACACAAAAACAAAAAAAAAACACATGGAGGAAGCTACAGCGGATTAATCATCTACTTGGCTTAAAATATCAAATTGATTAAAGAAACTGAAACAAAATAATAGATGCTTTGTGGAAAGCCAATATACTCCCTAGAGGAGTGACGGAAGAAAAAAAAAAAAACTTCCTAACCTCAAATTTGCCTATCCTTTACAAATATAGTTTATATTTTGAACAGCTTATAAAGGGTCCGCCAAATAATTTTTATTTATTTTTTTTGAAATGCTATAAAAAGAAAACTACAGAATATTTTGTCAAATTTCTTTTTTTATTTGAAAGTACACACCTTCCGGTTAATAATGGAAAATAATTTCATTCAAATGGCTGCCTCGGCTGGCCATGCAGTAGCCTACACGATCGGTCCAATCTTTAAGCACATTATCGATTGTGTGGAGCTGTATTTCACCAATGGCTTCACGAATATTGTCCTTTAAAGCGTCAATTGTCTCTGGCTTGTTGGCGTAACACTTATCTTTGACGACACCCCACAAATAATAGTCCAACGGTGTCAAATCGCAGCTCCGAAGTGGCCAAAGGACATCAACTCTGCGGCTTATAACGCGATCTTCAAAAACAGGGCGCAAAACATCGAGTGCAGCTTCGGCTGTGTGGCACGTAGCGCCATCCTGTTGAAACCAAATGTTGCTAATATCCTCCTCTTCAGTTTATGTGAACAAAAATTCGTTCAACATGGCCCGATAACGATAGCCATTGACTTTAACGGCCACTCCGTGCTCATTTTCGAAGAAAAATGGCCCAATTATGCCTCTGGACCAAAAACCGCACAAAACAATGACTCGTCTTGGGTGTATCGGTGCGTGCGGGTTTTCTGTGCCCCAAATGCGACAATTTTCCTTGTTTACATACGGAGCTGACGGTGCTTCTCTTCTTTCAAAATCCGTACGCAATTTTCGCGCACATTCTGCAACATTACCATGATTTTCAAAGTAATGTCGCAATATTTTCCAGCGTTATTCAAGCGTGTACACAACCATATTCGTTCAGCGGAAGGACAAAACTAATTATCTGTCAAATCAGACATGAGTTACCATTCGCGAAATAAGCATTAGTTGAAAAAAAAAACGTTAGATGGCGGACCCGATATATCTTTTTGAGAGTAAATATTTGTCATTTATTCTCAATTTCTTTAAAATCAATGGTTGTAGGTTATACCCTTTATAATACTAAAGGCCCAGAGGGAAAAACATATGGAGTTTCGTGGTATTTTTAAGTCGTTAACTGCAGATCAATGCAGTCTGTATTCAAGATTTTTTTATACAAATTTTGTGATCCGTCGATGTATTTTCCTCCCTGATTTTCTATCAATGAGCAGCAGTATTGAAAATTTTTCAATCGTTTCTTGGCATCCGGCAATTACAATACTTATCATACATTTTCTCGCCTAGAAAGCCCAAAAGTTCGTACTTTGTTTCATGCAATATCTGAATTAGTGATTTTAAGTCGATTTATTTGCCTACTGAATGGAACAAAATTATGCGTGTGAAGATAAATTTACAAGTTTTAGTCGATGCACTTCTGCTAAATTGTGTTTTGGCTATAACAGAGCACTGTAATGTTAATAAGAGAGTAATGTAAATGATACAATTTTTTCTAACATTTCAGCAATTTTGTCTTTTACATTGCACTTTTATCAATATAACAGTGCTCTGTTATAGCCAAGAAACAATTTAACAGAAGTGCATCGGCTAAAAATTTTAAATTTATCCTGACACACATAATAAAATTTCCGTTGAAATTGACTTTGGTGCTCTGAAAGTTATTTCTGAAGAAAAGATCCTTCGTTGGATTTGTCATTGGATCACTCTTCCACTATTGTTATCGTATTGAGCCCTCACCAAATTTTGCCTCCTTGGTTGTTCAGCGCAGACAGGCACGTGAATAATTTCCGAGCACTGCTTCGAAAATCTACCGTTTAAAGCTCCAATAGATGTTAATAAATCTCTCGAAGAAAATATCAAGATTGCTGTCCAGCAGCCTACTTTTCCTTTCCGCCAAATTATTGTTAAATGTAGAGCAGTTGTTAGATGAAAAGAGAAGAATTAGACGAGCGTGACAATAAAATTGGTCTACTTGACTTAAGACCGAACAAAATTAGTGTTTTATGTAAAAAAGCTCAAAAGTCCGATGGAATTTTCAAGAACTGCTTCATTCAGTTGAGGTTTTTTTCAATTTTCGTAATTGTATATGTCCACTGATTGAAATAGTACGTCGAAATGCTGGTTTACTGGCATTTCCTACACTCCACTAAGGAGCATATTGTATTTCCACAAAGCATGCATTGCTTTGTTTTAGTTTCTTTTATCAATTTGATCTCTCAAGCTAAGTAGATGATTAATCCACTGCAGCTTCCTCCATATGATTTTGCGTAGAGGTGAAGATCCTCGCTAATTGGTGGTGATCGTTACTTTAGCATTGTAATCTTTTCCCAGTAAGTGGCGTATTTTCCTGATCTATCATCTGATATTTGTCATAATCGCCAGAGGTATGCAGGAAACTCAGGGGGGCTTATTCTTTATTTTTTAGATGTAGTTGTCTGGAGGGAAATTGAAGCCTCCTTATTAAACATTCGAAATCACAATTAAATTTTTATTCGTCATTTCCTCTGCTGGGGCTCCAGCTGGGTTGCCACCCCCAACGATAAAGTGAATTAAATTTGAAGCAATTCATCAAATATTTTGTTTGTCCTGTTCTTTTGACAGTTTTTATAGGTTTCATATTATGGCTCTAACCGATTTTTGGGGCCATTTTCCGATAAAAATATCTTTCAAAGTGATAAACCTCAATTTTTACCATTTCCGAGAAGCTTTATGTCCTTTTTGCATTCGTTTGAAATTAGTTAACTACAGTCACTAACTTTAGCTTTAATTTTATTCAGTTTTTATAAATGCTTATCGCAACGGACGACCGTTCTTAATGAATAACGAAAGTCGTACTATCCTGTTAAACCAAAAAATTAACTCAGAATTTTGTACTTGACTAGGAAGATGAAAAAAAAAAAAAAACACCAATGCAATGGGTTTGGGTTTAATTTTTTAGTTTAATTTATTATTTAAAGCATCTGCTATTCGTCAGAAAAAAATTGCACTTATTTTTAAAAAACAAAAAAGGCGGTTCTATTTGGTTGAAGCGGAGTGTATTAGAACTTAAACTTTTTGAAGGTACAACGTAACAATACATTGCAACAATGTTACACAATAAATAGATTATTTTTAAGCTATACACCCAATATTATGGGTTAAAGGTTATATCAAAGTCTTGTGTATCTTGTTTAAGTCATATGCCTTCCTATGACTTACGAATTCTGATAATTAGGACTTAAAAGGAAATTTAGATGATTTTGATGCCTAATTTGCTTAAAATTGGAAAAAAATTGTTAATTTTTTGAGCGCAGTGTAACTAATTCAATTACAATTTTATATTTCCTGGAGAGTCCTTATCAGGGCTTGCCTAAACCCGGTTTTTTTTTAACCCAACCCACCGGGTTTCATTATGTTTTTTGATGGGTTCTTTTGGTTTGGAACTGGATTTTATTTATTACTGCTTCCAAACTTCGTTGATTTCGACAAATTTTTTTGTTTATTTATACAACTACGTTGTTTTTATAATGCAATTTTGCACTCTTAGTGTGATCAAGGGGGCATTGTGTACTATGATCTGCTAAAACTCGGTGATCGGAGCAAACTGCACTTACTTCCTTTGAATCGTACATTATGAGACAAACGGGCGGAATATAAAGACAGACAGACAGAAATCTTTTTTGCATAACAACGCTTGGTCTCAGGTCGCAAAAGTTGCCAAGCAATTATTAGAAACGATCAAATTACGCACTCGGATACATTATGTTTCGGTATGTCATCGAATCACTTCTTTTGAAGAAATATAAAATCTGCTTTAAAGTTGAGCGCCTGAAAAGACGAGAAGTTTTTCTGAGACAGAATTCGAATATTGGCTCAGAGGTGGGGAAGAGATGTAAGCAGTGATTTGCAAAATTTTTATTTTGATAAGTTTGTTAGTTCAATATTTTTCTTTGAGCTTAAGAAAACGGACCGAATTAATTTGCACTCCCAATACGTAAATTTCAATAATTTTTGATGTTAATAAACTACGAAAACCTTTATATATAAAAACCTATCCGGGTTTTTTAAAATACAAAGTCCAATAACACCCTGGTTTTATTGGGCTTAATTAGGTTACCCAACAAATGCCAACCCTGGTCCTTATGAACTCCATATCATGATGTTTAATCCAAATGCAAAGCACATTAATTTAATCATGACACATTTATTAAAATATTAATTATGGCAAAATTCTTCTGCACCCAATTTGCTCAGTGGAAAAAGTTCTCCTTTTTTACTGCACTCACTCTGTCTCTCTCTTCCGCTCGTGTATGTCATGTATTGGCATTTACTTCGACATGTTGTCAGGGAAATGTAATGAAAACCATTTTACAGAAAATATAATTTATGATTTACAACAACGATGTTGTAACCCAATTTTCATAAAGAACTATTAGAAAAAAAGCTTATGAAGATAGAAACCTCGCTTGCTTTTAAAACCCCTAATATATGCAATGGAATAGTAGTAGTTTACTCATCAACAACCATCATATATGAAATGGAAGTCATTCATTAAATTAAATTGTTTTTTTTAATTTTCTATTTTCCTTCAGTTCATAGTTGTAAGAGTTACTAAAATGTTGAGTATGTTGCTGCGAGGTTGCGATTAGAAAGCATAAAACAAAAAACCATTTGAGAATTTGGATTTTTTTTGCTGCCTTTTTCCCCACTTGTTTGTTGCAAGCTGATGAAATCATTTCGTTTTAGTTTTCATAGTAAAGACCTTAGAAAAATAGAATATCTTATACACATCAGTGAATAAATTGTGGAAATTACAGCTGCTGCAACATCATCATCAACGGCATCCTTATAACGTTATATATGCCATATCATAGCCTGTTAAAAGGGGTTAATAATCTTCAACAAGTTTAACAAATTTCTACTTAGAAGAGGATATTTTGCGGTTCGAGGTCTTTTAGGTTTGCTGATTATTTAATAATTTTGCTTAATTTCTCCACAAAAATTTATTTATCATTGGTTTCTTTGCCTAAAAGTATGCTTTTAACTTTTATGGTATTTTCCCCTCCTTACACAAGAGCAACTGTTTGGTTTGTTGGTAAAATATTTTTCATTTTGTCACGCTCACTTTAAAATTTCTGTGTGTGTGGCACCACAAAATAAGCCCACAAATTGTGGGCTGTTTTTTGTTTTCTCTGGAACAGCAAAATAATCTTTAGATTGCCAGCAGCCATGTGATTAAAAAAAAAAAAATGAAATAAAGAAACTAAACTGTTTCTTTAAAACAAAATTAAAAAGTTTAAAATTTTTCTTATTAAAATAAAAAATTTGTATTGTATTTTAAACAAATACAGTTCAATGGAGGCGTCGTTTCTAGGCGGCGATAAAGTGGCAGCCCCATCATCCTGGAATGGGCTACAGTGGACTAATCATCTACTTAGCTTGGAGAAATAAAGATTAGAAAAACTGAAACAAGGCAGAGCAATGGAGAGAATAACACGGTAGCGACCTTTGGCACACGAAATATGACGCGCATTGCGCAATGGAATGTACGGACTCTTCGTGGAGCATCAGGGCTTGCGCAGCTCCAACATCAGATAGCATCCTATAAGATTGACATCTTGGGTATAAGTGAGATGAGATGGAATGATAATGGCGAACTTACTACGGCGAATGGAAGTCTTGTGATGTACAGCAGATTAAAAAAGAGTGGAGAAAGCAGAGTCGGAATCATAATGTCGAAGAAAATCGAGAACTCCCTTCAGACACGGAGACCAATATCCGAACGTGTGATAATAGCTCGATTCAAAAGCAGAATAAGGCACATCAGCACAGTACAGTGATATGCGATGACAGAGGATGTGAAAGACGTTAAGGAGGATGAATTCTACGTACAAGTAACGTCGGCAGTCAGCAGTAGTCGAACGGGTGACTTCAAAGCGAAAATAGGAAGCGACAACACTAACACCCGCTCAACCATGGGAACGCACGGTTGTGGAGTTAAAAATAACAATGGAGAACGACTAATAGAGCTATGCCAGACATACTAACTAGTCATAGGTGGCTCCATCTTCCCGCATAAGGAAATTCATAAATATACATGGACATCGCCAAGCGGAAACTCATGCAATCAGATCGATCACATATGAGCGAGTAAAAGTTGGAGAAGTTCTTTGGCGGAGGTAAGAAATAAAAGAGGCGCTGACGTCGGCACTGATCACGAGCTTATCAAAGGCGAAATCAAGCTCAAAGCGAACTGTCGAGGAAGAAACATTGGAGTCACAAGATGAAAGCGTCTCCGCCTACAGCGACCCCAGAATAACATGCATTGGCCGCGAGCAGTTACCAATAAATCAACATCACACATGGGAGGATATCACAGTAACATACAATCAAGTCGCAGAGGAAACACTGGGTGTAGTGCAGGTACATAGAAGAACATGGACATCTGACGATACTTGGAACCTGATCACTCAAAGGAGGGAACTTAAGTTGCAGCTAAACAACAACAATGTAACAAGGTAGCAATACTAACAGCTGGCGAAACAGGTTAAAAAAGCTGCACGAAGAGACAAAAGTTTCCAGAACGTCTAGCTAGAGCAGCAGATAAAGTAGCTGGACAGAATAACATAAGAAAACTACATCAGACGAGAGACTATCTCACAAATAGAAAGTGTAGACAGAACCAAGCAGTTACTGATCGCAATGGCACAATTGTATCGAATAGTGAAGCACAGATGCAAAGATGAAGGGAACATTTCGAGGAAATTAGCATCGTAACAGACACAGATGAAGACATCGAAATGTACCATAACAGCCCTATGCAAAATACATTGAACATAGCATGTTGCGCTCCCAGTTTAAATGAGATAAGAGAGGCAATAACGAAGTTGAAGAATAATAAAGCTACAGGCGAAGATGGCTTACAAGCCGATATCTTACGTGCGGACATTACAATTGCAGCTGAATTACTACGGCCTCATTCACATCAGCATGGGAGGAAGAGAGGCTGCCATCAACTTGGAAGAAAGGCATCATTGTGAAACTACATAAAAGTGGCGACTTGAAAGGAATTACTCTGCTTAACACCATATGCAAGATACTAGCAGACATAATACAGGGAAGGCTTCAGAGCAAACTAGAGAACATATTGCGTGACGACCAGGCGGGCTACCGGCCAAATAGAAACTGCGTAGAACAGGCCAACACCCTACGCATCATAATAGAACAGTCGACTTTAAGAAAGCCTTCGATACCATCAAAAGGACTGATATATGGAAAGCATTGAGAAGAAAAGAAGTACCTCAGAAAAAAATACGAATAATACGACTAATACGAGCAATGTACGAGAATGCAGAGCTCTCGGTTCTTCACAACGGAAGCATCATTCCGTACTAACGTTGGAGTAAAACAAGGATGTGCACTCTCACCTCTACTATTCACCTTCGTACTCGATGAGATCATGAGCGAAGTCTGTTCGCAAAGAAGAGGTATAGCATGAAGTCTCTCACGACAACTCGAGGACCTGGATTATGAGGATGATATTTGCCTTCTCTCACGCAAGATCTCCAACATGCAGTCAAAATTAAATGACCTGGAAAAACTGGCTTGCAATGTTGGCCTTGAGATAAATATTAAGAAAACTAAAGCTATGAGAATTAACAACAATAGCACAGAAAACATCATATTACAGGGCCGGCCAATAGAGTATGTAGATAGCTTCTGCTATCTTGGAAGCAAACGGCGGTGAAGAAATAGACGTTAATAACAGGCTCAACACAGCAAGGTCGGCATTCGGACGATTACAGTCAGTATGGAGAAGCACATACGTATCCAGGCGAAGCAAGCTCAGAATATTCAACGCATGCGTAAAGTCAACTCTGTTATACGACAGTGAAGCCTGGTTTGTGCCTAAAACCATCACGCAAAAGCTACAGGTATTCACAAACAAGTGACTTAGAGTAAGCAACATAGATCTATGGAATTTAACAAACGAAGAGCCCATACTGAAGCAGATAGATCGGCCACACTTTATGGAAAAATCATGGTAATATTACAAGCATGGCACTTGTGTGGAATCCTTGAGAATCAAGGAACCGCGGTCGACCAAGTAACACCTGGCGGCGCACAATTATCCAAGAACTAAGGCAACACAATCTTACATGGGAAGAGGCAAAGACAACAACAGCAAATCTTGTAAGATGGAAATGCTTTGTGGAAGCCCTATGCTCCCAAGAGGAGTAAAGGAAAAAAAATTTTTAACAAAGTTTTTTGAGTTTAATCTAAATTACGTTACATTTTCGCTTTAAGCAAAAAAACTTTTCTGTCTTAAATTTTCTTAAACCAAAGGTTGGTTTAAATCATAGATTAGGTCATAGATTAGGAATGAGAATATACACCATTTTTTCTGGTTTTCTGGTTTTCTGGTTTTATAAAACTATATCAAGAATTACAAAAGTTATGTCCAGAAAACTAATTTAACTCTGAATTAATATCAATCATACGCCTGAAGTAAAAAAATATTAAAAACAAACGGGGTCTAAATTGCTTGCTTTAAAATAGCAACAGCGCTAAAATTTTAGCTTTATCTCAATTTAATAATATTAGTCATACGCCACGGTACATAAAATACGAAACATATGGCACCCACTGTATATATTGTGAGTGTGTGTGAATAAACTGCGTACGTAACGTTATTTCTATTAAACCTTTTTCATATGTTGGTGTTTAACATAACGACTACAAAAAGGTTGCAACCACATCATTTGTTAATTCATTTGTACTTCTTTTGCTCTCCGAAACTCATACACTTAAATTCACAGTCACCGTTTTACTCTCCTTTCCTTTTTTTTACCATCTATTATATACGAGTATAATAGCGGTGGTATAATTGCCAACCATGATAATTTTGTACAAATTAACACCGTATTGCTGTCATTAAAATTAATTGTATGAGTGTGTGTGTGTGTGTGTGTGTGTGCGTGAGTAGAATAAAAATAAATTGGTTGATGGTATAAAAATACGTTTATCATATGCATGAGAGAAACACTCTCACCTTCATAGGAGAGTATAAAAAGACACATACTTGTACTTGTATGATTAAATATACACACTCATACCTACATACGTAGCACGGAGTATATCACGTTACTTTATTGTTATTGTTTTAAATGTTGGTTTCTTTGCTGGTGTATATACGTGTTTCCGTTCTCTTTCTTTTTCTCTTTTTGAGCCTGTTAAGTGTGTGATAAAATTAATTTGATTTTTACGTTAAATTTGGTTGGGTGTTGTTTGTTATTGTTGCTTTCGGCTTTTTGTTTCTCTTCATTTATTTGATTTTGAGTTTAATTCATTCGGCAATATTTCAAAGAATTAATACTTAAAATGCCACTATTCAGTGAGTGATTTTATTTTATAGAAGTGAATGGATGTGTGTGTGCGATATGCAATTTATCAATGGCAATTTTAATAGAAGTACAATAAGAAAAACTTTACTGGCAAAATGAGCAAATGCTATAAAGAAATAATACAGTGGTTCAAAATGAGTTAAATATGGAAAATTTGTGCAATGAATTGTGAGAAAATGAATTTTAATTACTAATCATATAATCAAGCAAATGGGGTGGCGTAGTGTAGTGGTTAGAGCGCACGCATAACAACACAAACGACCCAGGTTCGAGGCCCAGCAGAGGACATGACAAAGAAAAAATTTAAATGTGGTTTCAAATGTTTAATAATAAAGAAGGCTTTAACTTCTTCCCTCCAGACAACTCCATCTAAAAAAATAAATAAAGAAAAAAGCCCCTCTGACCCTTCTCGCATAGCTCTGGCGATGATGACAAACATCAGATGAATGATCAGGAAAAACACGCCACCTAATGGAAAAATATTACAATGCTAAAGTAAAGACCAATTACCATCACCAATTAGCAAGGATCTTCATCACTACACAAAAAAAATCATATGGAGGGAGCTACAGCGGATTAATCATCTACTTGGCTTAAAATATCAAATTGATTAAAGAAACTAAAACAAAGCAATAAATGCTTTGAGGAAAGCCAGTATGCTTCCTAGAGGAATGATGGAGTAAAAAAAAAAAATCAAGCAAAAAAGTTATCGTTTTTATGAAGCTTTCAATTAAATTTTTATTATAATAGAGGGTCCACCAAATAATTTTCCTTTTTTATACTGGGCGCAAATCATCGAGTGTAGCTTCGGCTGTGCGGCACGCAGCGCCGTCCTGTTGAAACCAAATGTTGCTAACATCCTCCTCTTCAATTATTGTGAACAAAAATTCATTCAACATGGCCCGATAACGATCGCCATTGACTGTAACGGTGTAACAAATAGTGACTGTAACAAACAATGACTCGTCTTGTGTGTATCGGCTATTCAATGTATGCGTGCGGGTTTTCTGTGCCTCAAATGCAACAATTTTGCTTGCTTACATACCCGCCAATATCCGTACGCAATTTCCTCACACATTCTGCAACATTACCATGATTTTCAAAGTAATGTCGCAATATTTCCCAGCGTAGTTCAAGCGTATACACAACCATATTAGTTCAGTGGAAGGATAAAACTAATTACCTGTCAAATCAGACATAAGCTAAGTGTTACCATTCACGAAATAAGCATTAGTTGAAAAAAAAAACGTTAGATGGCGGACCCGTTATTATCTTGTGAATAGAAGTAAATAAGAGAAACAAGATTGCTAAACGTAAGTAAAAGTTAAAGTAAATTTTGTTTTTTTTTTTTTGCTTGGTTTACTTGTTGTAATTAATCAATTTTGGCATTTCAATTTGTTTTTAAATTTAATTTTTGCAACTTTTTTTCAAAATTTTAAAGGCTGTATTCATAGAAATTTCTTATTTTAGGTTTAAACCACAAATTAGTTAAAATACATTTTAAGGCTAAAAAAGCTTTTCTTTATAAATTCGTATTGATAATCAATATTTTAAACCATATTTTAAAGTTTTTTTTTTTAATTAAATATTGGCAATACTATGTTATTTTATTAATCATTTACAGTATGAAAAATACATATTCATACAACCTGATAATTTTATTTACTTGAATTACTTTATTTTTCTAAGAAAATTATAACTAAAATGCTCTTCGTCTATTTCTTTAAAGAAAGATTTCTTTTTTTTAAAGGCATATAAAAGATTGTTTTAACATTTCTTTTAAAAAACATTTTTTCTGAAAAAATGTAGGAACGTTGATTTGTCATACTATAAATTATAATTTGGAAAAAATATAATTCTCAACGTAACTACCAAAGCATGTGGGTTAAGGACACAACTTACAGGATAATTTTATTAAAAACAATAAAGTTATTGACCGAATTTTTCATTGGCTTTGATGAGTTACACATCAATAATCCATTCAATGACTGTCAAATATCGCTTCCAAAATCCAAAGCACCGCTTTGCAGGGTTTAGAGTTGCAAAATTAATATGTTATATTTAATTTATTGCCTTTCTTGATATCATTATAACGAAGTAAATAATATGGCGTTACCTTAAAGCGGGGTTTGCAGACCACTGGGTAACCTAATTAAACCCACCCGGGTTTTTTATTTAAAGTACTTCGAAATTTATTTACAACAAAAATAAGCATAATTTATGTATTGGGAGTAAAAACAAATTCGGTCCTTTCTTTTAGCTCAAAAAATAATAATGAATTAAGAAAGTTATTTAAATACGAGTATAAATGTATGAAATGATTGCTTACATCTTTTTCCCACCTCTGAACAAATTTCCGAACCACGTTTCAGAAAAACTTCTTGTCTTGCCGATTTTATATTTCTTGAAAAGAAGTGAAAAAAAATATTGTATTCCTCGAAACATCCAACAGTCATGAGGACCATTGTTCGGAGAATACGGCGGTTGCGGCATTTGTTTTTTTTTCCAATCGTTTGGCATCTTTTGAGAGCATCTCAAGTAAAAGAATAACTTAATAATGTCTATCTTTGTATTTCGGTCTTTTATCTCATAAAGCAAGGCTTGAACGAAGTAAGTGCAGTCTGTCTTAGCAACCCATAGTAAACAATGCCGCTTTGATCCGTTCAAGAGTACAAAATTGCATTATAATTTTACCAAAACAACCAAACAAAATATTGTCTAATTGAACGAAATAAGGAAGCAGTTATAAAATCCAAAGAAAACCAATCAAAAAACCCAATAAAACCCGGTGGGCTGGGTTTTCGCCAACCCTGGCTTAAAGCCTAGTCTCCAAGTAATCGGCCTCTAATTTCATTATTTTATTTCAGATTTTTAATGCGAAGTTAGTGGACGCTGCCCTCTATCTTGCCACTACATCTAATGTTGGTCACCGCAAACCAACTGCATGACTAAAGAAATAAAATTTGTTTTAACGAATAAAATGCCTTCATATTTTTGTATAATATTTCCCTGAGTTGCTTCGAAATTTCTTATTTTAACGTAGGTTCCATTTATAGAGCCCGTCATACCATAAAAGATTCTAATTGCCCTTAATTGTTTTGATTATTCTACCTCATCTTAAACAGCTATTCAAACAATTATTTGCGTAATGGCAGGACGTTTTTGGATAGATTTCTGCAATGTGCGCAGACTCCGGGCGAACTTCTTCTCCGTGTATGCGCACACTTGTCTATATAGGCCGGATGTTTTCGCCTTTTGTGAGACCTAGGTATCTGAAAATGCTGATCCACAGGATTTTCGTATCCCTGGGTATCACCTACTATCCCTCTTTAATTTTTATAGAGGTCTTGCAATGTACATTCGCGATGAAGTTGTGTACCAATGCCACCAACCGCTTGGCATGTATGATACAGAATTTAACTGTCTTTGGGTTAAATTCATAAACAGGGCACATCTTTTGCATTTCGGGTTCCTGTATAGAAGCCCATACGCGGGAAGAGAGGTTTCTATATCTGGCTTTGACTCTCTCTCCGATTCAATATCGAATATCCTTGCGAATTACTCGAACAGTGAAATTGTTGTTGCTGGTGATTTCAATGTTCATAATTCATCTTGGCTACGCCATTCAGGCTGCACAACTCCAGAAGGCCAATACGTGGAGCTATTTGTCGCGGACAACCACCTTGCGCAATTAATGAATGAATCTACTCATATATCGTGTGTAGATGGGCACCAAAATAGCACCCCCGACCTTTTCTTCACTACACATCCTGAAAACTATGTAGTTGAGGTCCTTGCACCCCTCGGAAATTCGGATCACTTTACTATTTCTGCCTCTTTCCCGTTCTCCACCCTTCGCAACGCTTCACATACAGCTACGAAGCGCTTGGTTTTCAATTACGGAAAAGCTCGTTGAACTGAGCTTAATGACTTCTATGGGCCTTTCAATTAGAAACTTTGTTTCCGAAATGGTTGTCAATATAATAATGCTAGGGATGGATAATTTCATCCCATCCAGAAAGCTTCCGATTAAATTAAGTAATAAATCTTAGTTTAATCAGACGTGCAAGCTTGCAGTCAGATTCAGAGAGAAAGCATTAAGAAATTGGTGTAATAAGAAATGCGATCATAATGATTCGCTACGCGAACAAGCGAGATCTTCATGTGCTGCAGTACTTAGGCGCGAAAAGTCTCTATAGGAACAGCGTCTACGTGCTTTAGTTCTTACTTTTCCGCGGGGAAGTAAGAGCTTTTAGTCATTCATTAAAAGGCTTGAAAACAGCGCTAGTCGGTTCCAGTCCTTATAAAGGATGACCAAAAATTTACTAACCCGGCTGATAAGGCAAACCTACTGGCTGAAATGTTTGCAGGTAATTCGAACTTGCTGGAGAGCGTTCTCTCGAGCCCATGCAGTAAAAAGGTTCTTGCAAATCTAGACGTTAATAAGTCTTCTGGGCTGGATGGCATTCCAGCGCTGGTCTTGAAGCAGTGCTCTTCGACGCTTGCGCATCCATTGGCTAATCTTTTCAGTGCATCTTATCGCGCGGGTATTTGTCCTTCTTGCGTGAAGATTGCCAATGTAAGGCCAATCCCTAAAAAGGGTGTGGCTAGTAACCCTAAAATCTAGCGCCCAATAGCAGTTTGTTCAGCACTTTCCAAAGTTATGGAGAGTATGATTAATCATCACCTTGTGAAATACTTAGAGTCCAACAATTTGCTGAGTGATCGTCGATACGATTTCCGTAAGTGTCACTCTACTGGTGATGTGCTGGCGCTACTCTCTGAAAGGTGGAATAGGTCCATTCATGGATTTGGTGAGAGTACAGTTGTGGCCCTGGATATTTCCAAGGTGTTTGAGAGAGTCTGGCACGAGGCTCTCATATTCAAACTTATTGCTTTTGGTGTCGGTAATCACTTCTCTCGGGAATTCGTTCTTTGGTCGCACTATTCGTTTGTGGAATAATATTCCTGCGAATGTTTTTCCTGCCACTTACGACATGAGAAAATTTAAATCGAACGTCCACCGACACTACCCTCTCTATCCTCCTTCCCACAACTTATTTTCCTAGTACCAGCACAATGCACTGCATGAGTGTGGGTTATACCCTGAGTACTGGTCTTATTAAAAAAATAAGTAAATAAATAAATAAGTAAATAAATAAATAAATAAATAAATATATTAGATATGGCGTGTCCATTATTTAAAATAAAATTTGAAATAAAATTCAAAATCAATAAAATTTAAAATTGAAATAAACATAAATGCAAAATGCCATCTTAAAAAAGTGTTAAAATGGGTTTCAACCAATTTTAGAATTGCTTTAAAATAAAAATTTTAATTTAAAATTCGTTTATGAATGTCATTTTAACATTTTTTGAATTGTTTTGAAATGTTAATTACATTTTTATAAATATAAGTGTAAACAACTTTAAAATTTAAAAACTGTTAGTTTACTGTCGTTCGCACTCATACTCCACTGTTAATTTGTTTTTCTACTTCTTTCTTTTTTGTATGCTATTCGTGTTGTTTTATTATCTTTTTCTGCACTCACCAAAAGAGCCTTTTAAATCCGATTAGCAACATAATGAAAACCTAATGAATTTAATTTGTTTCACTCATTCAATATTTTTCAAGTATTAAAAGGGCAACTCTTATATTTAAATCCTCTCAGCACCCTTTTACCATTCTTTCTCTCTCTCTATCTCTCATCCACTTAACTGTGTATGGTTTACACTAAACGGTAGTTTTTCATATTATCAGTTTTAATCTAATTTCCATTATAAAATATTTATTGTTTTTGTTTATACAGAGCAAAGTAACCTAAGCAATTGTTATAGATATCAGGTGGTAACAAAGATATTTATTAGGATTTTTAAGATCTTTAAGTGGAAGTCCAACAATTAAAGTATCTTTTTTAAGCCATTGGTATAAGATCGGCCTCGAAACAACTAATTATAAAATAAATATTTTCTTAGGATATGAAAACCAAGAATTTTTTTTGATTATGTACCATAAGTATATCATTTAACTAATATTTCATTTTTACTTCTTTTATTCTTTAACTCATTTTTATTTCCTCTGGTTTTAGTCCTTTTTAAAACTGTTAGAAATCTGTTAACTCTTAACTTGTAAGTATTTCATTATATGCCATAATCTCTTTAATTATTGCTGATAATCTCTGATACTTTGTTTTTGTTTTCTTCCACGTCCACAAAAGAAAATCTCTTTTAAAATTCATTACTAAAGACAGAGTTAGAGATTAAAGGTATTTAAATACAACAACAACTGCACTACTATTCAATTAACACAAGACTCAACAGTTTAACTATATGTGTGGTAAAGCTTTTCTTTCTCTCACTTACTCTCTTATTCTATGTATTTTGTTTTTAATTTACAGTGATTTTAACTACGAAGAGTGTAATAGTGTTTTTTTGTTTACAATAAAACATTTCTTTTTGTCTGATCATAAGCAATAAGAGTGAGAGAGAAGCCAGGCATTAAAGTTTATTGCTTTTAAAGATTTTCTAATTAATATTGTGTGAGTACATATACGTACAGTGATGTGAAAAATAATAAGGACACAATTGTGACACGTTGAAAAGGTAAGAAAGTACGATTATTAACGTGAAATATAGTATACATTTAGCATGTAAGCAATGCAGACACTGTTTTTTGATATCAGATTTTACCATGTTTCCATTATCTTTGCGGCGATTTTATATGCTTACTACACACATACATACATATGTGTCTATTGTCCTCTTTCATTGTAATTTCAGAAAAAGCTAAATGAATTTTTAAAAAAAGCTAAACGAAAAATTTCGAAGCTAAATCGAACAAAAAAAGCTAAACTTGGCTAAAAAAAAGCTTATATCGGGTCCGCCATCTAACGTTTTTTTTCAACTAGTGCTTATTTCGTCAATGGTAACACTTAGCTCATGTCTGATTTGACAGATAATAAGTTTTATCCTTTCGCTAAACGAATATGGTTGTGTATAGGCTTGAACAACGCTGGGAAATATTGCGACATTACTTTGAAAATTTTGCCAAAAAAATCATCTTTTAATTTTGATCTTGGCGGTTATGTAAACAAGCAAAATTGTCGCATTTGGGGCACAGAAAACCCGCACGCATACATTGGAAAACACGATACACCCGAGACGAGTCACTGTTTGGTGCGGATTTTGGTCCAGAGGCGTAATTGGCCATTTTTCTTCGAAAATATGCAAGGAGTGGCCGTTACAGTCAATGGCGAACGTTATAGGGCCATGTTGAACGAATTTTTGTTCACAAAAATTGAAGAGGAGGACCTTAACAACATTTGGTTTCAACAGGACGGCGCTACGTGCTACACAGCCGAAGCTACACTCGATGTTTTGCACTCTGTTTTCAAAAAAAAAAAAAAAAATTATTTGGCGGACCCTTTATAATCACATTGTATAGGTATGTACATACGTGATATTTGAAATAATTTATTTCAATATTAAGCATACGAAACTGTTCTTAGGTTTTATTTCCTTTTCTTTAAAAATATCAATTATACGCCACCGAAAATCATTATATAATATTTTGAAATAAATCAACTTTTTGGTTTTTATTCAAGGATTTTTTTTTACAAAAAACAAAAACGTAATAACAATTAATTTTATAGAAAGAAAAGACAGATGTCTTGGTATATAAACTAAGTACGAACTAAGGTTAAAAACTATTTGGTTTTTCAATGTGAGAAATGATTCGTTACATGCCATGAATAGAATAACAAACAAACAACGCTTGCAAATCTTTGAATTTTATAATCAAAACGAGTGCACACATATTCTGTGTGTGAGAGAGAGAGAGAGAGAGAGAGAGAGAGTGATTTTTGTGAAGCCACAATAGAAACTTGGTGAAAAAATGGGCGATCAAAGCTAAAAATTGTTTGTACACATAAGTTTATATATTAACAAATTTTGAAGTGTGGTCAGTCTTTAAGACTTCTTTGTGAGCGTGGCAATAGTCAGATCCCACCCATTTTTTCACCAAGCTATTCTAACAAATTACCAAAATGTTGGATTATTCCACAAATATTTTTTTCAATTTTAAAGTTTTGTAAAATACAGTTGAAGGTGATTCTAAAGGCGTTATTACCTCTAAAGGCAACTGCTGCTTTCTAATATTTCAAATGGAAAAATTATTTTCTAAAAAGTACGACAGTGCTTCTTCGGGAAAAAAAGCTTAATGCTTTTCAACAACAGACTGGTTAATTTTTCTTAGTTTTGAAGTGCATGTTGCCGAAGTGGCTGCTTTATTTAAAATAAAGTTCAAAACATGATGTTAGGAGTCATGCGCTGATATTGAAGCTGCATGGAGCAAAAAGGCAATGTTTTTCTCCTGTTGAAAGAAAATTTCTGAAGCTTTTCGCCTCAGAAAAAGTGACACGGGGGCAACCTTTGGGCGGCGTGTTTGATGATGTAAAAAACATGTTCATTGCAAGCCATTTTTCTTCATACTTTTTTTATTTTACCGCTTTTTGTCTATTTTTGGTTTGCATATGACCAAAAGTTATTGCTTTCATATCACTTTCGCTTACACCTGAGTTTAGTTTTTCATAAATCCCATTAAAAATAGGATCTTTGTCTTTACCTCTACAAAGCCAAACAGTAAAAATCTCCTCATTTTTGATTTTGATACCCTCTAAGAAAGTCGGTTATGTTGAAGAGGGACAAGTATGAGCAGATGATTTACATACCAATTTAAAGAACAAAGAATATTCTAAACCAAAAATTGCTTTTGTATCCAATGGACTCCAATGGATGAACAAAAATTTATTGATAACACATGTATATGGCAATCTGTAGCCACAAGTAGAACATTTTTTTACATACCATTACTTTTACTTTCTTATGTTTACTTGCATAGCAGGTACTGTGAATATAATCTGAGCTGCTTAATACAATATTGACGTACCTGTTCAATGTTACAACCAAAATAAAATGTTTTTTATTTTCCCAGTGTTGAATATTTTTCACGTATAGAAATTCCATTTTTAAAACAGACTGTCAATCAGCCATAATTCAAATGATCAATAATTTACTAAAACTTTTCTTTTTTTTACAACTTCTGAAGAACAATATTGTTACGAAAAAAAAAAATCCTAAAAAGAAAACACATCAGCGCCTTTAAAACTATATTAGGGGTTTTTGGTATATTTGGTAATTATGTGTCACCCTGTCAATCTCATACTTATTTGCATTATCTGGCAGCACTATTAGTTCGACCCTCTTAACGTTATATTTGAATTAACGGATATAAAATATGAGACATTTCCGGAACTTTCCAAACTGTAGGCAATTAGGTATATAAAGAGGCTGTTTTACCTACACGTTAGTTAGTTATCGTTATCGTTGTCATAAAATATAGTCGTCCTAAGCAGAAATAATAGTGTTTTATAAACGAATATAAACAGCGATTTCGAACCCGTTTGGTTTAGGTGAAAGCAAACATAGCATGTGGCTCGTTATGACTAAAAATTTATTTTGATTTTCTAAAGGCTTTATAACAGGTAACGCATTAGACCTATAACGTCGAATTTATAGCCAATTAATCTAGTAGATAAAAAAACTGAAATATACTCGCACAAATTTGATAAAACTTTAAGGTTTTTCTCAGAGATATTCTCGATAACAGTATGGTCCAAAATACTATCACTATGAAATAACGAGTCCTTTAAAAACAGAAATATGAAACGGAAATATACCGACATTATTCAAGCTTTTGCTTTGCGAGGAGGTTACTATTGCATGAAGTTACCATTGATTGATTATTTGGACAAAAGCTAAGCTATAGCCATAATTCTGATTCCGATTTCACTAGATTTGTCTCCACTGCCACATATTCTAATTGCCTAAACTGAAGATAATCATAAAAAAGATTTGCAACAAATGTGAAAAAAAAAAATTCATTAAAGAAAGAGCTTAAGGCTTGATGATTAAAGGCAAATGTTAGCGCACTTGCATTTAAACTGAAGAGTATAACTTTGAAGCCAACACGCAAAGTATTAACAAAACTAGTGAATTTTTAAGAAAATAAAAATGTTAATAAGTTTTCGAACATACGTAGCTTGCATATAAAAATAACATTTTAGACATTTTTTTTGTATCAAGAAAATTGTTTAACTTGCGTCTCTCCGACAAATGTATAAGTTACCAAAGTATAAGTTGCCAAAGAAATCTTAGTAATTATGCTTTTTAACCTTAAACTATATTTTATTTAATTTTATCCATTTTTTTTTGAATTTTTATTAAAACATAGTTTTAGACATATTTTTTATCATCTTAATTATTCTATAAAAATTCTCTATATGTAAAATGACTCCTATGCCAAACAGAAAAGTAATTTTAGTTTTAGCCTTTTAGACTTAAAGCTTAAAGGTTTTAGCCATTAAGTCCTTTTGTCTTCCCTCTTAAGTATGCTATTATAACTGTTATTCGTGCTGGTTTTTGCTTGAAATATTGTGTGTTTTACCTGTCGTTTTATTTTGGAGTCAAAACGTCTGCTTATGGCTGGTTAATATTGTTGCAGCAAATCCTCTTTAAGCATTTAAGCACTGTAGCAGCTTAAAAGTTTATGAATATAGACAATAAACCTGAAAGTAGGCAACAAAAAATAATAATAAGTGAAAATAAAGGAAAACATAATTTAAAAGTAAATTAAAATTTAAAGGCAGTATTTTTAAGATTTAAATATTCCCTTATTGTATAACTGAAAATAACTTTAAATTAAAAATTAGATTTAAAAGTATTATATATTGAAAACTTGCCTAAAAGTAGACTTTGTAAACTTTTAAATAATAAATTTTAAATTAAAATATTTAAAATTTTTACTGAAAATGAGTTATTCAATTTAAATGGATCTAAACTTTTACCTTAACCTGTTGTTAGATTAGATTTTAAAATTATGCAAATCTTAGATTTGGAGAACATTTGGTGCATGATTATTACAAATTAAAATATCAGACCGGACACAGTTGCAGGATACTGTGACCCATGGGATCTATGGTATACTGGTTCAGATCAAGCTCACCCCAAACTAAGCCCCTATTATATCATTCCGGTCCGGCAATCAAGCCTTGAATTTTCTTTCAAAACAAAGTTACATAGGCATGATATCCTGGACAGAAAATAAAGGGTCCGCTATCTAACGTTTTTTTTTCAACAAGTGCTTATTTCGTGAATGGTAACACTAAGCCCATATCTGATTTGACAGATAATTAGTTTTATCCTTCCGCTGAACGAATATGGTTATGTATACGCTTAAACAACGCTGGAAAATATTGCGACATTACTTTGAAAATCATGGTAATATTGCACAATCAAAAATCATCTTTTCAGATGAAGCTCATTTTGATCTTGGCGGGTATGTAAACAAACAAAATTGTCACATTTAGGCACAGAAAATTCGCACGCATACATTGAAAAGCCGATATACTCAAGACGAGTTTGGTGCGGATTTGGCCTAGAGGCATAATTGGTCAATTTTTCTTCGAAAATGAGCAAGGAGTGGCCATTACAGTCAATGGCGATCGTTATCGGGCCATGTTGAACGAATTTTTGTTCACAAAAATTGCAGAGGGAGATATTAGCAACATTTGATTTCAACAGGACGGCGCTACGTGCCACATAGCCGAAGCTACCCTCGATGTTTTGCACCCTGTTTTTGAAGATCGCATTATCAGCCGCAGAGCTGATGTCATTTGGCCACCTCGGAGCTGCAATCTGACACCGTTGGACTATTATTTGTGGGGTGCCGTCAAAGATAAGTGTTACGCCAACAAGCCAGAGACAATTGACGCTTTAAAGGACAATATTCGTGAAGCCATTGGCGAAATACAGCTGCACACAATAATGTGCTTAAAAATTAGACCGATCGTGTAGGCTACTGCATGGCCAGCCGAGGCAGCCATTTGAATGAAATTATTTTCCATTACTAACCGGAAGAATTGTGCTTTCAAATAAAAAAAGAAATTTAAGAAAATATTCAGTAGTTTTTTTTGATTGCATTTTCAAAAAAAAAAAAAAACATTATTTGGCGGACCCTATATTTTTCAAACCACCCTGCGGTGAATGGATAGACTCTCCGTCTCACACTGGATAATGGTCCGGATACTGGCACTATATATCCACAGGGATATTTTCGGTGAAAGGCAATTTAGATCTGTCTTACTTTCTGTGGAGCGACTTGCTCAAAAAGCCTTGTCACCTCAATATGAACAACACAGAGTTACAACTGAGCCTCCTATGAAGAATGACTCCTAAATATGTAATCTCTCTAGAACAATTGACGGTGGTACACAGAAAGAAAATACAGTCTCCTTGTAAAAAGTACAAAAACCGTCTATTTAGGGTTCACTGACTGTCGTTCTTGAGTGCACCAATTAAATTCAAATTAAAAGATATGCCGTTTAAAAGTTATGAAGAAATAAGAAAATGCACACCCTTTCTGCAGGGTAAAAAGGCGTTATTGAAGGAAATATTGATCGGCGGAAAGGGTTGTTTTTGGTACCATGGAAAAATTGCTTGACAGAAGAAATATGTTATTAAGGTTTACTAACTGTTCCCCGTGTTCCTCGCTACAAAGCACGGCCATAAAATCAAATTTGTCTTTTGGTAGAACACGTCTGGTTGTGGAAAGGATAATATCAACAGGGTGGATTCTTGTTGTAAGCAAAATCCCTTTTTTTCATTCGAGACCAGCACTAGTGTTTATGGATATAGAACTTACTCATATCGTAAGTGGCAGGGAAGACTTTCTTGGAAAATCCGTCCCACAATTGAACAGTGAGACTGAAGTATGCATTCTCCCTATAATGCGTTGTGCGCTTCGCTGAATAGTCAGCTACTGCGTAGGAATATGTGGTTTTTAGGAATTTAATCCCTTATATCGTCCAAAAACATTCTGTTATAGTACCGATAGGACAATGAAACCCTCGCCACATTGCGATGGTATCCTAACAAATCGGTAAAATTGACCGTCATGCTGTCGAGAAGCTCCATAATAGGCTCCGACACCGGCCTATATACGAGTTTGTATTTTATTTTAGGTCGGATGTAGGTCTTATAAATATAAAAGAAATCAGGTGGAGTGAAGTAATTCTTGCACCGTCTTAAGGAACCGAGCCACTTGAATTCTTTTTTCGACACTAAAAATATGTGATCGTTCCAACGAACATCACAATGTATTCTCATACCAGAATATCAAGAGCATCTGACTCCTCAATATCTACATCAAACATGGACACAGATGACACCACACCACCACGTCTGTGTGTTAGAAACAACAGCATTGGGTTTTGCGTGCATTAAAATTGACCCTGCTCCTACGGCCCCACTCGGTGATTTTCACCAGCTCGGCGAACGTTACCAAAGATATAAATGACAAATGTTGCTGTCATATGCAAAAGAGTAGATGAGAATCGATGTAAGAAGTCATTAAGAAATATTAGAAATAAAGTGGGAAAAAGAATACAGCCTTGCTGTATCCCTTAATTAATCCTGAACTCGTCTGCTGAGATCCTATCAATAACCACTATTAAAGTGCGATTTTTGAGCAAGCTCGATAGAAATCGGCAGAAGTGACGACAGACACCAAAAGTAATAAGTTTGGATATGAGCGTCTCTTGCCAAACTTCGTCGAATGCCTTGAAAACATTCAGAGCCACAACCTTACTCTCACCAAATCCATGAAAGGACTTTTTCCAGTGCTCGGAGAGTAGCGTCAGCAGATCACCAGTAGAGCAGCTCCTAAAGAAACCGTACTGATGATCGCTTAGCAAATTGTTGAACTCTAAATACTTTACAAGGTGGTAATTAATTAATTAATTATACTCACCTTTCGGTGAGCGGTAGTTTTCAGGGTTGGTAGCCATTCCCTTTTTAGAGATTGGCATTATATTGGCCACCTTCCAACAAGATGGAAAAATACCGTTTCCACAAGACTCACTAAAAAGGTTAGCCATTGTTTTTAAGCGTCACAAATAATTGTATAAATCGTATATATACTTGGTAACAATAGTGTATAGGTGTAGAGTGAAAAACAAAAAGCCATTTTTTGCCTACAAACACACACACACAGGAAAGCGATTTTTGGTTTTAAGTCATGGTGCATGCTGCAGCAGTTATTGAAACCTTTACAAAGTAAGGTTATGGCAAGAATATAAGACAAAAAGAAAGAGTGGGTAAGATTGTAAAAAACTTCATGTAAAATTAAATACCTTGGTGCAAACATGCAATAAGAAACCATCAAAGGATATTTCCAGGAGCATCTGGTAGCAACCTAATGCAGAAAGTCCCAAATCTGAAATGGTATAAAGCTCTCAACGGTTTTTAATTTAGCAACATAGTACGCTACGCCAATATGGGTAGAAGCATTAAAGATGGAATACTTAAGAAATAGGATGCTATCCCCATAGGAATTAAGCTCAAAACGTGTTGTATAATCGACATTAAATAAGAATATACACGATTAGGTCTCTTAAGAACAATACACTGCCTGGCATGGATAATATTTCTCAAAAAATTTCCCAATAACAAGCACCAAGATTCTCGCTCCTTTTGTTACGCAATTCAGGAGACAGGAAATTATCCTGTATGAAAAAAAACAAGGGAGCAATAATCGATCACAGAATGGTTGTGGTAGAATCACATGCCCTTTGGGCATGTTAAACAAGGTGACCGTACAAATCCTAAACAAATTATTGTCCATCAGTCTCATCCCCAAACTCAGAAGAGAGTAATAAAATCAGATATTTAACGTGAGTAGCTGCCCTTGATTTTTACCTTACGGTGCCAAAGCACGAGTGAATGCAATGCAAGGCTCCCACACATGATATACACCACATGTGAGTACCAATTGAAAGCCATGTTGTTTGGACATGACCTCCACTTTGTGCGGTGTCGGAGATTATCTAAACTCTTACGGATCTATAGTTGACGACACCCGGTTAAGTGGTTAACCACAACCACCACTTTGCTCCCATAAGGAGGCCTAGCCATAGTCGAGAAAGGAATAGGCTGCTTTCCAAGCTTTTAAGTCTCGTGTTAGTCATGTTGACAGCCTAAGAGTGATCGCCGCTTTAAGTGGAATTCGTAGATTACATTTCTAAAGGCGCATCTCCCACGACTTATAAGACTCAGCAGGAGCCCATATGCGAATGCTACCTGTCAAATTCTCCACGAAAACAGCTAAGCAGTAGAATTGTAATTTGCTTCAGTATAAGGCAAGGGTGCGCACAAATCGCACATGACATCCTTAAACGTAAGTCGAACGATTTCTCAAAACAGGCCATAGATTGGAACCCACAAGGTAGTCAAAAATGAGGGTGGCCATCACAAACGTGGATACGATGGACCGAAATGTACTTCTTCCTCCTACAGATTTGGTGGAATGAACTAAAGCACCTTGCGTCCGATCGAGTGCATTAGAATAATCTTGTTGGGGCACTATGCTCCTAAAGGGAATAAAAGGAAGCAATACGTATAATATATTGTTACGAAAATAAGATTGGGATCCTCTGCGTTTATTACTTCGCTAAAATAAATAAACAAAAGCTGCAAGAATAACTCTATACATGATGTTTATAAATAGCCAGAATCGACAACAACAAACATTATTAACAGAGAAAAAGTAAATAAAAATAACACAGCAACAACAACAAAGAGGAATTAGGGCTCTGGCAAGTTGTTCATCTCCAGCACCAAAAAAAGGTTTGGTATTTAAAATCAATAGTATTTGCGATATCACCGCTCGGAAATTTGTTGGGGATTCTCGGGCTGAGCAAAACGAATGTTTGAAACTTCTTTTAACGTCTTTAGAATTTCATGTAGAAGCTTGCAAAAGGTAAGCCCTGATGTTGATGTTAAAAAACTGGCTGGCATTAGAAAACAAGTCTATCAGTGATATACATTTTGCAAGACAATGTTTTGCCTTAATAATTCTAGAATGCCACTAAATCCCTCTAATAAACCCAATAATGTTACCCAGATATAGCCAAGTTCGTCACCGAATACCTTACCATCTAGTTTGCAGGTTTTATAGTCTCAGGCAGTGGTAGACAGATAATATGCTCAGCTGTCTTCAGTTAAACCTCCTCTTCACACATCCTGCTGTCCCTTATGAAAGTTCTTGATCGTAAGAGAAAACGACCCGTTACGGTTCCTGTATTCCTACTTACTTAGTTCTTGATTCGTTCAGCATGAACCTTGGTGTCTTGGATAGCCAGCAGTCAGTTATATTATTCCATAAGCCTTCCTATAATGATGGCCTATCGACATGGATGAGTTCATACTGCAGTAACCCAGTACCCATAAGAATCTAACCATATACCATATTAGTATATTAGCCCCCAAGGGCCATTCTGCAGTCACTAACCAACTATGATCTTACAGTATGACCCACCAAGGCGTTTACAACAGCCTGGACATCGACATAAATCGAAATCTTCTCCTCTGAGTTGCGCTAAGAATGACTAGTATTTGAGCCCTAAAATCGCCGATATTGTCAGATAATCTATACAAATGCCGGATTACCCCTATCCGAAAAATAGATACACGCTTCGATTCCCATGTTTTGCAAAAACCTAATGGCAATTCAAAAAGAAGTTTTGGTTTAATATTCATTTAATAAATTGCGGATGCATACAACACAAACGACCCAGGTTGGAATCCACAACAGATGACATGACGAAAAAATTTAATAGCGATTTTTAGTTCAATAAAGAGACTTTTATCTCCCTCCACACAAATCCATTTAAAGAAGCCCTCTGACATTCCAGCTTAATTCTGGATATGATGACAAACATCAAAAGGATGATCAAGAGAAAATATGCCAACAATTGGGAAGAAATTAAAATGCTAAGTAAGGATTACTGCCACCACTTAGCAGAGATCTTCACCACTACACAATAATAAGGGGGCACGCTGCAGTAGATTAATCAGCTACTCAGCTTGAAAATCAACTTGACTAATAAAACTGAAGCAAGACAATGGATGCCGTGTGGAAAGCCTATATGCTCTCTATAGCAGTGACGGAGAACAAAAAAAAAAAAATATTTGCCTGTCATACGCTTTAATTAAATTAATTTCCCGTAAAGTATTATTTTTAAGCGGAAATCTCTAACTCAAGACATTGTGGTTAAGGTTTAAATGCTGCAACAAAAGAAATGAAAAAAAATAATCTTAGAAATGCTTCAAAAAAGGACTAAACATAGAGAGAAAGAGAGAGAGAGATAGAGAACGAGAAGAGAGTAAGCAAGAAAAAATATTAAGAAGACTTGTCGCAAGATGTGCACGTGACACGCTTACAGGCATAATGTTATGACAGAATGTCTACCACCAACACCACAATATCAACACCAACAGCACTATCACTTATCACCTCGTAACATTAAGAAGGACTACTTGTGTGTAAGAGCCTGTACAAAGACTTACAAGGACATGGATTTCAAAACAAGTTTTTAAAGGAATTTTTTGTTATTGTTATTGTTGTTGTATATGTTTTAGACACAAGAGTTCACTAACAACACTCAATACTGGGTGGTGGGTTTGGATAATAAATGAAGGATGAAATAAAATTAGAAAGAAAACAAAGAATACAAGAAGAAGAAATAATTCATGTTCCAACAACATTATCATCAATTGCTGCAAGCTTGCATTGTGTGGCATTGTGGCAAGTATGTGTTATATGGGATTGATGGCTGTTGCACATGCTGGTAAATGAACGATAAAGTACTCACAGAGAAAAAGAGGTAGGGAAAGAATATATTTTGCATAACTTTTAGTGTATACGTATGTATCTGTGTGTGTGTGTAAATGCCACAGCTGCAGGGATTTGCAAGCATTTTAAAATTGGAAATTGTTTTATGCCAACCAACACTGAAAGTCCTCGTTAATGCTTAAAATCTTTTTTTTTTTTTTTTTTTTTTGATAAACGAACAAACGAACATATTGATTATGGAGCAGGTGGTTGGTGGGGAGGGGGAAATAATTTATGGTTTCCCATAAAGTATCCGTTTTTATTTGAAATAATTAACCACAAATTCGAAGGAGAAACGAATATGAAACAAAAGAACTGCTGTGATGCATGACTATCACCAAGAAAACCATGGCAACTGTTTGTTTAATTTGACAAAAAAAAAGAAACAAAAGAAATACAAAAATTAAACGATTTTAATAAGCACTGGTAGAACAGCAACGAAAATGATTGTTGAAAAAGCAAAAAAAGCAACAAAAAATATTAAAAATTCTTTTGGAACCACAAAACCACTTGGTACAACACTTATTGAAGTAAGAAATATAAACATGGTTGTGTTTTAAGTTACTTAAATAGTACCTTATCTGGATCTCATGATGCTGTATTGTCAGCTAAACCAGCTAGAGAAGAAGATCTTTGTCAACTAGCAAAATAGTCAAACACCTGCCAAATGGCTCATACAGTGTAATACTGAAGCATATTTTTCATAAAATGGAGGCATGATATCAGAATAGACTGCGCAGAAACCAGATCCACCACAGAGGAATTGCAAACGGCTGTTCGAAGTCCTAAGAACAGAAAAGCTCCGTCACGGATGACATACTCACAGAAGTTATCAGATAAATAGCAGTAAATCCCCCCGAGATATTGTTGAGGATATACAACGGCTGTATAATAGAGAATATAACAGGTCACTCAATAAGTCCGTAGAATAAGTAAGAAAAAAATATTGCCAAAACTCGATTTTATTATTCAACATACTTGCCTTTCAGGGCGATACAAAGAGTATAAGGATTTTCCAATTTTTCGATACCATTTTTATAGTACGATTTCTCTTTCTCGTCAAAATAGGCCTCAGTTTCACCTATTACTTAATCACTGGACTTAAATTTCTCTCCAGCAAGCATTGACTTGTGATCTGAAAACAGGAAAAGTCGCTGTGGACTAAATCTGGAGAATACGCTGGGTGGGTAAGCAAGTCAAAGCACATTTCAATTAATTTTGCCATCGTTTTTATCGATGTGTGATAAAATTTGTGAGCTCACGCGGCACCCACTTTGAACAGCGCTTTCGCATACCCAAATGTTCGTGTAAAATCTAAAAACACTGCTATTTGATATCTATACAATATCAGCTAACTCGTGCACCTTCAACTTGTAATCGTTCATAACCAATTTATGGATTTTTTTGATGTTTTCTGGAATAACAGAATCATTTGGGCGTCCACTGCGCTCTGCATCATTTGTGCTGGTACAACCACGTTTAAATTCAGAAAACAACTTCCCTACCATTTGTCTCGATGGAGCAGAGTTCGGGTAATGTTTATCAAGCCATTATTTTTTCCTCAGAAAGCAATGCTTTGTCAAAACTCGAAATTCACTTTTTTCTTCTTTTTTCAATAACAAAAGTTGCTTCATCCTACGGAATTATTAAGTGACCTGATATTCCCTGCCATTTGGAAAGAGCAAAAACTTGTTCTCATCAGCAAGGATAAGGGTGATCAAGGGTCAACATCATCTTACAGATTGCTATGTATGCTAGATACTGCTAACAACTTGCTCGAACATCTAATCAAACCTATGTTTGATGAAGCTATCAAAGCTGGAGTGGGTCTCTTCACAAGACATTATGGATTTCGACCCGAAAAATCAACGTAGGAGCGTTCTGAGAGATGTGATAAGTACCCTTGAAGTTGCCTAACGCGGAAACCACTGTTCGAGAGCTGTATCTCTCTTGGAAACTATGGATATTGGAAATGCCTTCAACAGTTTGAGGTGGACGGATATGATACATTTCCTGGGGACAACTTACAAAGTCCTAGCCTATCTAATGCGAGTTATGAAGGACTACCTGAGGACGTATGACAGGAACCAAACAAAAAGGAGAATACAAGTCACTCCATAAGGATAAATACTAAAGACAGATCTCTGGAAAGTGATTTATAATGAAGTCCTAAGGGTAGAGATGCCTGATGGCACATTTTTCGTGGGACACGCGGATGATATGTCGACAGAAACACAGAGGACGCCCAACGCAGGCTACGTCAAGTAATGATTCGCTCTAAGAGCTAGCTGGCCTTCCATGGTATACAACTGGCCGTGCTGTTACTCACCAGATGACGTATTCTAATCGGAATAGTAATGCTTGTGTGCGACTTAATCATCTCCACTAAGCTTTCGTTAAAATACCTTGGAACCAGTGTTGCGCACTTTTTATAATGAAAACGCACAGACCTAATATTTAAAAGGCGCTAAGAAGCACTAAATTATAATTTATTTATGTAACTATTAATTAATACAAACGCGCTGTAAAAAAGCGTTAATAATATTTAAAGGCAAAAAATATACTAAAATTGTAAAGAAACAATTTCTACTTCTACAATAATTTTTAAATAATTTGAATGATTAAAAAATTAAATTAAAAACAATTTAGAACAAAAGCGGCTTAAAAACTTTTTTATAATTTTTGGTGCTTGTGTTAGGCAAGGTTATGTTCTTTCTCCACTGCTATTTAACGTTGTACTCTATTGTGTTGCAACGTGGTATAACCATAAGACTTAACACAAAGTTGTAAGACCTAGATTGCTCAGATGACATCTATCTCTTTGCTAACAGACATTGCGAAATGCTATGAAAACTTGACTCTATACAGTCAGAAGCATACAAAGTGAGCTTGAGGATACAAATCTTCAAAATCAAAATTATATGAATCAACCAGCGCTAAAAACACAACGAACTTCCGAATCAGAAATCTGAATCAGAAATTTGGTAGATGTCCCGCCTATTTGACGTCCTTACAACGTCCGGTGGTTCCAGCACTAATATTCAGAACAGATTAAAACTATTCAGGCCGACTGATTGCTATAGGGCGTTCTCTTCCACTCAGGCAGTTATAAACCACTGTCTACGTTGGACTTAAGAAATTTTCTGTTTCGAAACCAGATCACACCAAGTTCTTGTAATTAAGGAAATGGACTGGGCACACTCTGAGGAAATCAAATTACGACTTAGTAAAACTACCCACTGAATGGAACTCGCAGATAAACAGAAGAATCGGAAGGCAAACCCATTACTAGGGAAGACAGATTGGACAGATTAGATAGGCGTAAATGGAAAGAATTCGTTATGGCTCTGTGATCGCTTTGGGTTCTTTAAAGGCGTAATAACAAATGGCAAGTTTAGTATTTTAATTAAAATGATTTATAAGTCTTGAAAAATGCGCTGTTAGAACACTATTTTTATTACTTTTTCCACAAATATTATCTGAAATTACGTAATTCTTACAACATGAAGCACTTTAAGTCAATAGTTTAGATGCATTAATAAGTTTGTTGAATTTATGAAATTAATATTTCTTACAAAAAATTGGAAGTAGAAAAGCGCTAACCTAGCGCTTTTTTTGAAAAAAGAGAAAAAATGCGCCTTTTCGGTAGCTGAAACGCGTAAAATTGGCAACACTGCTTAGGACTATGCTAAAGGGTCCGCCAAATATTTTTTTTTTTTTTTGAAAATGCCATAAAAAAAAACTACAGAATAATTTCTCAAATTTCTTTTTTTATTTGAAAGTACAATCTTTCCGGTTAATGATGGAAAATAATTTCATTCAATGGCTGCCTCGGCTGGCCATGCATTAGCCTCCACGATCGGTCCAATTTTTAAGCACATTATCGATTGTGTGCAGTTGTATTTCACCAATGGCTTCACGAATATTGTCCTTTAAAGCCTCAATTTTCTCTGGCTTTTTGGCGTAACACTTAACTTTGATGGCATCCCACAAGTAATAGTCCAACGGTGTCAAATCGCAGCTCCGAGGTGGCCAAACGATATCAGTTCTGCGGCTGATAATGCAATCTTCAAAAACAGGGCTCAAGACATCGAGTGTAGCTTCGGCTGTGTGGCACATAGCGCTGTCCTGTTGAAACCAAATGTTGCCAATACCTCCTCTCCAATTTTTGTGAACAAAAATTCGTTCAACATGGCCCGATAATAATCGCCATTGACTGCAACGGCCACTCCTTGCTCATTTTCGAAGAAAAATGGACCAATTATGTCTCTGGACCAAAATCCGCACCAAACAGTGACTCGTCTTCGGTGTATCGGCTTTCCAATGTATGTACCCCAAATGCGAGAATTTTGCTTGTCTACATACCCGCCAAGATCAAAATGAGCTTCATCTGATGATTTTTTTGGCAAAATTATGAAAGTAATGTCGCAATATTTACCAGTGTTGTTCAAGCGTATACACAACCATATTCGTTCAGCGGAAGTATAAAACTAATTATCTGTCAAATCAAACATGAGCTAAGTGTTACCATTCACATAATAAGCACTAGTTGAAAAAAAGAAACGTTAGATGGCGGACCCTTTAGATTCAAAATTGACTTACAGAAAGCAGACTAAATATGCAACGCCAAGAGCAGTTAAGATAACGACGCAACTCAGTAGACTAATGGCAAATGTCGGTGGTACTCTCCCAAGCAGAAGAAAACTACTCATGGAGGTTAGTAATAGCATTCTCCTCTATTTGTCTGAAATCTGGGCTCCCCCTCTGGAAACTGAGACCAGAGCGAGAAGATTATTATCCGTACAGAGAATGGCAGCTCTACGGTTGAAGTCGGCATAGTTGATAAAGAGTGGGCAAATTTAAGGTTAGGAAGTAAATTGGCTTAAGAACACATTTTTTTTTGACAAATTCAGTTTTATTCATACCAATATTAAATAAAGGATATGGCAATTTATAACGGAATATGATCTAGGCCAAATGTCCACATCTAGCACGTCGGCATACGTCGGTTCTTTTCACAAAATTTTGAACCATATTTTGCACATTTACCCACCCCTTAATAGCTGGAATGGTTTCCTTGGATCTTTAGCCAATGAAGATATCTTACTCTTCTACTGTACAATGTTTAGCTGTTTATTTAACGAAATGGTCATTTAAAATTTAAAATTGAAAAGCAAGGCTAATACGAAGTACAGTTCTTGCTGCTGTATTCTATAAACTTGCCGTGGTGAAAACGGCGGTTCCACGCCAACTGCTAATTTTCCATTTAAACCATTAAAAATTTAATTTCAACAATTAACAGGTTTTTAATAATTTCCATTAAAGTCTGTTTTTAAACATCTTTTAGGTCAAGTTGCATAGGTGCAGGTTATGCATATTATAATCTACTTTCTATTGTTGTTGTATATTTTGTATATGCTTTTTATGGGTCAGTCAATTTAAAACAACTCGTTGTTCGGCTGCCAAAAAAGAAAATCTTGAAATTTCATAAACAAATTTCGTTCCAAATGATTGCCAAACAGACAAAGAAATTACGATTTATTATGAAAACAGCCCCATGAATGTCGATAACACACCATAAACACCAACAAACATACTCACATACATGTTCTCGCCCTCTCTCTTCCTCTCTATGAGCACACACACTAAAGCCGTTTAAAATAAACCGCACTGGCTACACCATTTACAATAACAATTTCCAGGCATTTTAATTCATTTCCTGTTTTTCAGCATGTAGACAGTTAGTGTGTATGTGTGTTTACATTATTTGGCAGCCATATTTACCTAAATTTTTGCATTAAAATGCATTTTAAACTCGTAAGGAAATAAAATGTTAAATGAAATACAAAAAATCAAGCTAAAATCCTGTCAATTAAACTAAATTTTATAATTTTTTTCTTAAATCAGGAAACAACGGAAATAATGATTTAAAATTGAAGCAAACATACACATTTATGTACAATTATACTTTAAAATAGTGATACCATTGCAGGGGTTTTATGTAATGAAAGGTTAAATCCATCAGCAATAATTATAATAAAATAAACAACGAAACAAATAAATAAAAACAATATTATTTAACAAAATATTTAAGTAAATAAGTACAAAGATTTAAGCGCCTTTTTATTTCTAAAACAGTTTATATTTTCTAATGTACAACATCAATAACATTATAAAGGTAGCCAAGATGTACGAGGGTGGATTGATATTGAAGGTACCTAAGTAGGAAATAACATTTTTTTTTTTTTAAACCATTCATTTCTAAACATAGTCTCCTTTTAGCTCAATGCACTTAGTAAGACGATTTTCCAACTTTTTTATACCATCTGGGAACTCCTCAAAATACGATTAGTTTCAGTATTCACCTCCTCGTTTGAGATGAATCTTTTTCCTGCGAGCCATTTTTTCAAGTTTTGAAACAGGAAAAAGTCACTTTGGACTAAATCTGGACTATAAGGTGGATGAGAGCACTTTTTTCTTGTTTAAATGTGGTCGTTTTTCCTTGATTGCATCAACCAATTGATCCAATAATGCACGATAATACTCTCCTGTGATTGTGGATCCCTTTTCAAGATAATCGATGAACAATATTCCGTGTGCATCCCAAAATACAGTGGCCACAACCTTGCCAGCCTTCGCCTTCTTCGGAGCACTTCCACCAGCTTCCACCCATTGCTTCGATTGATTTTTGGTTTCAGGTGTGTAGTGATGGACCCACGTTTCATCAACAGTTATTAATCTACGCCAAAAATCAGCAGGATTATGCTTTATCATGTCCAAACACCGCTGTGAAGTGATCTGTCGAACTCGTTTTTGTTCAACACTGAGCAAACGCGGCACCCATCTTGCCGATAGATTTTTCATATTCAAATGTTCATGGAGAATGCTGGACACACGTTCATATGATATGTTTACCATTTCAGCAATCTCACGTATTTTGACCCGGCGATTATTCATAACGATATCGAGGATTTTCTTGATATTTTCTTCAGTAGCCACCTCTTTTGGCCTTCCTGTTGATGGTTTTGTTGCAGTGCTTGTTCGGCCCGTTTAACTTCAGCAATCCAATATTTTAACATATAATCTGGCGGAGCAGATTCGCCGTAGTGTTTGTCAAGCTTTTCTTTTGTTTCTTTCGCCGTTTTGCCTTTCAAATTATAGCGTTTAATCACTACACGAAATTAATTTTTTTCCATTTTCCAAGAAACACAAAATTTGCTTACTTCAAATGACTACAACAAATAAACTAAGCGATGAATTTGGCTAAAATTTTAACAGTTGACGTTTTAAAGATCGTAATTTCTATGAAAGAAAATGTTTTTGTGTTTGTGCTGCCATCTAGCGCTAGGTAGCTTCAATGTCAATCCGCCCTCGTAAAGCAGGTTATACAAATTATAGTATATTTATATGTGAGATATACGAGATCCGTTAAAAGAATGAGGTTACTTTATAGCAAGTGTGTCAATTTAAATACGAAAGTTAAATACGTTTTTCTGAATATAATAAAAACTTGTGTAAGTTAACAGAATATGTGAGGAGATAAATACGAATATGAAATTTTTCTGTTACGTTAACAGAGACTTCTATGTTAACATTACTTCCACAATTGTGGATTATAAAACCTTGTTTTGGATAAAAATAACTAAAATAAGCATAGCCGCCAGATTTGACGATTGAAGTGTTTTGTCTCTAAAATGACAATTTTTGCTATATGAACAATTGGCTGCCCTGAAAGTATTAATAATTCTTTTTAGGTGCGACAACTAACTAACTTCCCTATTCTGATTTTTGAATGCTATTAATGTTATAAAAGTGTACAGAAATATTACTGTGACATTATACCAAAATTTTGAAATAAGCAACAAAAGCTAACGACTGTGTTAAAAAAAATTAGTGAAAAAGAATTATAAAGTGGCCTGGAGACGACCAAATAAACTTATCAAATAATACCTATGTGTGAGTGCCGTGTGCTTGACGTTTAAGAGGAGACCTACAAATAAATTTGTCTTCATCATTTGGACCTTAATTTCGTAGTGTTTGTTCGCTTAAATGTCTCTTGCGTTCATTACTACAATATTGAAGCAACTAAGATAATGCTTGTCAATCTCAGTTGGAGATGATAAAATAAAAAGCCATCCATAAAAATAAAGGGTCCGCCAGCTAACGTTTTTTTTCAACTAGTGCTTATATCGTGAATGGTAACAGTTAGCTCATGTCTGATTTGACAGATAATTAGTTTTATCCTTCCGCTGAACGAATATGGTTGTGTATACGCTTCGCTAAGTGGGCCTGCGATCGACTTACAGAAGATGCCGATTTTGCCAAAAAAATCATCTTTTCAGATGAAGCTCATTTTGATCTTGGCGGGTATGTAAACAAGCAAAATTATCGCATTTGGGGCACAGACAACCAGCACGCATACATTGAAAAGCCGATACACCCAAGACGAGTCGCTGTTTGGCGTGGATTTTAGTCCTGAGGCATAATTGGGCCATTTTTCTTCGAAGATGAGCAAGGAGTAGCCGTTACAGTCAATAGCGATCGTTATGGGGCCATATTGAACAAATTTTTGTTCACAAGAATTGAAGAGGAGGATATTGGCAACATTTGGTTTCAACAGGACGGCGCTACGTGCTACAAGCCGAAGCTACACTTAATGTTTTGCGCGCTGTTTTGAAGATCTCATTATCAGCCGCAGAGCTGATGTCGTTTGGCCACCTCGGAGCTGTGATTTGACACAGTTGGACTATTTTTTGTGGGGTGCCGTCAAAGGTAAGTGTTACGCCAACAAGCCAGAGACAATTGACGCTTTAAAGGACAATATTTGTGAAGCCATTGGTGACATACAGCTGCACACAATCGATAATGTGCTTAAAAATTGGACCGATCATGTAGGCCGCAGAGCTGATGTCGTTTGGCCACCTCGGAGCTGTCATTTGACACAGTTGAACTATTTTTTGTGGGGTGCCGTCAAAGATAAGTGTTATGCCAACAATTGACGCTTTAAAGGACAATATTCGTGAAGCCATTGGTGATATACAGCAGCACACAATCGATAATGTGCTTAAAAATTGGACCGAACGAGTAGGCTACTGCATGGCCAGCCGAGGCAGCCATTTGAATGAAATTATTTTCCATTATTAACCGGAAGGATTGTTTTTTCAAATAAAAAAGAAAAATTGAGAAAATATTCAGTAGTTTTTTTATAGCATTTTTAAAAAAAAAAAAAATTATTTGGCGGACCCTTTATTAGAAATTTTTGCTTTTCATCAATCAATTTTGGTTTTCATCAATCAATGACACTTTGCCGTTATGTGTAGCCGAATAAGTACGAGAACAGGCACACATATAGGGCGTTGATGAGTTTATCTGATCGTCTCTAGGTCGTTAAGTGGTTAAGTGAAAAAATAAATTTTAAAGAAAGCAATTATTAAAAGAATCAAAGAATAATTTTACAATTTTTATAAAGCAAGTGCGTACATTATAAGTATTTTTGTCGTTTCGCAGAGAAATATGTTTTGAATATAATATAGTTTGGAGTCAATACAGCTTTAAGTTAAGCCAGTTGGCAATGAGGATTCATCTGTAATTAGCTTTTTGCATGCATTACAAATGTGAAATTTTTTATATATACTATGTAATTAAGAAAATTGAAATCGCTAAAAACTTGCTTAATTTATTGGTACAATTTCTGTGACGATATTCTTGAGGATTTTGCAAAACTGAGTTGAAGATATTTTTAAACTTTTTAGGAAAAATGACGATATTCTGCAAATTTCATCTGGCAGCCATGCAAATAAGGTAAAGAATTATAAAAATTTGCAAAAATATTTCCTAATTCTCGTAATGTTTATTTTTGGTTTGCTATAATTGTATTGAATTCAATTGGCCGGTCGGCGGGGAGAAGGGTGCAAATTTTTGTAAAAATTAAAAAAGTTAGCTACGATCTATATATCTCCGATGTAGTACTTTGCAGCCCAAAAGGGAAAACTGGCCCTGGGCTATAAAGCCCGCCAGGTCCGATTCCCTCACAATTGCATCTTAAGTCCGATTTTACATGAACGATATATATAAGAGGTGTTTTTTTATAGAGGTATAGAACTTTAAGTTGCAATAAAACAGGGATGGATGGATTATTCGATTGGCATGAATTTTATTTATCCGAAAGATAATCTTGTTGCATTACATTCTAAATATGATTTCTGGCATATGATCGCCACGGCTGGAGCGGATATAGTCCAATCTGGACGTCCAATTTTCAATGACTTTTTCCAACATTTGTGGACGTATATTGGCAATAACACGGCGAATGTTGTCTTCGAAATGATCAAGCGTTTGTGCCTTTACATAGCCCCACAGAAAGTAGTCTAGCGGCGTTATCTCACAAGATCTTTTAGGCCAATTCACAATTCCAAAACGTGAAATTAGACGGTCGCCAAACGTGTCTTTAAATAAGTCTATTGTGGCACGAGCTGTGAGCTCTATACCGATCACCATTGACTGTAACGTTCTGGCCACCATCGTTTTTGAAAAAGTACGGACCAATGATTCCACCAGCCCTAAAGCGCACCAAACAGTCAGTTTTTCTGGATGTAACGGTGTTTCCACATACACTTGAGGATCACCTTCACTCCAAATGCTGCAGTGTTGTTTGTTGACGTAGCCATTCAACCAGAAGTGCGTTTCATCGCTAAACAAAATTCGCTTATGAAAATTTAAAAAATTGAAAATTAAAAAAAAAAAAAATTCACTTTTGAAAAATGAAAATTGCACTATTTGCAAGCGTTGTTCAGGCGTGAATCTATTCATGATGAATTGCTAAAACAAACTGAGAATAAATCAGTTGACAACTGTTAAATCGGTCTCCAAATTGAAAAGTAATGCCAACTTAAAGTTCTATACCTTTATATAAAAGACGCCACACGAGTACATGGTAAAAATGAAAAAAGTTAGCTACGGTCTGTATATCTCCGATCTGGTACTTTTTAGCCCAAAAGTGAAAACTGGCATAAAAGCTTTGATACCTTGGCTATAAAGCCCACTAGGCCTGATTCCCCCACGATTGCATCGTATATGCGATATTTTCATATGTTTATGGACGATTGTTTTATATATAACTACTCGTACAAGCTATAAGAAATAAATGTCATGATGATACTTTTTTCAATTTTTATAAGTCTTTACCTTATTTCAGTTACTTTTATCCAAAATTATGTTTTATAATCCACAATTGTGGAAGTAAAGGCTCTGTTAACTAAACAGAAAAATTTCATATTCGTATTTATCTATTTTTATGTAAGAAAAACGTATTTAACTTTCGTCTTTAACTTCACATACACCTTTATAGTCTATGTCGTTTTTGTAGCAAAAGTTAGGCTTTATTTAAATACGACACCCATTGAAAATTTAAAAAAATATTGAAAAAAGTAAGCAAAGGAGCATTTAAATATGCACAGAAAAAAGAACTGAAATCAAAAATATATATTTAATTTTGATTTTTCTTGAAGTTAATGTTTGTTACAATATGTAATCAAATGTTTTTTTAAGTTGTCCCACAAGACTGTGTTATGTATTGAAAATATTCGTTTTACGTCAGCAGAAGCTACGTGGGCATATTTAAAAATCAATAATTTACTTTTGGAATGTTTGTCAATACAAAATATAAAGTATTGCTATGCTTTAAGCCTTCAAAAACGTTTATTAAAAGAGTTCGTCGATTTCAGTTAAAATAAAATAAATCTTGTGATTTGCTTTTAATTATATATTAATTCCCATAACATGCTATGGAGGAACATGGGGAATTCTCTCGGTCAATGAGCTGCACCCGAATATTTTTAAACTCATTAGAGCAGTTTTCAATAGTAAGTAATACTCATAACCAGTTACTAGCTAATGTTATGAGGTGATACCGCTGTCGAAAGACTTTTCCTTTTTTTTAAGATGGTCTGGCCTGGTATTGAACCGAGGACCCTCTGGTTGGTAGGCGAGTGTCTTACCTACCATACCACAGCAGCACACGATTGGTTTTTAATAAAAATCTTTAGTTTAATGCAGTCTTGTGCTTCACTGCTCGTAACCTTTCAAGAGCAGTAATAATTTCTGTTCTTTTTTATTTCGTTTATTTATCAAAAAATTACTTATAATTAAACTACAAATAAACAAATTGAGGAAACATACAATAACTAAATATGTACTGTCCCCAATTGGGCGCTAAAGCATATACGTATTAGATTTAATTGGAATACATTTTAATACTTATTTTAGTTCTATTATAATACTTATTTAGTTCTATTAGCTACTACTAGTTCGATATAAGAAAAAAAAAGTCAAGAGGTAAAAGCAGGGTGCAATGTAAGTACCTTACGTTGCAAGCCACCAATATTTTTTAAAATTTATGTTTGTAGACATATTTATATTCTTAAGATACATGCTATCATCAAATCTCTTATTACCCGCTGAAATTTGTTTGCATGTAATTGCTTTATCAGTGGTCCGGCGGTAAATATGGTAAAATACTGGAAGGCCCCTTTCATTCTGGATATATCCATATTTATCCAGGTATAAAAAGGCCTCTCGAGGAACATATCCATTTTGAATAGTTCTGTATATGTATTCTTCGCCCACATAATATGGGGCCATAATCAGACTATTTTCAGTGCATTCCATGGTCTTCACAATGAGATCTCTGATTAAATGAATAGTAAAGTTATCAATCCTCTCAACTTTTGCCTTGGAATATAATCTTCCATTCGATACATACTTCGTAAAGCCACTATCTTGTGACCTAAACAAAGAAGTACAAGCCCTAAGGCATTTTCTCTCAAATACTTTCATTTTCTCCATATATGACGGCGAGATATTATACCAAATTGGACACACGGACGTGAGAATGGGTCTAATCAATGATTCGTATAAGGTAAGTTTAACCGTTAACAGTCTTTTTTACACGAAAAAGGCCTTTTTAGCCTTATCTATTTGTATATCAATATGATTATTGAAATAGAGACATTTGTCAAGGTTAACACCCAAGTATTTTACAGATCGTTTACCTGGTATAGCTATATTAGAGTAAGATTTTATTCCAAAATTTCTCCAATTGTTTCTAATGTTAGAATTGCACTTGCCCACAGGAGGAGGAAAAAAACAAATTGTTTCGTATTTTTCGAAATTTATTCTCATTTTGCAGTCAATAACATATCCTTCGACCATATGGAAGTACATTTGTAGTCTATCACTGATTTTCTGAATTTTATTGTCAGAATGAAACAAAATAATGTCATCAGCAAAAGCAACCATATTATTGTTTCCTTCCAAAAGATCCATAACAAACAAATAAAACAAAATTGGAGAGTTCACCGTCGTCTGCTGTAAGCCATTAACCACAGTGAATACTTTGCTACTCATTCCATTCCCACTATAAACACGAAATCTCTTATCACTCAGCATATTATGAATAAGAATAACCAGGTTAAAGGGCATTTTATAATTCAACAGTTTATATATTAGTCCCGGAATCCAAATACTGTCAAATACCCTTTCGAAGTCCACGAGACACGCGCCTGTGCATAAGGATTTGTTCCAGTTCCAGTAATAATTTCTGTTCTTAAATACTGTTTATGACTTTGTAAACAACAATACAGATCTTTCCACTTAAAGATGTTCCAAACCGATCGTAGTTATAACTTATATTCGATCACTATCTCTTCAACCAGAGTTTAACCAAACTAAGTCTACCCTTAATTCAAACCAATAACTCGTTCACTAAATTATTTAAGTTGGTGGTAACCTACAACAATACAAAAACAAGGGGACATTTTTCGAATGATAAATGTCAAAAAAAGGCAGTGCTAAAATAAAAAAGCAGCTGTCAAATGTAAAAAATGCAAATAAACAAGAAGAAAAGCACATAGAATCATACAAATAAAACATTGCACTTTAACTTTTATAAAAAAATAAAAAAGTATTTAAAATGATGATGACTTGTAAATCACATCAAAAGACACCAATGCTTCAATTTGACGATACATTTCTTAAAAAGTATAAATGCGCCAATCGATGGTATTTTGTTTAGCGGCAGCAAATTAGAACAAAAGTTTGGAATTATTTATTTTGTAATCATTTATTATTAAAAAAAAAAACACAATAAATATATTAATTCTCATAACATTCCAGGAACATGGGGACTTCTTTCAGTCAGTGAGCTGCATCCAATTCTATTATTAAGCTCGTTGACCTACAGTTTAACGGCAAATGCATTTAGAGAAGTTTTCAATAGTAGTAATACTCATAACCAGTTACTAGCTAATGTTATGAGGTAATACCGCTGTCGAAAAACTTTTTCCATTTTTTTTTGTTAGATGGTTTGGCCTGGTATTGAACTTATGACCTTCTGATTCGTAGGCGGGTGTCTTACCTACCGTACCACAGCAGCCCAATAGTTCTGTAAAAATCACACAAATTCACAAATTTTCACAAAAAATTTTCATAAAATTTATTTCAAAATTTGTGTAATTACATACCCGTTTTTAAAAAGAAATGAATAAAAACAAAACTGTTGACAGCTGGTTCTTTAACACCACCTTATAAATAATTTCACCATGAAAAATACTAACTTGATCAAAGAGTTTCCCCCGTGTGGTGGTCCCATCGTTGAACCGCACATTCTGTAAAGGAATACAGAGAATATTAAATAATCCAGTCATCCAGGTAAAGAAATGAATCCCGGGTGCTTGGGATGTTTATGTATCTTAAAGTTTGTCACATAGTCTCTTGTTAATTTCACCTCTTCGATAAAAGCTTCTACTACCAGGAATATTTAAGTAAAAGTGAAGGGCTACACAAGCACACTAATCCAGAGGAAATGTCGCAGTCATACACTAGGTTGGATGATAAGGGAATTTCTGTCTCTAATGACTTTTGTTTAAACTGTTGGAATGTCATTCCCATGCAGGGTAGACAACAGCGATGCCAATTTAGCGCCTTTCGCGCTATATTTTTAGTGCGTTTCAACTACTGAAAAGTCGCATTTTTTCTCTTTAGCGCTTTTTTTCAAAACGCTCTAGTTTAGCACTTCTCTGTTGCCAATTTTTGTAAGAAATTGAAAGCCAGTAAATCAATAAGCGCATTAACTCATATAAACTATAGACTTAAAGTGCTTCAAGCTGTGAAAATTACTTCATTCAAAAAATTAATCAAAAAAATAGTGTTTTTGAAACATATCTCAAATCTAAGGGCTCATTTTGCGAAGACTTATAAGTTCTTTTAAGTGAAATAGAAAAAATAAAATATTTTATAGAAGAATGCTAGAAATTTTACTTATTTAATTACAATATTAAGCTTTTAAATTGTTAGATTCTTTCAAAACTAGCTTCTGAGTTGTTGGATCCCTTAAAGATCCCAGTGGGATCATAGGGTCATAAGGAATTATTTTCATCGACATCTATATGAAGTAATTTGTCTTCTCTAGGAATGAGCTTGACTTCCGATTTTTCTGCTTTACTGCGAGTTACATTCAATGGCAAGTTTCGCTAAGTTGTAGTATGAATACCTCAGAGTGCGCCTTATTCATTTCTTACCACAATTTCCTTCGTTATAGGAACTTGGTGTGATCATGTTTCTGGCCAAAATATTTTCCTAACTCACACTCAAGCAAAAACAGACTTTACAGATGAGTTCAAAATGTTAATTTTCGTTTTTGGAGTGGTATAGAACAGAACACCCTGTAGCATTCAGTTCGACAAGAGGGTTCAGTTTGTTCCGAATATCAGCACTGGAATAGCCAGACGTAGTGAAAATGCTGCCGAGACGGGACAAGTTTCTATCTCCAAATCGAAAGATTGTTGTGTTTTTGGCGTAATTCGCATAATTCTGGTTTTGGAGATGTTTATAGATTCTAGCTTACCTTGTATTTTGCAATGTTTGTGGGCTAGAAGGTAAGTGTCATCTACGTAATCGAGATCTTCCAGGTTATACCACGTTGCGACACACAATCGAGAACAACGCATACAGCAGTGGAAATTATTAAAGCAATTTGAATAGAACTTTTTCTTACAATTTCAGTATATTTTTGTTTTTAAATATTATTAACGCTTTTTGATTACAAATAATGGCATACATTTTTTAGGGTCTTTTGAGTAGAGGTCTGCGCCTTTTGATTATAAAAAGTTGGCAACACTGGTTGACAACCCACTGTATAATCTAATTAAGCCCATACGGGTTTAAATGGGTATTATATTTAAAAATCAGGACGCGCGTTGCGAAATGGCATGTACGCAGTCTTCGTGAAGCATCAAGGCTTGCACAACTCGAAGATCAAATGTGGGCGTATAAAATCGAAGCGAAATCAGGTGGAATGGCAATGGCGAACATATCACTGTAAATGGTAATACCGTACTCTACAGTGAAAGAACAAATGGCGGCGAAAGTGGAGTTGGATTAATAATATCAAAGAGAATAAAGAACTCCCTTCAAACATGGAAACCAGTGTCGGATCGTCTGAAAATGGCTCGCTTCAAGGGTAGAGTAGGACGACATGTTACCATTGTAAAGTGCTATATAATAAAGATGAATTCTATACACAGGTAACATCCACGCTCATGGAAATTCGAAGACGCGATATCATCATACTCATGGGTGACTTTAACGCGAAGATGGGTAGCGACAATAGCAATATCCGGTCCATTATGGGAACACACGGTTGTGGAATCAAGAATAAGAATGGAGAGCGACTAATAGAATTGTGCCAGACATTTCAACTAGTCATAGGTGGCTCCATCTTCCCGCATAAAGAAATACATAAGTATACCTGGACATCCCCGAGGGGCAATACGCGCAATCAGATAGACCACATATGCGTGGGTAGAAGATGAAGAAGCTCTTTATCGGATGTCAAAAATAGGAGAAGAGCTAACATCGGCAGTAACCACGAGCTTCTCACACTGGTGAAATAAAGATTTAATTCAAATGTCAAGGAAACACCATCGGGCACACGAGGCGAAAACGGCTCTACCTACAAAAACTCCAGAATGATGCAACCAGGCACGCATTAACCTTGGCAATCCGTAAACGGTTACCAACAAACCAACGTCACTCATGGAATGATATCAAAGCAATATATAATCAAGTCACGGAGGAAACACTTGGTGTAGTGCAACCAAAAAGAAGAGTTTGGATATCAGATTACACTTGAGAGCTGGTTTCTCAAAGAAGGGAGCTAAAACTGCAGCTGAACAACAACAATAACTTGAGACAGCAATACCACCAGCTGGCAAAACAAGTAAAGAAAGCTGCAAGAAGAGACAGAAGAAAGTTCCTGGAACGATTGGCAACAGCGGCAGAAGAAGCTGCCGGCCAGAATAATATGAGAAAACTACATCAGACAATTAAATATCTCGCTAATCAAAAGTGTTATAGGAACCAAGCTGTTGCTTGGTTGACTATATGATGACATATACTAAATATTCTATTTGTATTGTTAACTAAAGAAATTCATTTATTCCGAAAACACACCTCGTATTAAAACACAGTTTTAACCATATTTTCATGTGAAACATTTGTGTTTTTAACAAATTTTTTATTTCAATGGCTGTTGGAATGAATGAATGAGTGTCGTCTGTTTGTAATTTAAATACAAACTTTTGACATTTAACATAATCACCTACACACTCATATACCTGCAGAGATAAATATACACACAACCACTCTTATATGAAAACTCAGATGTCATTGACATGTTTTCGTAATGGAAATAGTCAACCGTTTTTGGTTTCTTTGTTTTTTTTTTTTTCAAATTTTTTCGTTTCGTTTTAAACAAATTGATGGTTTTGTTTTGTTGTTGGAGACCCATAAAGAGGAGTAATTAAAGCGATTGTCGCTGTTATTGTCTCTGTAAAAAGGTGTGTTTTTGGGTTGGAGCTTGAAAGATGTTTGAAAATGTAAAACAATGATGAGTCTTTATAGGTTTCGAAACCACAAACTACTCGTAGTTTGAATGTTTCAAAAAACGTTTTTATAAACGAATATATAAGAAAAGCTTTTGTACGTAACTTGAATGCTTGAAACATTCTTAAGAAGAATAAAACAAATTGAAAATACTTAAGTAATACTTGCTAATTTCATAACTTTTTGATTAAAGACATTTTTTCGACAACTTGAGCTTCATGTTCACTAGCAATGAGTGAATACGCACTTTCCCCTTTGTATGGATGATGAAATCGAGGACTCAGAATATGAGTTTTTCAAATATTCCGGACCCGGACAAGCGATCCAGTTTGCTCCATTGTGACCGAAGAGAAAGTGAAATGGGCGACGTCTCCTTTTGAGCCCTATAAATCACCAGAGCCAGATAGCATTTTTCAACACTACCCCAAGTGATAGATATCGATCATCATGCTATGGCTGATAGGAATTTTTAGGGGTAGCCTGGAAATCGGAGAGGGTGGTTAGAGTGGTGTTTATCTCTAAGGCGGGAAGGATCAATCAAGCTACCACAGGGGATTATAGACCAATCAGTCTGTCATCTTTTTTACTGATAGCACATGTCAGTGATATCTTCGCTCCGAACAACTTCTGTGGGGCTTGATAGGAAGGAGTAGGATATTATGGCATCCTTCTTGGATATTGAGAGTGCTTCTAAAAATATAAACCTATTCTCCATGCTCTGTAGGAATTGAGTGTTGACTGGAGGATATCGATTTGGAAAGAAAACATGCTTAGGAGCAGGTTCATTACCTTCAGTTTAAGTATGGCCAGAATAAGCAAGATTGTGACTAGGCGAACGACATAGAGTGGTGTACTTTCACCACTTCAGTGGAACCTGATTCTTTTCAGGCTTAGCAACATGGGTACCAATGTGGTCGCCTATGCAGGTGATGTGATGCAGCTTATCAGGGGGTAACTTCTTGCAACGTTAATCGAGGTGATAGAATTATCGCTCGGCGCTCTTTTCACTTAGGTAAGGAAGACCGCTAAGGTTCTTTTACCAGGCGGTACAAGTTATCGGAATTCGGCTGCCAAATTCTCAAAGCTCTAATGGAAATTTAGTACTGACAGTCTATAACTGTAGGAGGGCTTTTGCGATAAAATGAGGTCTTACACTCCATGTCTTGTATTGAATGTACACCGCGGTTATAAGACGAATCCTCGTCTATGGTGCGCTTTTCTGGAAAATCCGGTATATATTGGATCACAATTGGCCATTCTGAATAAAATTCAAAGGCTAGCGTGTCTTGCAATTACCAGTGGCATGAGTTCCGCTCCTCAGGCGGATTTGGGGTCAATGGTGACCAGCCATTAATACCTTTTTCAAATGTGTCTTTGCAAAGTCTACAACTAGGCTCTGGGAGTCAGGTGGTCTGGTCTTAGGCACGTTCGCATTGGGCTCGTTATCATCCTACAGACCATCCTACTGTCCTACGGACAGATTGGGCGGTACCTACTTTGAACTTCGGTAGAGCTTACGAAAAAAGCATAACTTTTAGAGATGAGTGATCTGTTCTTCGAGCTGACACAGTCGATGACTCGAAGATGGAAACAGGTGCAGGCTCTGATGATATAAACCTCAAGGTATCTCTCAGACTACCCGATGATTGCACTGTTTTTCAGGCGGAGCTCTATGCTACGGACAGCGCCGATAGGCTTTACCGGGAATTAATTACCGAGGCCTCAAAGCCTATTAGGATTTTTGTAAATAGTCTCGTGGCAATTAGCGCTCTCGACTTGTATGTGATTAAATCGAAAGGTCTCTTTAGCTGCATTCGCTCTCACTGGCCAAGCTGGAGCGATATAATGTCGCGCTGATAGGGGTTACAAGTCATGCGGGCATCCGTTAGAATGAAATTGCTGAAAAGTGCGCTACTATAGGGTCCTCAATGTCACGTGCATGTCCCTCTATGTGCGTCGTCGATTTTGGTCTCTAGGTCTCAGTCGATTGGGCTTCTTTGTATTGAAATAAAAGTCTTGCGTCTGTCATATTAACACTTTTAGAATATTTTTGCAGCTGTCGGCAGTATGGCAATCTTCTCTTGGTTTTTATAAACTCCGAAACCCTAAGCCATCATGGAATTTCAAGCGCTCTTGTTTGCAATGGTTTTCCATCAGAGATATGTATGCTTGTTCGAGCTCTTTACAGTGCTGCTAAATGCTGGGTGATTGCAACTCGCGTTCGTCAAGAATACATATTATATTTTCTGTTCTCTTTAAAATCATCCTCGATATTATAGTACGTAATGCTAGTTGGGCAAAAAGGTGATTCAATCGACAAATGGAGAGCCTGGAATATGCCGATGGTGTTGCCTTTGAAACAGAGGCTGCAAAAGCTTGTCAAATACACGTAAGATCAAGGTGATGCGCTGCAACACTCAGAACAGGTGTTGAGCTAGAAGAGGTGAAATCATTTGATTATCTTGGTAGCATTCTGACGGTGGTTGTAGTAATTAAAAGTAAAGGTAAAGTAATTCATACCGAATTTCGAGGGCTGGCTAGGATTTCTAGATCCAAATTCTTGCATGCAAATCTCTCAAATTGGTTTTTCTGTACGCCTGCGAATAATGGAATACGACACCACACGACATAAATGCCATCTAAATATTGGTTACCGCTGCCTAGGAAAGATTCTATTGATATTTTGGCTAAGCATTATATCGAATAGTAAACCGATCAATGACCAACTTATAACGAGATACTTAACATTAAATGGCGCAATTTGGTCACACGCTGCGCAGACCTCAATGTGAAACTGCCAGAGCGGTTATTGGTTGCAATCCTCTGGTTAACACTTGGCGGCGTCAACTTGATGATAAAGTAATACGAAGTAGTCTTTGCTGGATTAAAATGAAACATCTTTCAGCAAACCCAACCTAATGGAAAGAGTTCGTTGTGATCGTTGTTATCGTTTAACGATAACAATAGAAGCTACTGCTCTGGAAATATGAAAACTTGTCCTTTCATTAAACATAAACAGCCTGATTTATAAGGCTGTTCTATGTTGCAATATGCTTCCAATAACACTATTTTCATTGATTCTTGATAATGACATTTAAATTAATTATGATTTTAAACCAAAACAACAAAAATAAGAAAAAACTCAAAAGTTTCCTTTTCAAGTTTTTTATTGAAATTGTGGTTCAATTTAGAAACATACACTTCGAACGAGTGGGTCTGCATTTAATTGCTTTTTGTTTTAATGACAAATGTTTTCTCGTTAAAAGTTTCTCTATTACCACACGTCAGTCACATACCATACAATACCATGACATGACATTATTTATTACAATTGCTTTCTCTTTTATTAAAAAACCACTTTTTGTCATTACGAAAAAATAAAGGAAAATGGGAATGGGAGAGCTTTTAGCTGATAATCCCTATATATGGTACACATATACGTACGTATATTATTAAATGTTCTTTGTAAGTTTATTTGTTTGATTGTTTGTTTGTCATTCAGTTACAAGCAAATGACTGAACCGATTTGGTTGATACTTAGAACACAGATAGATTTAGCCAACGAAGGTGCTACAGACTATGCTTTTTGTAAGAATTGGAACTGGGGAAGTTTAAAATCGTGTCCAAAAAAAGGTTAAAAACGGGTCAAATTAGGTCATATCAGAATTTTGTTTATTCAGTTTGTTTATGAGCCAATCACGCGTACTCGACTAAATCGATTTCGTTGCCATTTAGAGCCCAGATAGATTCAGCTAATGAAAGTACAATAAGGCATTCTTTTTTCAAAATTGGATCTCAGGGACATTAAAGTCAGGTGGAAACGATTAAATTTAAGGAGTTTTCTTCTAAAGTGTCTCGCATTTTTTTGATTAAAGAAAAGTGTTTTGTTTGCTAACATTCATGTGCAATTGGGGGTAAAGGGAGAATTTTTGATTCATATTCCAATCTTAAGAAATACGTGGTTATTGCGATTATATTCGTATAATATAGAGTTTTCTAGCTTTCCATATGCTATTCTATTATAAAGCTGCACTTTAAGATTACTTCACAGGAAGAGTGGGCGTGGCACCTCCTACAAAAAATAATAAATATCGTAAATCTCAATAAATATATCAGTGGGAGAAGACAAAAATCGCCTTAGAATTATTTTTTTTTAGACAGACAGTAAGCCACAGTTCTACGTGAGTATTGCCACGCTGGCATAACCCACGGTGCCCTATGTACGAGTGACTACAATGCGTTCCCCATTGCCCTCACCTATGATTAAAATCACCATTGAGTACCAAATATGTAATGTGCCGGAGATTATCTAAACTTCTACCGATCTATGGGTCACAACACCCATTTAAGAATGTAATTCCACATTGAGCTAGCGTTCACCCCGATATTTTGCTATAAAGCACAGCCTCACTATAGTGAGGCAGTGACCTAGGTCCCTGGGGCTCCTAACTCCCATCATACCACAATCAGGCCTCCGGTCAGGCTTCATAGCATAAATGCTTCTACCAGTGTAAGTTCCAAATAACTCCAGACTGGTGGCCAATGATCAACAAAAATAAAAAACCTACAATACTAAACAACAACAAACAAGTGCAAAATTACACAGCCATAGAACCGACTCAATCAAACAACCAAACAAACAATACAATCACCCAACCAGACAGACACATCGCCCGCCACATCTCTCGTTACTATGACACCCATTGCTGTCATATCCCTAATGTCATTGTAGAGTGGATACTCCACCAGAACATGTTGCGAATCGTTAGGTCCCATCCCATACCTACAATCAGCAGTCAAACTAAGGTCTTTCTTGTGTAAAAATTCACCGAGCCAGCCGTGTTCTGCCAGTAAAATTTGCAGACTCAAGCCGTAGGCAAAGACAGGGCACTCCAGTACAGACCTTGTCGCTGGCCGTCCAAAGTGCTAGCCACTTCTCAATGAGAATCTCATTAAGTAGTGACTCAAAACCCCTAACACTCCTAGCCGCCAGGTGAGAGGCAGAAACCCAATCACTATCTAGAAGCGGTAGTCCCTTCTTAATCTTCAACATAATACCACGTCATATTACTCCAGGCCAAGGAGTGCTAGACTTACCAATACCAGTAGAGCGTTAGTCGACAGAAATAGAGAAGAAATATTTTTATCTCTCATGTTTAATATGTAGAGATTTCCGGGCAATGCCGGATGGGTAACGGTAAGCAAAAATAGCAACAACAACAAAAATAAAACATAATGTTTAAGCCTATGATTTATTGAAACAAAATGAAATGACAAATCAGCTGCTAAATGATGGAAATACTCAACGAAAGTGAGATTTTAATTGAAAGACACACACACACACACACACACACACAAACACACCTAGTTGTTCAGTAAAATTTTTGCCAAAGTTCAAAAGAAGCTGGTATTGTAAACGGTTTTGTTTTTGGTTTCTTTTCTGTTATCAAAAAAATCTTTAAGAAAATATTGTAATAACCGTGATGACATTTAAAGAGATTTAATGACAAACACACAAATATCGTTTTTGTTTCACAAATGACCCAGATTTGTTAGGGTTGATAAAAAGGGCCTATAATAACTTTTGAATTCAAGTTTAAAAGTATTTTAATACAGCATAACATATTTAACTAACCATGTAAATAGCAGAGTGTGTCACAAATGGGTACTTTTTGTAAGAATATTCAAAAACAAAAAAAAAAAAAACAAAAATAAATAATATTTTTAAAAACAAAATTTAGAATATGAAGACAAAAATAAATAAATAAATAAATAAAAAGCGAAAACGGCAAAAAGCACATAATTATTTACAGCCATACCCAGGGAAACCAGAAATATATTCTTCAAAAGTGTTTTACACGCATGAAATTCTTTTTACGAATTGAATCGGAACTATACGTTTCAACACTTTGAAAAAAGAATCGATTGTTTTTAATGGCTTCGAATTTTTTTTAATACACGAATGAGATGGTCAAATGGATTTGATGTGTTGCCGCTTGTCTTATAAATTTTGCCGCTTGATTTACATTTAGCATAACTTGTGTGTTTTCCTGTTTAAATAAATTTCTATACCTCTGAGGATCCCTTTCGAGATTTTTGGAATAACTTCTGTGAAACAAATTTAAAAAATTGATTATAATTTTCATTCAATTTTTACGTGCACAAAATGTAGCGTCACTTGCAATTTGCTTAAAGAAAGTGGAAGCGATGCCACGTTTTAAACGCCGATAGATATTTTTCTGCGTTGAATACGTCTCACAACTAAAAATTTTCTCTCAAATATCGATACTATTACTATCGCAAAAATACCATCGATAGTCTATTAACAATAAAACTATCGATACTATCGATAGTGCCATCGGTGGTTTTGCAGCTTTACATTGCAGATGGATTGCTTATGGTATTTTAGGTATAAAGTGTGCTTCAAAATGAAAAGTTCACCTTAATATTTGCTCAATTCATCCAAACTGTAAGCTGTTATGTATGGTCACCTTATTAAAAAAAATTCTACGTTCAAATAAGTGAATAATAAACCGGTTTTGCTCTTAGAGATGTACCGTTGTATTATGTTTATTTAAATTTATGTAATTAAGTGCAAAATTCAATGCGTCAAAATGATAAGGTCAGTGATTCATTTATCCAAACTTTTATTTAAGCTGAGCATTAATCAATTATTTTTAATTTATGCAGTTCACATTTCCTTCTATTGTCCCAGAAATATGGGATGGCATCGCATTTATTAATTGTCTAGAATATTGGAGCGGATTTCGCGCCAGCTGTTGCAGATTGTCACTTTTAATTCATCTTTTGTCCGGTACTGTTTGTTGTCTGCATAAACATTTCGCACAAGCAGTCAATGCGTCAAAATCATAAGGTCAGTGCTTAATAAGCACTTAATCTAATCAGAAGGTATCACAATTGTTATTTTATTTTTGTAATAAAATTTATAATTTAAATAATATCTGCGCGGTATGGGTCGTGAGAAACCTTTGTCACCTTATGAACAAGGGCAAATTGTGGCACTTCATGAACAGGGATTGAATATGCGTGGAAGGGCAAAAAAATTGTTTGTTGTCTGCATTAACATTACGCACAAGCAGTCCCCACAAATTTTTCATGGGGTTTAAGTAGGGGGAGCGTGCTGGGCAATTAAGTACTTTAATAATGTGCTCCTCAAACCATTGTCTGGTCGACTTGCTGACATGACATGACATGCCATGGTACTCTAAACTATCCATTCGAGTGGAAGAAAAGTAGAGTTCCAGGGTACCATGTGAGCTAAAGCCAGCCCAAACCATCAAACTGCCACCGCCGAAATTCTACTTGGAATAAAACAAGGGCTGCTTTCTTAAATCTCGCCAATAGCAATTGAAGCCGTCTGGCCCATCCAGGTTAAATTTTTTCGCATCAGAAAAAATTGCCTACAAACCCAAAAATGTATAACCTCTTTAAAAAATGTTTACCTGATGCCATGCGGTTTTTCGCAAACTCCTTACGCTTATTCCTTCTGCTGTTTAGTTAGACAGGGAATTTTTTATAATTTTGCTCAAATAAGGTTTGGCTGTGCGTTGATAATTTCAATTCCTCTTCTATTGTTACAGCACTTTTCATGGAATTCGAGGCCTTTCTTCAAATTAGCATAGTTTCACGGGCAGTCAGGACCTTTGAACGACCCATGCTCTTTAATTTTCCATAATTTTATCTGTTTTTTTTTTAGAAAATTTTGCACAACATACAAAGATCGTCCCAGTTTTTGCGTCCCAATTTGACCTTGTTCATAAAGTGACAAAAATTTCCCGCGACCCATACCGCCCAGATATTATTTAAATTATAAATTATTTAAAAAAAAAAATAAATAAATAACAATTGTGATACCTTCTGATTAGATGAATTGCTTATAAATAAACGTTTGCACTTATTTACACAAATTTAAATAAACGTAATACAACGGTACATATCTAAGAACAAAACCGATCTATTATTCACTTATTTGAACGTAGAATTTTTTTGAATTAGGTGACCATACATAACATTTTATAGTTTTGATGAATTGAGCAAATATTAAGGTGACCTCATCGTTTTGAAGCACACCTTATTTGTGCTAAAAGGCCTATTTTAAACGTTATAAGAACTAAAAACAAATTATCACTGACCCTCTACTAAATACAATTTTAAAGAAAAATCATCTTTTAGTAAATAAATATTTTAATATTATTGAAATATATATAAAGGGTCCGCCAAACAATTTTTTTTTTTTTAAATTCTAAAAAAACTACTGAATATTTTCTCAAATTTCTTTTTTTATTTGAAAGTACAATCCTTCCGGTTAATAATGGAAAAAAATTTCATTCAAATGGCTGCCTCGACTGGCCATGCGGTAGCCTACACGATCGGTCCGATTTTTAAGCACATTATCGATTGTGTGCAGCTGTGTTTCACCAATGGCTTCACGAATATTGTCCTTTAAAGCGTCAATTGTCTCTGGCTTGTTGGCGTAACACTTATCTTCGACGGCACCCTACAAATAATAGTTCAACGGTGTCAAATCGAAGCTCCGAGGTGGCCAAACGACAACAGCTCTGCGGCTGATAATGTGTTCTTAAAAAACAGGTCGCAAAAAATCGAGTATAGATTCGGCTGTGTGGCACGTAGCGCCGTCCTGTTCAAACCAAATGTTGCTAATATCCTCCTCTTCAATTTTTGTGAACAAAAATTCGTTCAAAATGGCCCGATAACGATCGTCATTGACTGTAACCGCCACTCTTTAATCATTTTCGAAGAAAAATGGCCCAATTATGCCTCTGGACCAAAATCCGCACCAAACAGTGGCTAGTAGTCGTGCCCCAAATGCGATAATTTTGCTTGTTTACATACCCGCCAAGATCAAAATGAGCTTCATCTGAAAAGATGATTTGTTTTGGCAAAATCGGCATCTTCTGTAAGTCGATCGCAGGTCCACTTAGCGAAGCGAAAAAAACGTATACACAAACATATTCGTTCAGCGGAAGGATAAAAATAATTATCTGTCAAATCAGACATGAGCTAAGTGTTACCATTCACCAAATTAGCATTAGTTGAAAAATATATATATTTTTTGCTACTGAAGGCCTATTTAATAACTTACGGCTGTAATCACAAAAATTTTTTATTTTGAGTTTCAAATGCAAATTAGTTAAAATACACTTTAAGGCTAATAAACGTTTTTTTTTAGAAATTCTTATTTTTAGACTCGAAACTGGCAATACTACATTTATTTTATTTCTCATTTACAATATGAAAAATACAAATTCATACAACCGGAATATTGTATTTACTTGAATTTCATTATTCTCCTAAAAAATTATGATTAAAAACTATTTTCGTATATCGTCACCTAAAACGCAAACGGCCCTATTTAACATTTGGAAAATTTTACAGGAGAGGCAAAAAACTATTTAAAATAAAAAGTATAGTTTTAATCAGCGAGATTTTTACCAATATTTGAGATACAATTTTTATATTTTGTTTCATTAACTTATAAACCAATGTCGCGTTTTGACAATTGACGATGTTATGTATTATACAAGCGTTTAGTTAGGTCTTTGCGTTTATCATATAATCGCTTTTGTAGATAGGGCCGTTTGTTTTTTGGTAGTAAAATCGCTAATTTTAGTCGGAAGAGTCCAAATTTATTTTTGGGCCTTTGTTTTGATGAAATACCTCAGAATTAATGAAAAAGTCGATTTTGAGTATTTTGTTGGTTAGGGCGGTTTGCATTTCAGGTGACGATATATATCTTTTGAGAAAGAAAACTTTTTTGGTCCAAAATCATAAAAAAATGATTATTTTCATTATTTATTTTGTTAAAAAAAAGGGATTTCAAAAAACACGCTTTCTGAAAAGAATGTACGAATGTTGATTGGTATTTTGTAACTTTAAATAAGGAAATAATTTAACAGCATGTCGTTATTGAGAAAAATATATTTATAAAGCACCAGAATGTATGTATGTATGTATGTATGTATCATCTTGATATTGTTATAATGGAGAAATTAATATGGCGTTAGTTTCTCGCCTGCGTCACCAAGCAATCGCTCTCTAAATTCCTTATTTTCTTTTACATTTAAATGAGACAGTAGTGAATACTGCACTCTATCTTGCCACTATATCTACTTTTAGCCATTGTAATCCAACTGCATAGCTATACAAATAAAAGTTTTATTTGCGAATAAATTCCCTGCTTTTTTTTGAATAGTGTTTCGCTAGGTCACTTTCAGTTTTTTAATTTTAAAGTGGGTTACATCTTAATTGTTTTGACTACTTTTGCTTCTTCTTCAACAGATATTAAGTCAAAATGAGAGCATTATTATCATCATAATTTTTATTATAACGATCAGGCACTATTACAGGACACTGCGACCCATAGGATCTATTGTACCTTTCCGGTCTATAGCTTGTTCAGCAGATCTGAAACCATAATGGCGAATATGTCACCCAGTGAGACCCTATGTCTATCTAAGCCTATCAAGTACCACACAATATGCTGTCTGTGATTCCTGCGAGCAGAGTCCATAAACATCTGTCTGTGACGCCTTCCACTTAAGAGGCGTTCTTAGTTCATAGCGGCATGTAAGAAACTCAGCTGTCAAATTTATGAACCTTAGAACGATGCCCAAATTGTGGACTGATCGGTGATCTAGAGTGACAAAGTCCACTTTGAGCATACAAGTGTTCTCAATCTTCGACTATATTGCAAACGGTAGTCAGTGGTGCTGCCAATATATGTATGGTGTCACGGAACCTTTTCTCCAGAAAAACGAGAGCATATTTTGAATAAACTCTATTTACCGGCTTGAAAAGACTTAAAAGTCTCCAAGATCATCTTGAAACTACGACTGCAATTTGCGGTATTGTTGATAACTTTTATCTGGTATGGAGAAATAGCCACTTGTCTATTTTTACAGCTGGATTCACCCATTGTTTCATATTTCCATATTTTTATATGTAGATTGACGTTTATATTTTTGAGAGAGAGAGAGAGAGAGAGAGAGAGAGAGAGAGAGCGAAAGAGAGTTAACTTACTAAATTTTTGTTCCGCAACAATTGAACTGTGCTGCCAGCTAATTAAATTTTTTAAGCAAAGTTGAACTGAGCTGCCACATCATATTATATGTACATATGTATGTATGTACAATACAATACATATCACTTGTTTAGCATTGTTTGTTTTAAAAAGTAACTGTTGATTAATGTTATTCTATTAAATATAAAATTAAATAAATAAACATTTATTTGGAAGATAAATTTGGAATTTTTAGCCGATGCACTTTTGTTGAATTGTGTCTTGGCTATAACAGAGCACTGTTATGTTATTAAAAGATTAATGTAAAAGATAAAATTACAAAAAACTAAAAATAATAAATTTATTGCATAAAAAAATTTATTTATTTTAATAAAATTATAACAATTATAACACTTTATAGAATAAGACTGAATTTTCTCTTAGAGATACTCTAACTTGATAAAATTCTCATTTCACCATTTTTGAGAAAAAGGTTCCTTACCCTGGAAAGGCCTGAAATAATATTTTTATGAAAAAAAGCTATAACTTTTGCAAAAACACAAGCTATTAGACATAGTGGAGGGCGTTTATTGATCGGGAGGAAATAATACCATGGAATTAAATGAATCACTTGCACTAAAGCTTGTTTCAGAAATTAAAGAGCCCGGCAGGGAATGTTTGTACAACATGAGTAACAAAAGTTACAAAAATAGACATATGAAGCAAGGTGTGTGGTTAACAATAGCAATCTCTATTGGAATGGGAAGTAAGTTAAATTTTGTTGATGATTATCAAAACCATTCAACAAGTTGCGTTTAATTAATTGCAGAAAGCGAATGCCGAGCACTTTGGAAGAGTTTCCGTAGAAGGTATAATAAAACAGCTAAAAGCTGTTTACATTTACAATTTGTTTATTACAAAATAACTAATATAGTGTGACACAAAGAAAACAAGCAAATTGCACTCATCTGTTACTGTGCCGCCAAACTGTAAAACTAAGTCGCCTCGTTAACGAAAATATTTCATATGGTAACCTTGTTTTTCTAGAACAATTGTTCGAAGTGGGTGAATTGTTTCAGAGCAAACTTTTAAAAAAATAAAAACAAGCATTTTGTTCTGAAACAATGGGTGAATCCAGCTTAATTTTTTAAGCTTTCGTTCTATGATGCTTTGACATTTTCCTTTAAAAAATATATTATTACTACTGTTCTGACCATGTTCATTATATTAAAAATTTCGTTAAACTTTAGATTTAATGTTTTGATTTCGTAATTTTTTTTTCTCCGTCACTCTTCTAGGAGCATCTATTGCTTTGTTTCAGTTTCTTTAATCAATTTGATATTTCAAGCCAAGTAGATGATTAATCCGCTGTAGCTTCCTCCATATGATTTTTTTTGTGTAGCGGCAAATTGGCAGACGAAGATGAAGGAACGACTCAGGAAAATGTAAGCTCGCCCACAACTGGGCAAATGCCTAAATTAAGACTCAACACATTATTGGCTTCAGATCCTGCTTTAATGCCAGATGCCAAAGATTTAAAGGTGGTACATGAGGAGACACAGACCCAACAGAGAATAGCTCGTTTGGAGCAGCATTTGCAACAGCAAATGCAAACAGAAAATATGGAAAATCTAGAAACAGAACACATACAACCACCGCCACCAGCACCACCTGCACTAACGGCTTCTGTTCAGGAAACGGTGAAAAAGACTTTGGTTGCAACTGTGGAAGCGCCTCCTCCACCACGCATGAAAGTATTCATGTGTATACCCTGTGGCATTGGATTCAATTCTCCCTCTACATTGGAGGCACATCAAGCCTACTACTGTTCCCATAGGCACAAAGGAAAAGAGCTCATCATCTCCCACTACGCAAGTAAATAATCCTGCTGCCAATATATCTTTAGCTGCAGCAGAACCAGCCGCTAAAATTGTTAAAGCCGGCAAACAATATGCCTGTACGCAATGTTCCTATAGTGCAGATAAAAAGGTATCACTTAATCATCATATGCGCATGCATCAAACCTCACCAGTACCCAGCTCAAATGCCTCCAATAACGGCAGTGCCATAATGGAAGATTATTCTAGTCAAGTGAGTAGATGTTGGTTGAACTAAAACTAATTCGTTAACATAATAAATATTAAAGAAAACGTTATATTAATATATTACTCTACCCCCTTCTCCCCCACCATACCTTATATTTTAGCAAGTAGATCGCTATTGCAGCGTTTGCGATATACGTTTTAATAATATCAAAACTTATCGAGCCCATAAACAACACTATTGCAGTTCCAGAAGAACTGAGGGGTACCTTAAACATCATATTTTATGTGCAAGAATAACTGAAAATGATTTTTTTTTACAGGCAATTGACTCCAAAACTGGAAGTTTCCACCACATCCACAACACCAATGGTACCACCAGTGGTTAGCGGTGCCATAAGTCCCCAAACACGTACGAAAACTCCAACATCTGCCTTACAACAGCAACCACCAACTACTCCTTTTTTGGCCTTGCCTACAAATCCCATACTGATAATACCTTATGCATTAATACGTTCGGCTAGCCTGATAGCAGGACCATGTAAATATTTTTCTTAAGAAATGAAGAAACAATGAACTGAGAATTCTAGTTAATTCCTTTCATTTCAGCACCTCCCCCACTACAGCTGTTCAAGATCCGGACACCACCTGCTTTACCCTGGATAATGGCAATTTAAAACCTTTAGCTACGGCCTTGAATATAAACGCTCTCAGTGCCGCTTCCACAACAGCTGCAAATAATATAGCTGCAGCTGCAGCGGCAGCAGCCACATCTTCTGCATCGCAAGTAAATGTAGAAACTCTATTAACAGAGAAAAATCTGAAACGTAATATCGTCGAAGATACTTCCGAGTTGAATCCAAAGCGTAAAGGAGAAGGGGTCAGGTAGCTTTCTTTAATTCTTTTTGAATAGGCTGAAAGTTTCTGAAATTTTTTTTTTTTTTAGAGCATTAGCTCCTTTGGACTTATCCTTACGACGCTCACCTATTGCAGCGCTATTGCAGCGGCAACGTTTTCATTCGGCGTCTTCTTTCATGGATAATGAACAGAAACGTTTAGATATGGAATCCTTATTGGAGGCGGGCAAAGAAAACTTAGCTTTGGATGAAACGGGCAGTATAACACCAGAACAAATTGTTTGCGCTCCTTCATTACTGAATAGCCCCTCTATGAGTCCTTCCAGTTCAGGAGCTGGCAGCACCTCGTCAATGTCACCACCAGCTACCATGCCACCAAATGCTTTAAGTGCCGCCTCTAATCCTGCAATTATTTTAGATAATTTGCAATTGCGTTCTATGTTACCTACTGAACTTTTGAATCCTCTCTTGGCTAAACAGAACATGGAATTAATGGTGATCTTTAGTGTAGCATTGAATTTTTTTTCCAGTAAGTGATTTTGCACAATAATGCTCCTAAAAAAGCTTTAAAGTACGCTCGAACCAACTTAAAAATTTGTTTATTTAATACTGATTCAAAATAGAAATTTTAAGGCGAAGTTCGTTAGTGAATAATACTTCAGCGAATTTTCCTTAAAGTAGGTATGAAATGTTCTTTATTTTGTTTTCGAATACAGTCGTAGGTGTTTAAAAGAGTGATTTTAACACTATTTTTTTATTTTCAAACAATTAATTTAAACTTGTTTTTAATGTTTTTTATTAAAAAAAAACTGTATTTTTTCCTTTTCAAGTATCGTTTTAATAAAACAAGGATTGTCACATGAAAATGGAATTTTTCATCATTAATTTTTTATTACTGTTTGTGTTATTTAAACAAACATATATACTCGTACATACATACATAATTTTTCAATCTTTTTTTAATTACATCGCATATCACAACACATTGGGTATAAATTTAAAAAATGATTTTTATTTAATTAAAAATGTCAGTCACGTGCATTAATGATACACTGACTGACTGACTAACTACAGGGAGGGTGGGTATTACGGAGGCAATGTATTGTATTTAATGCCTGAATAGACACATGAGTCATTTTACAATGAATTGGAGCATAACATTTACAACGACATGTATTGAATTGCTTTTGAGAGTAATTTTTTTAAAGGGTGACACATAGAGGGATTTTTTTATTTCAATTATCACTCAAATATAATATCGATTAAAATTTAAACCAGTGGTTATTTCGAATCTGGCATTTTATTATGTCGCGAAATTCAGTATATTATCGCTACTGAACGAAATGAATCGATGTACGCTTGAACAACGCTACGATTTATAGGAAATGTATTTCCATAACAAAAACAATTGATCGGCAATTGCAGGAAATATCATATAAAATTGATCGCAGAGAAGGCCCAAGTATTTTGCTAAAGTTCGTGAAACCAGTTTCATTATTGATGCGCCAAGACGTAAGAGTGCTTGTACAGTGCGTACACCAGAAAATATCGAAGCTATAGCTGGGAGTGTGAGTGAGAATCCATCAACATCAACTCGTCGTTCCCAAGAAATGAAGATTTCAACCACCAGTTTACATCGAATTTTGCGAAAAGATCTCTGTATGACGCCTTACAAAGTTTAATTGGTTCAAGAGTTGAAGCCACATGACCATTCGCTTCGTTTTCGCTTCGATAGATGGGCCAACGAGAAATTGCACGATGATATCGATTTTGCCAAAAAAAAGTCATCTATTCAGATGAAGCTCATTTTCATCTTGGTGGGTGCGTCGTTAATAAGCAAAATGTGATCTCACAGACGCCAATGCTCCCACTACACGTGACTGTTTGGTGCGCTTGTGGAGTGGAAGCATCATTGACCCATGTTTCCTTGAAAATGAGTAAGGCGCAGCCATTACCGTCAATGGAGACAACTATCCCACCATGATAACCGATTTTTTTGTTCCTGCTCTTCATGGTATTGATGTGAAGGATGTTTCTTTTCAACAGAATGGTGCAAACTGCCACACATTTCATGCCACATTCGATTTATTGCGTCAAACATTTGATGGCCGCTTAATTAGCAGAAATGGTGATGTCAGTTGGCAGCAAAGAAGATTCGATTTGACACCGATAGTTACAAACCAGAGACAATTGAGCATTTGAAGTCCAACATTCGAAAACGTTCTCGAATATTGGTCCGATCGAATGGGGTATTGTAAGTCCAGGCCGAGGTCGCCATATGAATGAAAAAATATTTCATTTCTAACCGGAACAATTGTACTTCACAAAAAACAAACAAAAAAATAAATTCAAACCGTTTTTGTTTTATTGCACTTTTAAATTTAAACTTTTAAGTGGGCCACCCTAAATTATCTCTTCAGTTTCTATAGGGAGCATAGGTTCTGCTTATGGGCTTCTGTGTCTTATAACGGACCTTGTCTACCAGCCTAATCTCAAGGCGAGCAGATAAAGTTGCTCATGAACACGTTTATATAGCGGGCTTCCGCTTTTAGACGTCTCTAACCTGCTTATTGGTTATTTAAGAATATGCCGGTGTTTCTCTGCTTAGCGGCAATTAGTATTTCGAATATCGATGGAGCCTTGCACAATCTGTAATGTGTGTAGGCGAGTATTATTAGGCAAACATGACACTCAATAAAACTAACAGTTTCATTCTGTATACTGTACGTATTATATCCAGGTGCGATCACTTGAGTAGTTTTATTATTTTTAGATGTTTTTTGAGCTGGCTGAGCCCTGAAAACTTTTTTGAAAAAATATGCAATATTTTGCGAGTTTTTGTATTCCAAACTGATGTATGGAATGACCCATATGTTAATAACTATTTATAGCGAACATTTTTTCCGTACTTTTGTTTGTTTGTTTAAATTCATTATTAAATGTTTTAATTGCGTTGTTGCATTTGTATGATTTAATATTGTTTACATTGTTGTTGTTTTTATTTGTTTGCTTTTTTGCTATTTGCGTTGCTATTATTGTTTATATTGTTGTTGTTGCATTATAAGTTGATTAAAAACTAATTTAAATGAACTTCAGAATGGAAATAATTGGCAGCAAAAATCATTTGAAATGGCCGACAGTAGAATGTATTGATTGACACACAAACAATTTTAATTAAAACTATTTATTAAATACAAATTAATTTAACAAAATTAAATATTTTAATCTGTTTAAATTTAGGTTAAAGTAGGTAAAAAGTTACTTAAAAATTATTTTGTTTTAATTATTTAATAATTGCAACAACATCGTCCTTCCGAAAACGTTTTCAAATATTAGGTCGTTTGAATTAACTGACGTGCTACATACGAAAATATGCCAACTCCAATGCATACTCTGTCGGTGCGTTCAAGTAAAAACATCGCAACCATGAAGTGCAATAGACCACAATCTAGCAATTCCTCGATGTTCTTAACAACTGGGTCTATTTGCAACAATCAGTGAAATTAAAATTGCTTAAGGACTTTTCTTTAAGCTTAACAAATCGCAAAAGAAATTGGTTGAAGGCTGTTGAATATATTTCTCTTTATTTGGATTACTATCGTTTTTTAAATCATACGACAACAATTAATGTTGCCTCCTTAGACAACTGTTGAGAAGCCATTGCCCTCCAAAGGTGTCAGTCACTGTATGGTGTGTTTTCTGAAAATTGAATGCTTAGCTGGAAATGCCTTTACTCTATCGAAAGATGTAAAGAACGGACTTTTATTGGTGATACGTAAGTCACTAACAAAAGGTTTCAACAGGAAGGTGACACATATCACACAGCCACCGAAACGAAAACTTTATTTCAAATCAAATTTATTTCGATAGCAGATTACAGATTGTCTCGATCATGTGATTAAATACCATTGGATTATTTTCTATGAAGCTGACTTGATTAAGAAAATAGACCTGCCATTTTGTCAAGTGTCATTATACATTGTGGTAGAAGAACCGCCATACATTTGTATGCCGAAGCGAATGAAATATTTATTTAAGGTGATAAATGAATGAATGCCTACAATTTACTTTAAAAAAATTGTTTAATGGAAATGTTTCTCGGGTCTAAGTCGTAGGTGCTCCATCCATGGGCTCTAATTTTGGGCCAATAAGTCACCAAGGATACTAAAAGCAGGGCATTTTCAGGGTGCATTGGCAGCTTTTGAACTGCCTCTAGCTGATTTTCACACTTAATTCGGAAATTCTGTTTATTGAAGTACAAGATTTCTTTATTTATGAAATTTTATTAAATTGGATCCTCATTGTAACGTGACTTAACAATTTGTATTCAAATCATAAAACTAGAAATTATACTGATTTAGTCCAGCCATCGTGAAACGAAATTACATTGAGTCATGATATTAATTTGAGGTTATTCTCTCTCTTCTTCGTGTCAGCTTTGTGTACCTATTTAACCAGAAATGATTATGACGTTCATACAATGGACGTAATTTACGAAACATATTTCTCACACAGTATGATTTGTAAGCGTTGCTGGTTCGTTAGTCTATTAATGGTGAAATGGCAAGCCTTAAGGAACGAATATTTTATTTTACACCATAAAACTAAATAGCAAAAAAATCACCCGTTATAACCTTAGAAAAGAAAAAAATTTTAAATATAACATTATAGATCAACTCATACAAGCACATCAAGCGTAGCGTTGTCGAATGCTTAACTTTGACGCTATAAGTATATACCTAAACAAGAGCGTCATAGCTTCATCAAATCCGAAAGTATTAACGCGGCACTCTTTGGGTTTATCGCGTTACATTTCGCATAATTCCGAAATAATTTAATAATTTCTAATCAAATATGTATGTCTACGTATAAATATGTATATTTTTATTTCATTTAAATCACATATGAAAAGCAAATAAATGATAATTAATTTTCAGTAAATAAACTAAATAAATAAAAATGTATGTAAGTTCTCTCAAATTGAATTTTTTTTAATTCGTTTTTTAACTTTCTTTTCTGGCAAAGCAAATAAAGAAATTGAAAGAAAAGTTTTTATTAATCGATTAATTTAAAATAATTATTAATTAATTTTGTATTAGAAAAAATAGAAACAGAAATAATTGAATTTTAATTAAGACAACCGAAGCAATAGAGTGAGAGGTGCCATACGAACACCCAGAATACAATGAAGTAAACATTTTAACAACTAAACTTATGAGAGGATAGTTTTGTAATTCCATAACTTTTTATATATATACACATATACAGAGTCCGCCATCTAACGTTTTTTTTTTTCAACTAGCGCTTATTTCGTGAATGGTAACACTTAGCTCATGTCTGATTTGACAGATAATTAGTTTTATCCTTCCGCTGAACGAATATGGCTGTGTATACGCTTTTTTCGCTTCGCTAAGTGGGCCTGCGATCGACCTACAGAAGATGCCGATTTTGCCAAAAAATCATCTTTTCAGATGAAGCTCATTTTGATCTTGGCGGGTATGTAAACAAGCAAAATGGTCGCATTTGGGCACAGAAAACCCGCACGCATACATTGAAAAGCCGATATAGCCAAGACGAGTCACTGTTTGGTGCGGATTTTGGTCCAGAGGCATAATTGGGTCATTTTTCGTCAAAAATGAGCAAGGAGCCGCCGTTACAGTCAATGGCGATCGTTATCGCGCCATGTTGAATAAATTTTTGTTCACAAAAATTGAACAGGAGGATATTAGCAACATGTGGTTTCATCATCATCAGTCGCAGAACTGATGTCGTTTGGCCACCTCGGAGCTGCGATTTGACACCGTTGGACTATTATTTGTGGGGTCCCGTCAAAGATAAGTGTTACGCCAATAAGCCAGTTACAATTGACACTTTAAAGGACAATATTCGTGAAGCCATTGGTGAAACACAACTGCACATAATCGATAATGTACTTAAAAATTGGACCGATCGTGTAGGCTACTGCATGTTCAGCCAAGGCAGCCATTTGAATGAAATTATTTTCCATTGTTAACCGGAAGGATCGTACTTTCAAATAAAAAAAGAAATTTGACAAAATATTCAGTAGTTTTTTTATAACATTTTCAAGAAAAAAAAATTATTTGGCGGAGCCTTTAGTTAGTAAAGTTTTTCAAACGTAAATAGTCAAAACCACCCGCAAGCAATGTTGAGAGGTGATATCGCTGTTAAAAATTTTCAGATGGTGTGGCCTCTAATTGAACCAAAAACTTTCTGGTTGATATGCGGTTGTCTTACTTAACATACCACAGTGACACACACTAATAAATACCTGATGCATCTATATATGCAACATTACCATGATTTTCAAAGTAATTTCGCAATATTTCCCAGCGTTGTTCAAGCGTATACACAACCATATTCGTTCAGCGGAAGGATAAAACTAATTGTCCGTCAAATCAGACATGAGCTAAGTGTTACCATTCACGAAATAGCACCAGTTGAAAAAAAACGATAGATGGCGGACCCTTTACAATCATACTTTAAAGTATACTAAAGAGTCTGTACGCATATTTACGCTACCGAGTGTATATTATTTAAAAATTTGGCTTTTGCATTCAAAGAAATGATTTTTAATTAAAAAAAGAAAAAAATTTATATAAAATAGACCAAACATTCATTCAAATAAATGACTTTTAATAATTCTAAAAAGCTGGTTTGCCTATTGCGTATGTTTATATAACCGCAAAATAAGCTTTAAAGAAAAGAAAGAAATTTAATTTTTACGGCACACTAAGGGCCTATCACAAAAATTAAAATTTTTAATTTAAAATTTTTTTTTTCTGAAATTGAATTTAAATTTCAATCCCTTACTCTTTTGCTACGAGTAATGCAATCAAATTTTAGAGGATAGGATTTCCCAAAGGCAAAGTTAAGTTCTGTTGAAATTGCTGGGCCTATCAAACTTTATAGGATAGGAATTAAAAACCATATTCTATTCAAAGGAAAAGAAGAAACCAAACCGAATCTTTTATTCAAATTTTTTTAAATCTTATTATGAAAAACATAAGACAACTTATTTTGCTTTGTTTCAAATTTAAAAGGTTGTGAGGAGAAAAAACAAATTTTCACCTCAAACCACCCAATACCCATAAGAGCACTATAAACTGAATACGAAAGAAAAAATATTTTAAAATTCTTACAATAGAAAGTGTGACAGAAAAGCATACTCGTATTTGAATAAATGAATGAATAGATGGTTTGATGGATGGATGAATAATGAATATTTGAGTTTGTGACTAAGCGAGCGAGCGACTGACTGACTGACTGACTAGGCGATGAAGAAATATAAATATATTGACACAATTTTTTTTATGTTCGTCTCTATCAACGATAAATAACACATACAACACATGTTTTAAACTTAAAGATGTCATTTTAAAATGAGGCAAAGAAAAAAAATGGGAAAACAGAAAAATTGAGGAAAAAAATTCAAAGAAGAAAGAAATAAAATTCAGAATTTGTGTATACATATGTAGAATTAAAAAACACCTTTAGTCACATAATGAAACTTTTAATTTTAATTGGTAAACATTTTATAGTGTGACATCAGTTTTTTTTTTAATTGTCTCAGTTTTTAGGTTGCACGCCTATTTACCGGCAAAAGTTTTTCGACGGCTTAAATATTATTAAGACTTATTATTTATCTAGAGACTTCTAGGCTTGTTTACCGTATCTACATCTATATAAATGCAGGTGGCGCCACGCCCTTACTAATATTTATTTGCCCATATCTTCAAAACGATAACAGCAAGAGTCTTTACAAAATAAATACAAATTTTTGTAATCTTGGGAACGGTTAAACTGGAATTTCCTGAATGTGGTCTAAATGAGTTCGCATTCCAAATGTGGGCGGAATCTGTAAAGTGGACATGGTACCTTCGTACAGAGTCGATATTGATTTTTGTATATCTTGAGAGCGGTGAAAGAAGAAGTTTCAAAATTTCGTCCAAATAACTTGGCAGTTAATTAAAATCTCCATTTGAAATGCGAATGGAATTAGATAAGTGGGTCTGACATCTCCCATACATAGTAATAAATATTATTTTTGGTATATCTTGAGAACGGTAACAGTTGATAGAAATTTCAAAATTTGGTTTAAACGACTTCTGGTTGCGATCGTGTAAGTAAGCGCGGCGGCCCTCATTTATACTGACTATGGAATTTCGCATGTTTGCTATGCAACTAACAATTAATGCTTTATTATCTTTCCACATCTGGCAAAAAGCGGCAGAGACATCACAATCGGGTATTGCACAAAGCACACCGAGTAAAACGTTTTTATATACATACTAAAGTAATCCCTCCCGCGTTGCTGAGAACCTTTCTCTTGTACTTGCTTTTTGACTGATGTGGATAGATAACGAAAGCATTAACTATTACCGTTCCCTACAGATACAAAATTCCATACTATTTTTAAGTGATGGTTAGTATTGACTGCCTAGTTATTTAAACCTAATTTCGCAACTTTAACTTTAACCATTCTCAAGATACACTAAACTCATTATTTAATTTGTATGAGGGCTACCAGGCCGACTTATCCATGCCCGTCCAATTTTAGATTAAGTTGAGACCAAATTCAAAAACTTCCATTCGAATCGTTTTCTAGCAAGTTCAGTTTTTGGCATAGAGTGCTCTTCTTTTCTGTTTTCAGACGTACGAAGTCACAGACATGGGCAAAAACTAAGCAAAAAAATAAAAAAAGAAAAAGAAGTAAAGAGAAAACAAGTGAAAAAACACAGTGAAAATTGGCCTGAGTGACAGACTCTCAACTACTACCACAATTGTAAAATGCATTATAATTAGTTTGCCGAACGCTGCTCTAGATATACAGAAATATGTATATAGTTTCTATGCTTCATCTACTTACTTAATTTCGCCCATATTTCGACTTAACTACTAAGTTATTTAGAGAAAATTCAGAACATTATACTTTTACCGTTCCAAAGATATATCGGCCCAATTTTTGCCTGATGACTTGTATTAATCACAAGTTCATTTGGGCCAAATTTGGAGACTCTTACTATTGAAGTTTTATATTGAAGATATACACATACAAATACAAATGGTATATCGGCATCGCACCTCCCAGTTGAACAGTAGTGAAGCCACACACCAAATGAGAAGTTTCTGCATAATATTTTCTAACTCATACAAAGTCTAAATGCTGTGACACTTTAACGTCAATGACTCTCGATCCAATGGACCTACAAAAACAGTATATATGTACATAAAAGCCTTGGTACTGACTTCATCATTTGTTAAGGGCTAATAAAATAAAATCGGTTGGCACATTTTAGAGAACATCTCTTACAACGCATCTGGGTAGCAAAATGAGAACATCAAAATTGTACCCGGAAGCTCATAAAATTTTAGTATTTCGACCCCAAATGTGCCAGAAATATATATTTTTTTAAAATTATTTTCAATTTTTTTTTTTTATTTTAATTAAAAGCATAAAAAATAACACGAAAATTCATTTTTATAATAATAAAATTAACATTTTCATGAAATGAATTGTTGTAATAAACGAAAACTGCTAAAAACAAAGTGAAGTTAGTTGCAGTTGCTTGAAAATAAACAGACAAATTCAAAAACTAAATCACAAGGAAATGGCAGATGCCATTGGAAATGAATTAAACGATAAACTAGGGAAATTTCTTTACAAAAAATAAAATGAGAAAGTTCGCAAATTGTACCAAATGAGTAATTGGTGTAAAATTGTACTTTTGAGTTTGAAATTGTACCAACTTTTGAGACCCTGGTTTACTCCATTAATATGAGTTTACAACAATAAACGTTCTATACTTTGAGCTTATAACCAATAAAATGTCTTTTATATGGCTGAGTGAACAGTACTTCGAAAGCTCTGAAATACCGAAAGATAGATTCCTATTCCTATTCTTTACATTTGGTTTTCTTTAATCCTTATGCAGTTCGATCGTAAGCACCTTGTTTGTTTCAGTTCTAACTGTGTTGTTGTTGTTTCTTAATTCTTTGGTCGTATGGTTGCTTTGTTTTTGTGGTTTATTTTTGTTTATAAACAAATTTTTGTGGCTTTTGTTTATTTTTCTTTTTAGCAATATAACAAACGGCAGTAGTTCCCAAACTTGATTTATCTTAAAAATTTGTAAAAATTAGTTGTATTCTGTTTGTCATTTTAAGTATAACTCGAGAACCGATTTAGCTAAGCCGACTTCTAATCTTGTTCATATTTTTACGTGATGGTTAAGCAAAAGAACACACATACTTTTGCGATGATGTGTATGTTTTTCTCATATAAATTACGTGAATTCCTTTTTATGTTTCTTATAAGAAATACAATTCAAAGGCTCACAGTAACGCAGGAACAAAACGAAAATAAACAATGTCTATAGAAAAGATACACCAAATTAGTACAGTAGTTATAGAGGTATAGAACTTTAGGTTGGCATTACTTTTCAAGATTGCGACCGATCAGTTTGGCTTGGCAATTCATCATGAGTAGACTCACGCCTGAACAACGCTTGCAAATAGTGCGGTTTTATTTCGAAAATAATGGTTCTGTGCGGAAAACGTATCGCGCACTACGTCCATTTTCTCGTCGACAAAATCGTCCATCAGAGCAGTTAATTCGGTTCACGTTTTTGCACCACGTTTACTCTTATTGATAACTTGCATCCCCAGAGACGTTGTACAGTGCATACAGAAGAAGCTATTGCTGCTGTAGAGCGTAGCATTGAGGAAGACCCGAATGAGTCCATCCGCCAGCGAGAACAGGGATTGGATCAGTGTCCATCCACTTTATGGAAGATTTTGCGGAAGGATCTTAGTTTGCGTGCTTACAAAATCCAACTCGTGCAAGAATTGAAGCCAAACGATCATCAAGTAAGGCGTGGATTCGTCGAATGGATCCAAAAGAAGATTGCCGTTGATCCCTACTTTCATAAGCGAATTTTGTTTAGCGGTGAAGCTCACTTTTTTTTGTTTTTTTGTGAAAGTAATCCTCAAGTGTATGTGGAAACACCGTTATATCCAGGAAAACCCACTGTTTGGTGCGCTTTATGGGCTCATTGGTTCGTACTTTTTCAAAAACGATGGTGGCCAGAACGTTACAGTCAATGGCTATCGGTATAGAGCCATGATTACTAGCTTTTTCATTTTTGAATTTAATAACCATGATATCCAGGAGATGTGGTTTCAACAAGACGGCGAAACATGTCACACAGCTCTTGCCACAATAGATTTATTGAAAGACACGTTTGGTGACCGCCTAATTTCACGTTTTGGACCAGTGAATTGGCCTCCACGATCTTGTGATATAACACCGCTAGACTACTTTCTGTGGGGCTATGTAAACTCATTGGTCTCTGCGGTATAGCCACAAACGCTTGTCCATTTGGAAGACAACATTCACCGTATTATTGCCGATATACGGCAATAAATGTTGCAAAATCGAAAATTGGACGTCCAAATTGGACTACGTCCGCGCTAGACATGGCGGTCATATGCCAGGAATCATATTTAAAATGTAATGCCACAACATTAACCTTCGGATAAATAAAATTCATGTCAATCGAATAATCCATCGTTGTTTTATTGCAACTTAAAGTTCTATACTTCTATAAAAAAACACCCCTATTAGCTATAAGCTTTGTTATGACATTTATTCTATTGGTTTGTGTCAAGGCTCTCAATGTATCTGTCACTGCCATAATTATCTGTATTACGACAGTGTTACCACTTGCGTGTTTAATGGTGTTGCCAGTTCGATTTCGTTTTGTGTACTATGATCTTAAATCTTTTGAATTTAGCGTAGATAAATAGAAATTTTTACAAGAATTTTCGAAATTGATAATAATTGTTATAAAGGATGGCACATTGCGCTTAGTTATAGTCATTTATAGTTTAGCAGTCATAGTATGTAAAGTATAGTTGAACAGATAAGCTTTTTTGTGTCTTATCTGGCTGAGAATTATCTACAGCGTATATCTATTATATTATTATATAGTATATTATTACGTAAAGTCACACTTAGAGTCGTGTGTTGAATAAATTGGTGTATAAAGTGGATATTGAATAAGTTGGTTACTGTGTGGTTATAATTGTATTAAGTAAAAGTGTGGAAATGAATAGAAAAAACTACGTGTTATTTATTTTATTTAACGCAATTAAAATTAAAGAATTCGAACTTTTAAAAAAAGTTTATCTGATCACCCATTTAGCCGTTTAATGGGGGTCAGCTGTATTATATGCAGCGGTTAAGTGCTGATTAAATATTATTTAATAAATAATATCAATAATGACAAACAATATTTCCAAGAGATTAAATGGTCAATATGTCAATAACAAAAACAACAACAATAACTGGTTATCTATGCCACTATTTTATTAACTGGAAAATTTTTTTTCATGAAAAAATAAATATTGAAAATATGCATTTAAAGCATGAGTGCATAATGACTTAAATGTATGTATACACAGGTGGACTTACAAAGAATACACACATACATAAATAAGTACGAGTAAGTATATGTTATTATTATATTATTAATCTGTAAATGACGAATACATTGCACAGACATTATTAAGTTACTCAAAATGACAACATTAGAAAACATGGTTTTTATGAACAAAAAAAAGCATTAACTTCTATTAAATGCCTTTAATTTTCTAAATGTGACTTTAAATGCTAACATTAGGCTCATTTGCAGAATAATTGTTTTCCAAACCAAACTAATGCTATAAACAGATAGATGGCAGTGAACAGTGGGCAGCAAGATGGCGGAATTCGAATACACACGCATATTTTAATGGCAGCACGCCAAAAGCATAGACATCAACCTTACTTATGCAGTAAAAACTAATTAGTAATGCCAATACCACATAAAATGTTAAATAAAAACGATTTTAAAAGTATTCTTTTTTATTTAATAGAAAAAGCAGTACAAAAAGCAAATTTAATAATCTATTTTACTTTATAATTCTAGTTATAAATAGAAAATGAATATATGCATTGCATTAATTCATATTTATATTAATGATAAAGAAAGTTTATAACATATTTTCTACAAGATACTTTTTAAAAGACCAAAAACAATTAATATTAAAAAGAACAATTTGCTATGTTGGTACTCAAAATTTATAGAGATAATAAATCAAGACTATTTTCTGGAAAATTAATTTAAATATAACTCCAACAAAATGTAATTGCATATTCATATCAAAACAAAAAGCTCAATAATTTAAAAAAAGAGTTAAATAAAAATTTAACTCATAAATAAAGTTAAATAAAAATTTAACTCTTTAAGTAGCTTGCGTTATCAATAAATGGTTATTTTAAATCTACATGCAATAAAATGCATGAAAAGTAAAAAAACGTGGCACCACTGAAATCTGTGTCTTTATAACAAACAGCTGTTCATAATTGTTTATTATTGTTTTTGTTTATTGAAGTTGCTAAGTATTTACTTATTCTTTCTATTATTTTATATAACATTGATGTATTTCAGGAGCGATGGCTGTAACAAAATGTATTAAATTTATTTTAATCATTATTTTTGTTAAAAATTTTTATGTTTGTAAATATCCGCACTACGTATTTCACTCTCAGCTGTTTTTGCTGCTGCTGCCTTCGAAATATTTATGAAGCCGATAATATTTTCTGTTTGCTGCTATAATGCTTGCTGTCATTTACATATGTATTTAAAGCATATGACAGTCTTTATAGGAAAACAATTAAAACGTTTATTGTATTGTCACATAAATAAAAACGCCTAAAGAAAATATACACCAACATTATTACATATGGAGCTATGAAACTTTATTGGGGAATTCTAGTCTATTGGTTTGTGTCAAGGCTGTCAAAGTATCACCCATTCAATGCCGTTATTATTTGTGTTATTAACAGTGCTACCAATTGCATATTGAACGGTGTTACCAGTTTAATTTTTGTGTATTATGATCGTGTGCCGCTGTGATATGTTAAGTAAGACACCTGCCTACCAACCAAGAAAGTCGTCGGTTCAATACCAGGCCAGACCATCTTAAAAAAATAGAAAAAAGGTTTTCGACAGCGTTATCACCTCATAACATTAGCTAGTAACTGGTTATGAGTATAAAAATACTTTTGAAAACTTCTCTAAATGCATTTGCAGTTCGGAGCCGGCGTTAAAACTGTAGGTCAAAATAGTAGTTTAAAAATAGAATCGGGTGCAGCTCATTGACTGAGAGAAGTCCCCATGTTCCTTCATGGAATGTTATGGGAATTAATAATAATAATGATCATACACTTTGTATGCACGAATATGAATAGGAAGTTGTAGTACATACAAGAATAGTGGAAATTAGTACCAATTCTATATAAAAGGCGGCGCCTCACACTCGACAGGTAATTGCATCAATAAAATAAAACCAAAATATTTAGGCGAAAGATTCAGTTTTGACTACGCTGTGACACTTCAAAGTTGAGATATTTTTCAAAAAATTTATATTTTGTTCAATACGTTTTGGGTTTTTTAAACAAATAATTATCAAAAGTTTGTGTTTTGATTAAACTAAGCGAAGTATTTAAAGTAAATAAATAGAATTAAACAATTTTAGAAAATATATAATTTGATATATATTTTAGTGTTTGATGTGATATCAAATGGAAATTTTCAGAAATTTTAAAATTTCGAAAAAAAAAACTATTCCTATAAAAATATGTGCCATTTTATTTTTTAATCTACTAGTGCGGATTATATATAAATAGGAACTGCAAATAACTCTTCCTACTTCGTCTTATAAATATTATGAGCTTTTAGCTAAAAAAAATGTATTGTCTTGTTTCAAGCCTTAAAAATTGCTTCTTAAATTTTCTCCAATAATTAAAAGTGCTGCCAATGCATGGATCGGTTACTTTTTGTTATTTTAGACCAGTTTGAATTAACGTCGAAAAATTGAAGATTCGTGACCATACTAGAGCATTCTAAGCTAAGATGAAATACAATAAAAGCGGCGTATTGCGGCTGGTTAGATAGTTAATTGTGAATTGGCTGTCACGAAGTAAAGTCTGTTTAAGGCGCAAATAAAAAGTGTTTTCATAAGCGAATTTGGTGTATTAAAGTACAGTGGAATTAATAAAGAAAGAGACAGATTGTAAAACAATCAAAACAATCAAAATAAAAATGTTTTATTTTATTTTGTCGCAGTAAAAACAAACTCGAACGTCTTAAAAAGGTTAAAACGTAACAATATATTTTAATTAAAAGTTCCAGAAATGGAAAATTCTTTATAGAAAAAACATTAAAAAAAATTATAAAAAAATAAAAAGTCGATATATATTAAGCTCAAGAAAATCATCCTAAATACCTGGTGTTTAACAAAACTATAAAGATTACAACAAATCAATTTATAGTACCAAATTTCATCCATATACAACCAATCTTATTTTTGTCCATTGCTTATATTGTCTTAACGCATAGTGCGCCTTATGCTTAGTCAGTTCTGTTGTAATTCAACAATAAAAGTGTTGAGTAAATTTGTGTATTAAGAGCAAGATAATTTAGTTGGATACTGTATAAATATAAATAAAGGACTGTATAAGTAAAACAATAAACTCGTGTTATTTGTTTTGACGCAATTTTAAAGAACTCAAGCATTATAAACATTTTTAAACGTAAGAGTATTTAAAGGAACTTTATTGACTCGGGAGAAGGATTAAAAATTAAGATTTATATAGAACAGATGTTCACCACAGATGTTCAAAAATATTTCGGCAAAATGTGGATTTTCAGTGTTAATGCAGCAATAGATGTAATAGGCTCAATTAACTATTTTTTTTTTTTTTTAACAAAAGAAGGGGAAAATTGGGTTAAGTTTTCTTTTATTATCCTTTATAAATAAAATATATTTTCCCACAAAAACACTATCCATATAATCACAAGTTTTGCAAAAAAAGGAAACTTTTATCGTTTCTTAAGTTATCTTTTTCTTTTCCTTTCTTATCGAACTACAATACGAGTAAATATTTGCCAAATCTTATTTATTTATTTTCCTTTTTTATTATAAAATTTTGAGAGAGAAAAGGAAATTTCTTTTCTCGTTGACTTGCTTCTTATACCCTACATACAACCCAAGCAACTAACAATTTCAACATACACTTTAAATTATCCGATGGTCTATGCAAAGCCCTTAATTATGCGTTACGGCACAAGTATTGTAATTTTCTTTTGAACTAGGGAAGTAAAGACTCTATAAATTTTGACTTAAAATATGCAAGTCTACGTAGTTGATTTGGTCTTCAATTTATTAATAACCGCCATCACACTGGTAGTTTGGCTATTGTACAGCCAAAAAAATGTTGTTTAAATACAATAAATTTGCAAGTCACAGACTTTACTTTGGCACTTATGTAGATACGTTTGTGTAGGGTATCATGTTATCACTAAAGCTTAACTTTCGTTTCCTGTCTTATTCATTTTTCTTTATTCGAATTTAAATAAACTCCTTAAAACAAATAAATGCCACCGACAAAACATAACGAAGATGGCGGCGCCAAAAAAAGTGTTTCGTTTGTATTTATTTTCATTAAATAAACTGGAAGAAAACTGAAACTCGTTTAGTGACTTTAATGCTGTTTTTGTTGTTGTTGTTGCAGCATGTTGCATGTGCTCTAAATGGGACACTTCATTAAAAATTCACCGAAAAAAACGAAATCAAATAAAACTAAACACAACGATTTGAAACCTGAAAAGATTTTTTTCTTTCATTTTTTTGATTGTTTTCACAAAACAAAATTTCTTTAAAAAAATCATATGAATAGTGTGTATGTGACTGCACAACATAAAGAGAATGAATGGAAAAAACAATAAAATGTCATGCCAACACTGCTGCTGTTATAACAGCAGCCATGATAGACACCTACACAAATACATAAAGTCTCATGCTCTCACATGTACTCGCAAAGTCATATTTGAAGAGACAAATAAAATAAAACAAAAACAAAACATGTATGTTGGCTGCCAACATAAACTAAGAACTTGTAAGGCAACTTATGGTTGTAAATTTAGCAGTGTATGAGTGTGTGCGTTTGGCTTTTTATGCAAGCGACTAAAGTAAACAGAGACGGCTTAAAAAAAGGAATACTTCTCAAAATAAATATTCCCTACTTAGGAATAAATTCTTGAACTTAAATAGCGAAGACAAAACCCAATTTTTTAGCGGCGACATTCTCGTGTTAATATTTTAACAGCGATTTTTACTTAAAATTTAACAGGTAACTTTAAAATGCTGGATACCGAGAAACGACATACACAATAGCATCATGTATATAGAAATGGTATTCCAGAGAGTCCTTTATAGAGTTAAACACAAATGGTATATCTGATAATATTATAGTTTTTAAGAAAAACTCATCTACACCTGCCGCTTTTGGTCCAATTTTTTTTATTTCTTCATAACTTTTAAACGCTCTTATATACACTGTGGGTTTTCGGCTCACGTATCAAGTGTCTGGCATAAAGCTGTACTGAGAAAAATTAAAGAGTTACTAATTTTAGATTTCGGACTAATTGTGATTTTGTTTAAAATTTGGCACTACATTCTAAAAGCAATGTTTTTTGATTACTTTTGCAAATAAATCTGCTGAAAGTGGAGCATATACATACATATGTACATGTAATGTCAGATTTAGACTTGCAGCAAATACAAATTCTCTGCTTTCTAATGCTTGATTTAGAAACAGCACTTTTTGATGATTAATAATTAAAGGAAGGGTGTCCCATAATTAACGCAAGAATTGAATTCGTTGCCATCTGTGCAGTAAAGTTTTGGCAGTTTAGGGTTAGTAAATATGGAGCGTTACACAATAGAACAACGTGTCCTTATTACTGAACAATATTTCAAAAATAATGAAAGCTCGGCGGCCACAATTCGAAAATTCCATAAAAAATATGATCAGAATAGTGTTTTAACTTCGTCAACTTTGAAGAGATTAATTGAAGAATGTGAGGAGATTCGATCCGTTGGAGACGCCTAACACACTCTTCGTCCAAAAACAATCCATTCAAATATCAGTAAGAGTGACGGTGACAATCCCTGAACCACAATTCGACGTCATGGATAAGAATTGCAAATTTCTAGAAGCTCTCTACAGCCTATACTTACTGAAAACATGTGTCTCCATGCTTACAAAATTCTATAAGCAAAACAATAAAAGCTTAATGACCATGCACAGTGAAGAGAGTTCGTCTTTCGCGCAAAATCATCCTAAGCGTTGAAGTACATTTTCACCTTGATGGCTTTCTTAATCGCCAAAATTACCGCTTTTAGGGTTTTGAGAAATGCATCCACAACGTGTCACTGTCTGGTATGGATTTTGTGCTGGAGGCATAATTGGACCATAATTTTAAAAATCAGGCTGGTAAAGCAGTAACTGTTACTGGTGCTCGATATCGCGACACGATAACACAGTTATTTCTGCCGAAATTGGATGATATTGATGTGGCCAATATGTAGTTTCAAAAAGACGGTACCCACGTAATAATTCAATTATTGCATGAGATATTTCCAGGTCGTGTAATATCTTTTTTCGGTAATCAGAATTAGCCCTCTATATAGATCGTGTGATTTGATGCCATTAGAATTATTTTTATGGATTTATTTGAAAGCACAGGCCTATGTCAACAAGCCCACAACCACCCGTGCATTAACGCTGCATCAACGAAATTCAGCCACATGTATGCAAAATGGTCATAGAAAATTTCAACAAACGTGTGTTATTCCATAAATATCCCTATTCCCTGTACTTTATAACTCAATACAAAAATAATCAAAGTCAAAAATAATTAATCAATACAAAAATAATTAAAATATTGCGTTCATTTTGGGACAGCCTTTATCTTAACAACCGAGTTATTTATTCTTCACGAAGAGTATTCTCTGATAGAGAATTTGGAGCGGGAAAGTCGATTGCAATTTGGATTATTTCATTTTTAGAGTAAGGATTATCGGCTCGTCCCTCGATGGAAAAGAATCTACTGTGATGACCTTATGGCGGAGTGCTATCTCCTTTGTATGTACGGCAGTGCGCGGTGACCTGCTACCATGTTGCCTCTCAGAGGTATATTTCATCGTCAAATATCTAGTTATCATTCTGGACAGAGAAACTTTCACACTCTCACATCCAGACTAAGGCGACAAGGCTCATTGGAAAGTAGCTCCTTCCATAGTAAAACAGGTCTAAGGGGTCTTTCGCCGAAACTAACGATATGGATATATGCCGCCATTACCCATTATCACTTATGTAGTGAACCACTTTCTGTTCAGATAGGTGTAGCTTTGAAATTTTGAGGTGCCGGAGCAGGAATGATGGTATAATAGGGGCTTAGTTTGGGGTGTTGGGTTGCAGTACCCTGCAACTGTGATTGATCTGAATAATGATAATAATAATTGTACTAACAGACTATTTAATTAGATTTACACAAAATCTAAAGTTCGCGTATTCTTTAAAATCTAACAACAGGGTTAAAAAATAGACTTCGAGGAGTTTGAAAAGTGAAAAGTTTCCAGAAAAAAGAAAAGTTTCTGAAAAAATAGAACCTCATATACATAAACCGCTAGGGACAGGGAAACATCAAATTTTTATTTTTAAATAAAAAATTTTATATCCTTAAGCTGTTCTTGGAATAATTCAAAAAACATGAGTGAAACTTACGTGATGTATCGTAATTTTGATTCCATCTGGACTCGAATATAGACACTTACCTGTAATGAAATAAGAAGAGGAAAAAAATGTTAATGTTGTGATACAGAAATATTTGTAATGTTGTTTTACAGTATTATTTAAGTACGAGGTTTGTTTCTAGGTTTTGCAGTATGCCTACAGCAGATATTTTTTGCTTTTAATTGATGTAGGCGACTTCCCTTTGAACTAACAATTTGACTTTGAATTTTGTTGTTTTAACTTTAAGAGTAATGAGCATATTTTGTTAGTTTATAAAGGGATCGAAGTGCTAGACGTAATTAGTGATTTGATTTTGCAAAGTGAAATATGCTCCAACATGATCAAAATTACAGTGTTTAACTGTTAGTGTACTCAGAGAAAAGAAACATTTTGATGATAAGCCCTTGCCTTGGATTTTTCAGTATAGGCCATGAGAAGCCTGGGTCTTAACGTAAGAATTTATATACAGCTTTTAGACGCATTGCAGCAATAAAGCATTATATCAGGTTCTGAAACTGAGATTTTAAATTTTTTCCATGTTTATTTCGGCACTAGACTACTCACATAAAGATAACTCTTATCAGAACTGGCTTGGACTCAAACTCAAGTTGTTATAGGTTACCAAGAGTATATCCGAAAAACTTAAGGCAAAGGAATGTCTTAAAAATCAATGATAGCGTGAAAAACGTGGAGAAAAGGTTCTAGACTCTCGTCAAAGTGTCATAAAAGAAATTACTGATAATACCAGCATTTCAGTTGGCTCATGTCATACATTGGCGGCTTCAGCTTTAAGACAGGTATTAAGAAAGTTTGTTATGAAACTTACACATTTTTATAAATCTATCTTCGATATTTGTCACTCAAGAACCGATAAATGATTGACTTACATAATTATCTTTAATTGCTTAAAAAGTTCACAACTAGTGAGAAGCAGAGCGAAAATGGCTATAAAGCCAACTGTATGGCCTAACTGTCACAAAAAAGAGCTCAACATTGGCAGAAAATAAATGGAAGCTAAGTTCGCAGAAAGTGTAAAGGTCGGCTATCAGTTTCCTTTGAATACAGTAAAGTAGGGCATCTGAAGTTCACACACAACGTCGTACAATTAATAAGGAAAGCAAAACGAAATAAAAAGAACAACTGGAATAAGAGAAAACATACCAATTCTTTTGCTTTAACTAATAATGCCGTTATCACCATATTCAGTGGATTTAGTCAATGATCCCCGTATTGTATTAGGATGATAATAACGACATCCCGATATAAGCCAAAAGGATGCTAAGTAGCAGTAGTTGTCGTAGGGAGGAAAATATCGTTCTCCTAAATTGGTTTATAAGAAAGATTTCTCCAAACAAATAAATGGAGGTATTAAACAACTTTTGCCCAACATGTTCCGCTGGTAGCGCAGGGGGTAGTGAAATTTTTTGTCATGAGGCTACAAGATTCTGTAAATTTTAAGAATAACAATGCTGTACTGTGTTTTCATAAAAGTATTGAATATTCTCCACATAACAACAACAAACATAGGCAAACTATTGTGTGTGATTTAACTACTGCACACAAGAGCTAGTAACAACTTTAACTGCTTTATTACAAATACACACGCTACCGTATTTAAATATAAATAATAATGAGGGTCCTAGAATTCGCTGTCTTAAACAAGGTTATGGTTATGCTGGAGCTTGAAATTAATACAAAAAAGGTGGCGATTCTTAAGGTTCAACTTGTCTTAACGTAATGACATAGCCATACCCATAGCCGTAACATAAGCACATTCACTTTTTTCGATTGAAATGCAAAAAGCTTTTTAGGGTTATAGCGAGAAATCAAAATTTAATTGGTATGTCACTACCAATCAAAAAAGTGTTAGCCATAATATTGGTTGAAGGTTATGGCTATGGTGTCACTGAACATTTTTACTTGCCATTCAGTGCTAAACAACATAGTAGTAAACATAACTCACCCAAACACAACAGATGGTGTTGAAGATCAATAAGTGCAAAGCTTTATTACCAACCAAACAGGAGTTTTAAGTTTAGTGCTGGCAATAGATTATTAAAGCTTTAATTAGACGTAACTTAATATAACTGCATAACCGTAACCATAGTCATAAAAACCAAAATTCAATTGATCGGTGAGGACGTTATGATATGTCTGCACAAGTCGAACAGAGTATTTTTCATAAGGTTGGTTTGTTGCGTTGTAACTATGGTGTTACGTTAAGTCATGTCTAATTTGAGCATAAAGAATTAATATTTTAATCACTTAAGGTACTTTTATAATTTTGTTCACAGTACTATTCAGAAAGTCACACTCACATTTTTATTTTAAAATTTTTGTTTATTGCCCCCTTTTGTAAGCGTTCTTTTTGGTAAAAAAAAAATCTTTTATTTTTTTATTTTATTTTTTAGAATTCATGGCAAAAATCCATATGAAAATCCTTTTAAGCTGAGCATATCAAAAAATCTGTTGGAAATGTCATTCCAGTTACTTTTTCAACTTAAATGTTCTCTTGTCACAGAGCGAGAGTAACTGTTTATGTTTAGTTGCCAGTTTTTCTGCTTTTTTTATTTTTTGGAAACATTTTTTTTCTGCTTTAGTGATGGCCGCGTGTCTACAAAAATATTACAAAAGTTGTTTGAAACAAATAAGCCCACGCTCTTACAAATGCACAAGAACTTTTGACAGGCACTACATACGAATTTATTTAAATGACACTGACACTCGCATTTCATTACTTCAACAGCAACATCGTCATCACAATGATGTAAAAAAGAAGAAACAACTTTTATGACAACAACAGAATTATTAAAAAAAAATTTCGTTTTCCGTTTTTTTATAAGTTTTTTATAAAATTTCCATTAAATACAGTAAATATTTCGGTAAAAAATGTTTTTTTTTTTTTCATTAAAACAAAATTTTACTCTGAACACCACCTGCAGAAATAAAAATTGTAGAAGTTCAGTTTCATTTTAGGCATTTCTTTTTTTAACTTTTCCCTTCACCCTCAGATGCGCAAGCAAAACACGCAGGTTTTTCCAATTTTAACTTTACGGCAGTGTTGCTTTAGAATAATACAAAATCCATTGCTTTTTAACCCATGCAATACAGACAAGTTAGCCAGAATGAGATCTGCCTTAAATGCTTCTATTACAAGTAATATCTTTAGAATCTTTCGTCAAAAGGCTGAAAATAGTTGGCATAACCTGGACATTTGTTGGGTGGTTAGGTTAATGTGGGTATCTTTTAATGAGAAATGCACTTTGCAACTTATAGCCTCTCTATGAATGATTACATTTGAATTAACGCATATAAAATAGAGGATATGGGACATTTCCGGAACTTTCCAAACTGTAGGCAATTAGATATATAAAGAGACTGCTTTACCTACACGTCAGTTAGTAATAGTTTTCTTGTCATTATATAAAGTCGTGTTGAGTGGAAATAAGAGTGTTGTATATACGAATATTAAGTTGTTATATTAAGATAAAGTGAGTTAAATAAAACTGTAAACGACAACAAAGTGGTGTTTGTTTTATTTTAACGTAACTTAAGCGAACTCAAATTTTTCAAAAAGGTTAAAACACAACAACATTATTACAAAAAAAAAAAAAAAAAAAAAAAATACAAAAAAGGAAATACACCTCATTAGGAGCTGCATTAAGTCAGTGGTTTAACGTGAGTACCTGCCCTAGGACGTTACCTCACGGTGCCGAAGCACGAGGGAATACAATGCATCGACCAACGTCCCCACCTATTATTAGAATCACCAGTGAGTACCAATTTATAGCCATGTTATTTGGACATGACCCTCATACCTTGGTGAGGTGCCGGAGACTATCTAAGCCCCTACCGATCTATGGGTCACGGCACCCGGTTAAAAATGTAACTCCACACCAAGCCAGCATAGATCTCCCCGCGATTTGGGTTTAAACCACAGCCACCACGTTGCTCCCACAAGAGGGCCTCACCCTAGTCGGGCAGGAACTGAAATTCCTGGGGCTCCCGATACCCGTGGTACCAGAATTAAGCCTTCCGTCAGGCCTCTTAGCATAAGTGTAAGTCCCAAACGACTTCGGACTGGTGACCAAGATGGTGTATACAACAAACAAGAAATACTCAAACAACACAACAATAAACGGAGCCACCATCACGGGAGAACTCAAAGTGACATCGTGCGCCACGGATAGAATAGACAAAAATAAGAATAGAATCAGTTAAGGGTAGACCAGTACCAACACACAACACCCAAAACTGCAGCCACAAATCAAGCCGCAAACAGCAGGTCGGGAAACAGCAAACAGCAGACAATCACAGCAAGCAGCATAACACATCAAACCGTCAGCACCCCAGCGGGACGCCAAGCTAGAAAAAGGCTAGCCAGGAGACCGCTAAGATGGTGATGCAGGTTCAACCTCCGCTAACAGTGCTGTCCTTCTACGCCTAAACACCTCAAGGGCAAAAACGCCCATCCTACCATAAGTACGATCGTCCAACAATACCCTACTGAAATACCACACCCCCCCCAATATGAGTGATACCCATGCTATCTAAATCCCTAACGTCATCATAGTCCGGGCACGAAGTCAGTACATGCCTCCAGTCCTCAATTCCCTCCCACACCGACAGTCAGCTGATTCAGTCTGGCCAATTCGATGCAAAAATGCATTGAAAGAGCCATGTCCCGTCAGTATGAACCCCAGACTCAAGCCAAAGCCAAAGTCAGGGTGTTCCCGTACGAACGTAACGTTCGGAATGAATCCATAAGTCACCGTTCCCTTGTCGCTGTTCGTCCATCTCGTATGCCACCTATCTACGAGGCACCCCTGCAAAAGGGCCTTAAGACCCTTTGTGTCAAAGTTAATAATGTGTTACCAGTGATGCTGTACTGATTTGTGTATTTGATGGCATTGCCAACAACACAATCTTAAATGTTTAAATTTAACGGACATAAAATAGACGATGTGAGAGCGTTTAAGACATTTCCAGAACTTTCCAAACTGTAGGCATATAAAAAGGCTACTTTGACTACGTCGATAAAGTTGTTCAAAGGAATATTAAGTGCAAGATAACTAAGTTCAAGGTTGTATAGTTATAATGGTATACTGTAAAGTGTGGAAATAAAAACTGTAAAACAACAACAAAGTGACGTTTATTTTATTTTGACGTAATTAAAAAGAATTCAAATGTTTAAAAAGATTAAGACGTAACAAAATTATAATGTATTATAGCTACAAAGGTGCAAAGACTTTGCTCGTAAATTCATTTATTGCATGAATATATACAGTGATATTGAAAACTTAGATTCCAATTGTGAAATTTGTATACGTTAACAGTCTTCAAATACAAAAGCTGAAATGTTTCCTCATGGTATTATTCAGGTACCATGGTACAAACTGGGCTGTTATTTATTTGATTTAAATAAGAGGATGTATGTGCTTGTTGTAGATTATTATTACAAATATATGGAAATTGAAAGGCTCAGTCCAGGCTATAACAGAACTCAAGTCGTAGTTAAACTAAAATCAGTTTTTACAAGACATGGAATTCCATACGTTATTTTGCGAATAATGGTTCCCCATTTAACTCTAGATAGTTTAGGAAATTTTGTGAAAGTTGTGTAATTTACCATAAGTCCATAAATCAATATTATTGAAATATCATGAGAGTTAATCGGATCATTATGTAGGGTTACTTCATTACAGCAGAGCAACTCCTAAGAACAATTTACCCAGTCCGTCTGAATTAAGTAAGTTTCGATTCTTAAGAACTAAAATTCCATCCATATTTCAAAATAAAAAATTCAAATATAAAAAATCTGTTAATTTTAACAATAGAACAGCTAAAATATTAAAAGCTGTCCATCAGACTGATAACATAATGTTTAAGAAAAATCATTTTGACTCTACTTGACTGTTTGCGCGCAGCCATCGTGCTCTTTTCAAACCTGCTCGTCTGTCCCAATTTCAGTAGCTCATAATTGTTAAGCCCTTCTGATTCCATTAAATATTGAGCATTACCTTGACATAATGGATGTTCGATTTTGGCGTTGAATCGGCTGGTTGTTTGGGATTGTTTATCTCTTTCGGGTTATAGAAATGAACCCATTAATCAATGCCAGTATGAAACGCAATTTTCTTATTTTAAAAAGCTGCTTGCAAATGTTTGAAGGGCTCAAAATGATTTTGCAAGCATTTCTCGAATTTGACACCAATAGTCATTTCAAAATCCCTCAAAATCGCCATTTTCTCACTTTTTAAACTAATCTGGGAGGTATGACATACTTTGCATGTCAAAATTTTCACTTGTGAATTTGCCCAACTTAAACCAGCTTTACTTACACGCTATCAATTTGATGCTCTGGTAATAAAATTTTTACGGAATAAAGCAGGCATAAATTTGATGACTATATACTCGTTACTTACACTGCCACACATTTTCTTCTCGCTCCTTTAGGACAAACATTTGGTTAACACATTTCATGTATGTTCATGAAACAAAGAGACCAGGGCTAAATTCGATATCGAATGAAATTTCATACAATTTGAAAGCTATTTACTTGGACATTTCGTTCGTTAACGATAGTAAGCGTTTGAGCTCTAAACTTTTTTCAGAAAAAGTTAAACAAGTGTATTTGCGTATAACGAGCTACATAAAAAACATTTTGACGTTGGCGTTTTCGTTAGATTGCGATTTTTCACGCGCGTAAATTTTTAAATACACGATAGTTGTCGATGAATTTACGCGAGTTATGTGCTTCTACCTTAATCTGCTCCAAGATAATGCATTGCGCATGTCCGTTATGTTTGTGTGACTACGTTGACGTTTGTGTAACGTCATCTACTATTATGACGTACGAGTACATAGATGCGCAAAAACAAAATATTTTTACAACTTGATTGCGTTATCAGTTTTCATTGTTTCATGATGTACAAACCATATGTTGCATTCAAAAGTTTATATCAAGATGAATTTGGCAAGGTGTGTGCAAGTTTACAACTAAAACATTTTCATTCTGAGCGTTGTCAAAAACAGCTGACTGAATTTAAAAAAGCAATAACGCATTTGTAAGAAGAATAATTTTACATGTACAACATACAGACTTAACATAACGACACAGTTGCAACGCGACCAACCAACCTTAAGGCCCAACTATAATATACTTTTGCTTACTTAAGCTACTGTCAAAAACTTAACGAAAAATATGTCAGATACTTAATTAACTTTCTGGTGGCTATAGTGTACTTCTTTGAATAGTTGTGTCAGTGAGCACACGCCAATTGCTATCTGAGAGTTGAATTGAATTCGTAATTAGCATTATTCGTATATGGCTGAATTTATTTTTTATTCAAAATATACAAATTTTAATATTTTGTGTAAAAATTTAAGTATTATCAGGGAAATAACACAGTTTAACTAAGAATTAAAAAAATCTGCTTACACCCGCAACGCATGTTCATTTGTCGCTGTTTCATTGACGAATAAAAGCTAGAGCATCCATTGCACGTGTTTCTTTTGCTATTGTTTTGTATATAACAGACAAACAGCTATTTACTTATTTAAAGTGCGATTGGGTTCGCTCAAAACGTAAGCAAATTAAACTGAACGAAACTCGACGAAAAGTTTGTTGAGAACATTACAGTTATACACATTTGATTGTGTGTATTCGCACCGTCGTTTAAGCTAGCCGACTCATGTTATAGTTGAGCCTTTATGGGTAACAATGGGCTCGATTCGTGGTGGCATACCATAAAGCCGAAGCCGATCAATTTAATTTTGATTGTCTCCACTATCGTTACGGTTATGACGTTATATTAAGTCATGTCCAATTGAACCTTTATACTTATACTGAAGAATCTGTTTGTATGCGATTTTATTTTTGTGCGACTTTTTTGTGTGATTTCTCTTTTATGCAATTTATTTTATGCGGTGTTTTTTGCATATGCATGTTATTGAAGAAAATATCGCTTATTTTTGTTATATCGATTATTGTATGTTTTTCATCTTATTGAAATGATTCAGGATGAAACCATAAGGGACCATTATAAATTCTGTAACAGATATTTTTGAAGAGAAAGAAGAATCCGATAAATGACAGCGGATAACATCTACGCCGGATTCGAATTTTGAAAAAATTAGAACGGCATTTCCTCGTCACCGATAACAATTCTGAAAAAGCCTTAAAACTCCAAAGGGAACCTTAGTCATGTTTATCTGGCTATCGAGATATATACATACCAACTTCGTAAAAAAAACTGGCAAGCGGGGTGGTATGTTTAGTAATAATAAAAATTGATTTTTTGATGTAAAATAAGTAGGTATGTATGTAAATAAAATATTTAAAAATCTTCACATGTGTACTTAATTAAATGAGTTTGGAAAGTTTTGAGATATTTTCGGCGCGAAATTATAATTTTTATTTATGTTGCGAAAACTATTTTTTATAGCGTCTTGTGGAGTTTTTTTATGTGGTCCTTATCCAACGCACAAGAACAAGTTTCCCTGCAAATTCATGAGTATGAGTAGCGAAAAAGCGATTCATTGCTGATTTCTGTTCTATAATCTCTCGAAACAAAGGCGCACAAAAACAAAACCGGTAAAAATTTGATTTAAATAAAGTACACTCAATACAACAAACATGTTTTTGCATGATTTCAATTTTGTTTTTGTTTTTTTTTTGCAAATCATTATCACTCATACTCAATACAATATATACAATTGCTAAGTGGCTAAAAGCGCACATCAGTACAGCCTATTTGTTATTGTAAGAAACACGCGCCCAAACACAAATATTGAAGAACGATATTGAAGTATACAGTGTCTCATATTCTTACTTTCAGTGTTTGCATGTAAAATGGCCATTAACGATAAAAGATTTCCTCTATGATTCATTTTTTTTTTAAATTTCATTTTAAGCTTTTAATTTAAATATTTTATTTATTCATGTGTAATTTGTAATATATTTTTTTCTTGTTTCATAAAATTTTATTTTATTTTTTAATTTATTTGCTAAAAATTGTTGCTGATACTTTATGAATTTTAGTTATTCCTTTACAATGGTTGTTTTCTGTGAGGTTTAACATGGTTATCCCAAGGGAAATATAAACAAAACCCTCTAAAAGAAACAACAATAATTTGACGAGTTTGTTGTTATTGTTTTACTGTGATAAACCTTCGCATAAACGTGTAAACGAAACCAAATAATAAAAGAGCGAATGATTTAAAGTTGATCCAGTTCGACTGTTTTGCTTCAGGTGACTCTATGAGTTAATTTGGTTGTGTTCAAATTGTTTTAATTTTAAAGCAAAGTCATAAATTGTATAAAAATGATATAGTTTTGCCAACGTTTTAACACATTTGATTTGACATTTTTTTTGCGGTGTAGAGTATCATATAGTCGAGCTTTACGTTATTTATAACTTTTTTCTCTAAAACCCTAAAATCTTCTCCACTGTGGCTTAATATAATAAAATATTTAAATTAAAGTTATAAAAGTGTCATTTAAAATTTACCACAAAAAGTAAACTAATTTTTTCTTTTTTATTCACTCAAATATTTAAATAAAAACCACATTAAACCATTTTTTTCACTTCAACAAAACAAAAACCAAATTGTAAAGGGTCCGCCATCTAACGTTTTTTTTAACTAATGCTTATTTCGTGAATGGTAACACTTAGCTAATGTCTGATTTGATAGATAACGCTGAGAATCTGGGCCTGCGATCGACTTACAGAAGATGCGGATTTTGCCAAAAAAAAAATCATCTTTTCAAATGAAGCTCATGGCGGGTATGTAAACAAGCAAAATTGTCGCATTTGGGCCACAGAAAACCCGCACGCATTAATTGAAAAAAGGGTGTGAAGTTAGCTTCGTAAGTTAAATTCTTTTTTTAACATTTTTGTAATTTTAACAGTCACTGTTATTTAACATGAAAAAATGTGGCGATACACCCAAGACGAATCACTGTTTGGAGCGGATTCCGGTCGAGAGGCATAATTGGGCCATTTTTCTTCGAAAATGAGCAAGGAATGTCCATTACAGTCAATGGCGATCGTTATCGGACCATGTTGAACGAATTTTTGTTCACAAAAATTAAAGAGGAGGATATTAGCTACACTTGGTTTCAACAGGACAGCGCTACGTGCCACACAGCCAAAACTACACTCGATGTTTTGCGCCCTGTTTTTGAAGATCGTATTATCAGCCGCAAAGCTGATGTCGTTTGGCCACATCGGAGCTGCGATTTGACACCGTTGGTCTATTATTTGTGGGGTGCCGTCAAAGATAAGTGCTATGCCAACAAGCCAGAGATAATTGAGGCTTTAAAGGACAATATTCGTGAAGCCATTGGTGAAATACAGCTGCACACAATCGATAATGTGCTTAAAAATTGGACCGATGGTGTAGGCTACTGCATGGCCAGCCGAGGCAGCCATTTGATTAAAATATTTTCCATTATTAATCGGAAGGATTGTAATTTCAAATAAAAAAAGAAATTTGAGAAAATATTCAGTAGTTTTTTTATAGCATTTTCAAAAAAAAAAAAATGTATTTTGCGGACCCTTTAGAAATGGGTTAAAAGCAATAACAGAAGTCTTTTTTACTTATGAAAAGCCGCTTCAAATATTTTCGACAATATTTCGACAGAAAAAAAAAACGGGAAAATTTTAATTTTTCACCGCTGTTTCAGTTACCTTTATGTCTGTACTTTAAAAAAAAAAATAATGTCATTATTATGATCATTAACGAAAACAACCACAATTACTACTACTACCACTTTATTACTTGAAATATTTTAATATTAATATAAGCATTATGGAACAGGTAAAATATTAAATACATTTTCCTTTAAATTAAATCCCTTAACAAAACGCAAAAAAGATGAATTATCCCTTTGCTTATTAAGCATTCTCTTGTCAACAAATCCCAAGTTTAACTGTGAGTAGTTGTTGTTATTTTATTAGTAATTATTCTATATTAAGAGAGAAATTTAGTTTTAAACTCTTAGAGTAAAC